>JAHHUM010002974.1:245286-340942 GCA_036173005.1 Crenichthys baileyi | reverse complement strand
GCCCCTAGATACACCTACAAATGTAACATCAAAAGTTAAACTAGAAGGAGAAAGCCTAAGGCAAATTCCTTCTCAAGCTAAAGTCATAGTAGCGCTTTAACAGAGATCATGAAAAGGCAGAATGAAATTACAGAGATGCTTATAAAGCAACAGAGGCAGTCACTCCCTCCATCTATGGAGATACCTGTTTTTAGTGGTGACCCTTTGCATTTTAGATCCTTTCTTAAGGCATTTGAGCAAGGAATAGAAACTAAAACAGACAACATGCAGCACAGGCTTTATTATTTAGAGCAGTTCACCACAGGACAGCCCAGAATCTTAGTTAGAAGTTGTGTGCACATGAGTCCCCAAACTCCTTATGTGGAAGTAAAAAGGCAGCTTGAGGGGAACTTTGGTAACAGGGCCAAAATAACCTCTGCTTTTATAGATAAAGCTCTGAATTGGTCAGTTTTAAAGTCTGATGATGCTGCAGCTTTACGAGCTTACACATTCTTTTTAAGAAGCTGCTTTAACACAATGGATGAAGCTGGGTTTATTGACGAGCTGGAAAACTCAACCAATATGAGGATTCTTGTTTCAAAGTTACCTTTTAGACTTCGTGATAAATGGTGAATAGTTGTTGTTGACATGGCAGAGAAGTGCAATCGTAGAGCTAAGTTTAAAGATCTTCTTGATTTTCTTGAAAAGAAAACCAAGACTGCACTAGACCCTGTTTATGGGGAAAGTCAAAACCCAAAAGAAAAGATGAGTTTAAAACCATCAAAAGTACCCTTTAAACCCAAAAGCAGCAATTTTGCTACTTCTGTTGCTGTAGTTTCTAAACAGAACAATGACAAGCAGAGATTGGATCAGGTTCAGTTAAGTCATGAAGGTAAAAGGTGGTTCAATCTCAGTGTTTGTTTTGTGACAGAAATCATCTTATGGAAAAATGTGACTCATTCCAGCAGAAAACCAACAAAGAAAGGTGATATTCCTTAAAAGTAATGGTTTATGCTTTGGTCCTTGCAGAAGGGACACATGAGTAAGATTTGTCCACAACGTTTGACATGCCTCATCTGTAACAAAAATCACCCTACAGTTCTGCACATTGACCCAAAAGAACATCAGTGGTAAGGAACTAAGGCTGAATGTAAAGAATCATCAGTATCAAATGCTCTTGTTTCTTTGAACGTAGATAGCCAAACTGGGGCCGGGGCTAATGAATGTGCTCTGTCAGTTGTTCCAGTAAAAGTGAAGTTGGAAAAGGGAATAAAAGTTGTGGAGACATATGCCTTTTTAGCAGGCAGCTCAGCAACATTTTGCACTGAGGCTTTGATGATGCAGTTAAATGCATCTGGAAAGAAAGTGAAATCATGTTAAAGACTATGGGTCAGGAAAAGCCTGTAAGGAGCTACAAACTCTCAGGTCTAGAAGTAGTTCTTTAAAATAGAATGAATACTTGAAGTTACCTGACGTGTATACTCAGAGGTCCTTTCCTGTTACTAAAGAAAAATATCCCTAAAGAAGAAGACTTAAGAAAGTGGTCTTACTTAAAAGATGTTGAGTTGACATCAATAGATGCTGGCATTGGGCTGCTTATTGGTGTAAATTCTCCCAAGGTGTTGGAACCTCGGAAAATAGTTTACAGTGAAGGTACTGGGCCTTATGCTGTCCTAACACATCTTGGTTGGGTTGTTAATGGTCCACTCAATCATGTTAGTGAAGAAAATGGAAATGATGCTAGTTCTTTTCAAGTAAATCGTATTTCTATAAGCAGTTTGGAAGAAATGTTGGTGAGTCAGTATAACCAAGATTTTGTTGAGCATCAGTATAGTGAGCATGTTGAAATGTCTGTAGAAGATAAGCAGTTCATGGACATCATGTCAAAGTCAGCTGTGCTCAAAGATGGTCACTATTACCTGAAATTACCTTTTCGTAATCCTGAAGTAAAAATGCCCAACATCAAACGGATGGCTCAGCAGAGGGCACAATATCTGTTGAAACGGTTTCAGAAGGATCAGCTATTCTTTGAAGAGTACAAAAAATACATGCATAATGTTGGTGTGGAAGGGCATTCAGAAATCCTACCACAGGATCAGGTAGACCATGAGGAAGGAAAAGTGTGGTATGTACCTCATCATGGGGTCTATCACCCCGCAAGAAAACACTGCGTGTTGTTTATGATTGTGCTGCTACATTTGCAGGACCTTCACTGAACAAAGAGCTATTGCAGGGACCATATTTGACTAGCACCTTATTAGGTGTTCTTATTCGCTTTCGACAGGGTCCAATAGCCCTTATGACAGATATTAAAGGGATGTTTCACCAGGTGAGAGTAACGGAGGAACAAGTAAATTATTTACGTTTTCTCTGGTGGCCCGATGCTGACATCACAAAAGAGCTTGTTGAGCACAGAATGTTGGTCCACATTTTTGGTGCAGTATCTTCCCCCAGTTGTGTCACCTATGCATTATTAAAGACTGCGGATGACAACAAACATCTGTACGCAGAAGAGATTATAAACACAATCAGGCACAATTTCTATGTAGATGACTGTCTTAAGTCCGTCCAGTGTGTTGAGCAGGCCATTTCTCTTTATCAGCAGCTTACAGAGGTGTGTGCCAAAGGAGGTTTTAGGCTCAACAAATGGGTATGTAGTGAGCGCTCTGTCCTATCTCAGATTCCTGAGGAAAATAGAGCCACAGGTGTAAAAACGCTGGACCTTAGTAAGGACCAGCTTCCCACTGAAAGAGCGCTAGGAGTGCAATGGGATGTTGAACAGGATGTTTTCACCTTTAGCATTGTAAACAAGCACAAACCACAAACAAGACGTAGTATCCTGTCTAATGTCAGCTCCATTTATGACCCTTTAGGTTTCTTAGCTCCAGTTATTCTCCCTGCAAAACAAATTCTTCAACAGCTATGCAAACTAAGATTTGGCTGGGATAAACAATTCCACTAGATATGGCACAAACTTGGAATAGATGGGTTGAAGATTTAGTTCTTCTGGACACCTTTAGTGTTAGGAGATGCATCACACCCAAAGGATTTGGGGAGATAAGAAGTGCACAGCTGGATCACTTTTGTGATGCCAGTGAGGCTGGGTTGGTGCTGGGTCGTACCTCAGGTTATATAACAGCAAACAAGAAGTGTGTGTTGCCTTTGTTATTGGTAAAACAAGAATAGCTCCATTAAAACAGGTCACCATACCATGACTTGAACTTGCTGCGGCAATTTTAGCAGTTCGCTTGGACAAAATGCAATCAGTTCAGCTTAGACTCACTCTGAGCGAATCAGTTTTCTGGTGTGACAGCACAACTGTACTGCATTATATCGCGAACACAACCACACGGTTTAAAACCTATGTAGCTAATAGAGTTTCCATCATTCGTGAACTTTCAAAAGACAGTCAGTGGAGATACATTAGCTCAAAGTTGAATCCAGCTGATGCAGCCTCTCGAGGCATGAAGGTTGGCCCTTTCCTAAAATTTTCCACCTGGATCTGTGGTCCAGAATTTCTCACCAAACCTGAGGTCCAATGGCCAGCAGTGTTGAAAGAAATACCTGTTCATTTGGAAGCTGATCCAGAATTTAAAGAGCAGGCTCTGGCTTGTGCAACTGTGTTGAAAGAAGTGTGTCCCACTACAAAGCTGCTAATGTACTTTTCCGGTTGGACAAAGCTAAAAGGATGTGTAGCATGGATCCTGAAACTAAAAGAAAAACTGCAAACGAAGAAAAAGCAGAAGTTCCTGGATACACACTGTGGAAGTCAAATATGTGCAAAACAGGAAAATAATTGACTGCTCAGCTCACAACTGAGGATCTATCTATGGCTGAGGAAGCTATCGTGAAGTTTAGGCAGAGAAAACATTATAGCGATGAAATGGCTGCCTTGAGCTCAGGTACTGTGAAAAAATCAAGTCATCTGTACAAGCTTGATCCAGTTGTTATTGATGGTGTGTTGAGAGTGGCAGACTGAGCAAAGCAGCATTACCTGAGGAAACAAAACATCCTGCAATTTTGCCAAAAGAAAGTCATGTTTCAAAGCTCATTCTTAAGCATATACATGAAAAGGTTGGACACAGAGGAAGAAATCACATGCTTTCAACCCTACGCTGTCAGTACTGGATCCCTCATGCTAATGCAGCAGCTAAAAGGATCATCAGAGACTGCATGGTGTGTCAAAGACAACGACAAAAGCCTGGTGAGCAAAAAATGTCGGATCTTCCTATTGACAGAATCTCAGTTGATCTTCCACCATTTACTAATGTTGGTGCTGATTACTTTGGACCAATAGAAGTGACGAGAGGAAGAAGTGTTGTTAAAAGGTATGGAGTTCTCTTCACATGCCTAACTTGTCGTGCAGTTCACCTTGAGGTGGCACATTCCCTTGACACAGATTCCTGCATACATGCTATCAGGAGATTCATCTGCCGCAGAGGACCAGTTAAGGAAATTCGATCGGACAATGGAACCAACTTCGTCAGCTCAAATCGTGAGTTAAAGCAAGCCGTATTGGAGCTAAAGCAAAGTAAAATTCAGAAAGGTTTAGCACTGGACGGCATAAAGTGGATTTTTAACCCGGCCCATGGGGCCCATCATGGTGGAGTAAGGGAGCGCCTGGTGCAAGAAGTAAAGACAGTATTGTGCTCTGTTACAAAGGAACAAGTTCTAGACGACGAAGCTTTGCATACAGTTTTTTGTGTAGTGGAGGCTATATTAAAGGGCTGTCCAATCACACCTTCTTCTGATGATCCCAATGACTTTGAGGCTCTTACTCCAAATCATTTGCTCCAATTAAAAGGTAAACCTGTGCTGAGTTTGTTCAAAAAGGAGGACCTGTATATTCGAAGGCGATGGAGACAAGCCCAATATATAATGGACCTGTTCTGGAAAAGGTGGGTGAAAGAATACCTCACTACGTTGCAGGAGCGACAGAAGTGGAACAAGACTTAGAGGAATTTTGCCATCGGTGATGTTGTACTAGTCATCGACGAGACCGCACCAAGAAATTCTTGGCCCATGGGACGCATCACAGAAACTGTGGCGGATGCACATGGATTGGTCCGGCGTGTTCGAGTCAAGACAGGAACAAATGAGCTGGAGAAGCCAATTTACAAAATATGTCTCCTGTTTGAGGCCGTATAGAGGCAACAGTGGGTCCTTGCCTCCAACGGAGCCAAGTTTTGGAACCTCTAGCTCTGCATTTATACTGATACTCATTTACTGACATGCTGAACATCTCATTATGCAACATACACCTTTTTCACACACAGTCCATGCACATGGAAAAGAAAAGGACTTGAAACTGTGGAACATTGACTATTTTTAACTTTGGTTTGTCACTCTTTAAGAAGACACATATTAAAAAAAAAAGGTATTTTGTATAATGTGGGTTACTGCATAAGTTCATAATTGAGTTATTTGGAATTAGAAGGCTAATAAAAAAATAAGTTAATGTTAATATTGGTATAACATTCTTTAATGGCCACTTATGGAATATTAAGATGTAATTCTTGTTGTACATGAATTAGGGGCCGGAATGTTGTGGCCATTTATGTTGAATTTTGTAAATCATAAGTTCTATTTACTTATAGGTTGTTAGAATATATTTCAGTTTGTTTGGAACTATGATATGAAATTAATTGTTTGGAATTATGATTTCTTTGGTAACCTTTAAGCCCCTCCCAGTAATTTAAGAGATTAAGAACACACTGTGGGATCCTTGTTGGGGAAATGTCCGCTGTAATGACGGGAGGTTTTTTACAATTATTTTTTGACCACTTTTCGACCACTTTTTGTCCTTTGTAAGATGAGTTTAAGCCAACTTTTTACATCAAAGTTGTAAGAATTTTTTGGTTATTTTTTTGCCTATAATTTTGCAAGAAATAAAAGGATATTTTTCTAACAATAAAGTCAGAAGTGCGTTCAAGAAACTAGACCACCTGTTGCCACCGACGGCCTTTTTTATTTTGGAACTATTTTGGCTTGGAAACAGAAAGGATCTCACACGTCTCCAGTGACTTGTTGAAGATCCGGGTGATTTGCAGAGGCTTTGCACAGGCTTTCAGGCATGATGGAGAGACGTTATCAGGTCCTCCAGGTTTCTTTGTTTTCATGCGCTGAAAGTAGGTGTTTGCTTGACCGTTAGTAACTCTTTAACTTGATGTAGAACAGTTATTAGTTTGAGTAGCTGCTTTAGTAGGTGTTAGCTTAATTCGCTGTAAATTTACCTTCTGAAAAGCTGGTTGATTAGCCATTAGCTTGTCTCTGTCTAGCTGTGGTATGAATAGCTGATAGCTTGGGTAGCTGTAGGTTTGACTCTAGGTAGCTGTTAACTTGAATCTAAATAGTTGTAAGCTTAAGTAATAGTTAGCTTGGCTCTAAATTAAATTCCTGTTAGCTTGAGTAGCTGCTAACTTGACTAGGAGTAACTGTTTGATTTAGTAGCTAGCTAGACTATGGGTAGGTTGTTGGCTTTAATATAATTAACTGTTTGCCTAAACAACTTTAAACCTGACTCTGAGCAGCTCCTATCCTGAATCTTAGTAGCTGTTAGTTTTGAGTGGCTATTAATTTGGGTAGCTGACTCTAGGTAGTTGACTGGGTAGCTTGACTCTTTGGTAGCTTTTAAATTCCATCTTGATAGCTATTAGTCTGACTAACTAGCTTTTAGATTGAATAGTTGTAGCTTAGTTGGTTGTTATCTTGACTGTGGGTACCTGCTATCTTCTTTCTTATAGCTCGAGATGCAATTAGCTTTACTCTGAGTAGCTAGAGTTTTGAATCTCTTTTGGTGTAATCCTGAGCAGTTTTTAGCTTGAGCTGATCTTAGCTTTGGGTTGTTGTTAGGCTGACTCTAAAACAGCTGTTAGCTTTACTTTTGGTATCTGTTAGCTTGAATCTGACTAGCTTTTAGGCTCAGTGGGTGTTAGCTTGACATTGACTTGTTGTTGAATTGAATCTAAAAAGCTGTTAGCCTGAGCAAGTTTAAGCCCGTTGAGTAGCTGTAGCTCAGAGTAACCATAGGCTTTAATGTAAGCAGTTGTTAGCCAGACTAATTTTAGATGGCTGTTAACTTGGTTAGCTGTGGCTTGAGTTCTAACAGCTGTTAGCTTGATTAGTAATTAGTTTGACTCCATTGTGAGAATGTTTCTCAGAATCTCCAAAGTGATTGAGTATGCTACAGTATCTGTTGCAGATAGGACACTGATTTCTTAGGACTACTCTACACCATCCTTAAAAAGTGGTTCTCATACCAAATCCAGTTGTCACAGACTAAAGTGATGACAAATTTTTTACAGCCAGTTGTAATGTTCATTCTTTTCATTCCTGATTTTCATTGGTGCCACACTTGTACATATTCACAGCAAACATCTTGAAATAACATTACAATAATTTGCCCAGTTGTAACAAGAATGTTTTAAGCGTTTTCTTATGCTGACGCCAAATCAAAGTCAGAATATCTGCTGTAAAAACCCTTTCAGGTCCAGAGAATGACATGAGGGTAAGAATCTGAAGGAGCACTGCCAGATGCTCTATAATTAAAATGTTCCGTAGTTGCATATATGTGTCTGTTGGTTTCTGTTAGCATAAAACTAAGTTTTGCTGGCTAAAAAACCAAAAACAATACAATTTAAATCACAGTCAGAGAGACATGTACAAAAACGCCCAGAGCGTATAACAGAGATGTTCTAATTTTCTCAGAATGATACTGGCTAGAGTGCAGATGGTAAATCTAATTAATTGCCTTTGGGAGACTGTACTGTGCCTTTTTTTGCTTTGTTTTTTTACTTTTCTCTTACTTAATCATCTCATCTCCTCCTCTTCCTCCTCAAGAAAGTAAAAAATTGCACATACAGGAAAAGAACAACAATATGCTGAACACTGGGAGACACAGAAGTCAGCAGAGGATGGCATAATAATTCAAGGCCGTTTGACTGCACTAAAAAAGTTGCAACTGAGAAGAGCTCATGGAATTTTAATTTAAAAAACCTGTTTATAGTTGCTGTTGAAGAAAAACATGTATGCAGTATTTTAAAAATATTTGTTAAGGAATTTCTTCAGGTACATGCATCTTTACCATGAAACTGTCATAGTTTGGGGTTTTTGTGGACCAAAGGGCAGAGACAGGCGAGGAGACGGCATGGCAAGCAGAACGATGATTTATTTAAATCCAAACTTAGGCAAAACAGAAGGCAGGCAGGCAGGCAGGTTGTAACGAGAGCATACAGGTGTCCAGGTCTGACAGAGTACGGAAAAACAAAGGGAACTAGACGCAGGGAAGGTGATGCAAGGAACGCAACAAACCAGCCAGGAACAAGGAAAACAGACCAACTAACATACAGAGGGAAATGAATGTGGAATAAAAGACAGGTAATCAATAGAACTAGGGACAGGTGTGACATGGCAAGCAGGGAGGCTGAAGGACAGGTGAACCTAATACAAAACTAAACCATGGGAGAAGGGACTAATTAACAAACTCAGAGAAACAGATCTAAGAAAACTATAACAACCTAAGATATAAGAACCTGTAAAATAAGAATTAACAAAAGAAACCATGAAGGAAACCCTAACTGCAAAAGTAAACAAACCCAAACAAACACTGAAACTAACTGGGAAGGGAGCAGATAAAGCGATGAGCTAGAATAAATGTAAACAATAAGTGGAACAAAGTATAGTGGCAAACAATAACTACAAGCTAACCAATAGAAGGAACTGAAACAATAAAAACTAACACGGGGGACTAAACTAGGGATAAGGCTGGGAAGAACTACAAACATAAAGGGAGACGAACACTGAGTAAATAACTGAAGGGGAAACTAATGACGAGGAGTAACGGGGAAAAGAAACTAATAAACTAGAAGATTGCAGCAAAAACAAATAACCTAACCATAAACAAACACAGAGACACTAAACGGGAACTAAACTAGAGAACCCAAGGAAGCAAGAGAACTGTAATACTAATAATAATAATAATTATAATAATCATCAAGAGAAAACCATACAAAGTAATAAGAAAGCAACCACTAAAGGAACTAAGAGCGAGGGGAGAGAAACAACAAACACTAGGAGGCAGGAGAGGAAACAAAACTAACATCAAATTAACTGAAGAAATAAACAAACAAAACTACTAGGCCCAAAGAATAAAGATACCCAACTGAAAAGCAAAACAAACACAAAACCAAAACAGAGTCCAAAATGGCAGATCCTAACAGAAACAGAAAATAATAATTCGATTTAATCAGATTTTTATATATAGGTGGTGCTGTATATACAAAAATAGATACTATATTTGTTTTGCCAATACTAGCATGTACAGATCAGAGACTTGTGTGGCAAGTTTCCGATGACCGATTTTTTTAAAGCTCTGAACTGCTGATAATGAATTTGGCCAATTTAGATTTTTCTTTAAGTCCATAATTAACGAGAAAATACTTTTTTTTTCTATTTTTCTACATTAATTGAAAATGGACGTCTAACCAACAAATTGCTTACCAATTTAAAGAAATTGCAGCATATGCAGCACTTGTTGAATCATACATAAAATCAATTTATAACAGTCTGATCACCAACCACATACACAGTGGACACCCAGATCCTGTTGGTGGGGGTGAGATATTGTCACATTTCTTACTCTATGACATTTGTCAAGGTTTGTCCAATAAAATATTGTGTTTATACCTCAACTTTGTCAATTCTTAAACAAAGTCTGACCTGTTTACCACAATATTTCCAAGTCATAGTTCATGATAATAAATACAGGTATGTCTTCATAAAATCATACATTAGAATATCATTGAAAAGTTCAGTTATTTTTGGAATTCAGTTCAAAAAGTGAAACTCGTAGATCCATTTTCCACAGAGTGAAACATTTTAGGTAGTTACAGTATTTCTTTAATACTTTTTATCAGCTCCCAAACTTTTTCTTGCCACTCAACTTTCTGTTGATATTCTTGAAACGGCACTCTGTGAACAGACAGCTTATTTAGTAGTGACCTTTTGTTTGCTTGACCTCCAGCAGGCTTCCCTATAACACACCCATATTAACGTTCCTAAATAAAATTTTTGGTTTTATTGGTCTTACATTAGCTGTAGGCCATATTCATCAAAAATAACATAAATAAATGCTTGAAATATACCATTGCTTTATGAATATATACAATTTTCATTCTTCAAATTGAGGTCCTGATATGACCTTTTTGAACTACACCTGTATTATGGGTTTAACATCCAAATTAGTTAAAATTTGATGTTTAAAACCAAATTTTAGGAAGCATTTAGTAACTATGTTATTCACAAATCTTACTATATTGAATCCCTTTTGGTTTGAACTTGGCTATAAACCTACATCATTTTAGCAGTCCAGAGCAAACAGTCGATTGTGTCAAATCACAAAAACATTCAAATGATTTCAAAGAAAATAAAAACGTTAGAATGGAGGGGAATTTCCACTTGTCCGAAGGTCTCACCAAAGGCAATGCCTGGTGTATTCATCACATTACCCAGCTCAATTATTCTCACACACAGAGGAGTTGCGTTCTCCACTCAGTAGGAACAGCACCCTGCAGACTTTCCTTCAGCAGTTGCAGTCAGAAGGTGTAAAGAAACAGCCTGAATTATTGAATAAATCAAGGTCCTAGGTTATGTATTTATATGATTTTAGTAATGATCTCACTGGAGATCACACAGAGTTGTAGAGAGGAAAACTAAGGTCTTAATCTGATCTGCAGTGTGTGTGTGTGTGTACACGCCTGGTATATACTGAACATGAGAACAGATTGTCTTACCAGCTTTAGCCAGCATCTTCCTGGGGTTGATGGACGCATTTCATACCTAAACTCTTTCATCTCTGGGACACAGAACTCTTCTTCTTCTTGAACAATACGATGGTGCGACATTCTCAAGCTGTTTGCACTTGCATCTAACAGTTTGGACAGCTATAAGTCTCTTCTAAAACACAATCATACTCACTGGTTTTTAATACACCATGGCAATTAACTTGAGATCTTATTTTGTGTTGTCATGTTTTTAATTGTTTTTAACTGAACTATTGTAATTTTGTTTTTTGTGTGCAGCACTTTGGCATTTGTTTTTAAATGTGTTATATCAATACATTTGATTTGATAAACTTGACACTTTCAAGCATCTGGAGATTACATCTAAGGATGAGCCAGATTTGTGGAGGACAACTGTTCTCTTCCTGGTATCTTGTTTGATTTCTTGTAATTTCCCCATGACGTCACACAAGGAAGCATGACCCATAAAGGGACATGCCATGGAGAGGCCTTTTGATAAAAGCACTTCAGCCAGACCCCTGAGAGGCTGATTTGAGGAATTTGCACCTTTTTTATATCTTAAACAGAGAGAGAGACTCAACCACCAAGACACCTAATGCATATTTAAAATTACTCAAACACCCTTCTCTACTGTCAAGTTAATGTGACTTTCTGCTGTGTCCAATGCTTTGGTTTCATTTTTCACAGTTTTTATCCTTAATCTTGTTCTGTGCACTAATCACAGCTGATCTGTCTCCAACTGCAGCCCTCATCCCTCCAACCTCTTCTGGTGAATCTCTTATTAAAACTGTGGTTTAAAAATGTTAAAGCAGGTTATACGGTGTCTTTTCCTCGCAATGGGAAAGTAATCTCTGTCAAGTATTTAAGGAAATGTTCACGTTAAACTGTTTCTGTGGGGTTCAACCACAGATGTGCAGGATTAGACCTAACAATGAAAGGATAAGAAGAACTTAGGGTGGGCTTTTGTTGTCACAAAAGCTCTATTTTTGCTATTCAAAAACAAAGATCTTTAAATTAGAACTGCAAGGATGAATTTTATTGAACAAATGTTACCACATTTTATACAGACTGAAGTGGTCAGTGGTCACGTTGTTATGCCTGACTGATGTATATACTTGCTCTTAGCCCTGTTACCTCTACAAACAGACATCTGAAAAATAAAAGAAAAAATGAATTTATTGCTCATATTTGTTCTGTATTTGTAGGATTTAAAGACGTTTTTTCAAGGTTTTGATTGTTAACCAACAGCTTTTTTATTTCCTTTACTGATTTCTGTATTTATAACCTCATACTGAACAATCTCCTCCTTTTGATGTCACCGTCCCATTTCTTCAATGTTTGATCCCTTCACTGAGACAGACTTTTACATGGAAGCACACCACTGACAGCACAGCTGGATGGCTACCAGTGCTGACATGTTGCTGGGTCTGCATCTTGCCATCAGTGCCATGCATCACAGTGTCCTACACACAGCAACAACAGACCCAACAACACTGATCAAACAGCAGATACGGAGCTTACAGGGACACAGAGAGCTCTCCTTATCAGCAGCCAGCAGCACAGGTCCATGCTCACTGTGTTAACTTCATTGGGAAAGATGGTTTATTCAGTGGCACTCCAGTTCGCTGCAGTCCAGCCTCATTTTACCAACAGGTTGTGCCAGTTTGATGCACTCTGTAGGATTCTTTAATGATAAAAAATGTTTTTTCTGAAACCTCTGGAGATCATTGTGCAAAGAAGGATTCTAAAATGAAGAACATTATGGAGAACCCTGAGGATCTTCTTCATGAGACTGTCCTGCAACAACAGAGTGTCTTCAGTCAGAGGCTTCTCCAGATCTGCTGTAAGACAGACCGCTACAGGAGATCTACAGGAGACGCTTCTTTGAGGAAACCTGTATAATATGAGCTACAACAACATTTAATTTCCCTTTGGGATGAATGAAGTATTTATGAATTTGAATTTTTGAATTTGATCCACAACTGTCCTTGACTGCATTCATTTGGCAAAAAAACAAAAGTGCTGCCCTCTACTAGCCAATGCTTCTAAAAGTCGCCATTGCAACAAACAATTCAGTTTACTTCAAGAGGGACAGAAAATTAACTGACCAGTGACTAAGCAGTTTGATCCTTTAAATGACTGTGAATCACCATAATAAGTACTTTAAGATTGATAAAACAGTTTGTTTCCATTGAAAGCAAAAACATATGTGGCTGCAGAAATTCAAAATGACTCTAAAGGTCAACATCACTCCAAGGTCCCACAGTCTGAAAACCCTGGTTGTTCATGTATGATGTTCCTACTAGTTGGCTCAAGCGTAAAGAAAAACCTGTCCAATTTTCTGTCTACGTGTGGACATAGGATGATAAACATTATAAAAGATGACCAGCTTCTAATTATTTTACAGCTTGTTAAGTAAAAATGTACCATTGCGTTTCCAGATAGGAATTACAAGAAAAGAAATTGGTAATTCAACTGTTGATTCTGCTTGGTTTTTAAAATGAAAAGCAAACCATCTTGAGGTAGAGCCAAGGACAACGGGTGGAATTAAATCTTCATGAAAATTAAGATGCAAATAATGCCAGAGAGAAGGAAAAACGTAAACCTCTGCAAACATCCACATAAACTACAGAACCCCAGCCCCAAATTTGAAACCTTTCTTCGAAAAATGGCATACAAAACACAATCAATTCTGCCAGCAAATGTTCTACTGCAATGGTCTGTTTTTTTTAGATGTTATGCATACTGTGAGTCTGCTTTTTCTGTGTATTTAGACTCGTGTTGATTGGTAGCTGTGCTGCCTCACAAAGATTATTGTATGGTGCGTGTTGTCCTGATGGAATTAATAAAATCTGTATAGAAGAGATGCCAAAAATGGTTAAAACATGCAAAGTACTTGCAGGTTTGAGATATTTACTTATTTAGGTATGAAGCAGCTTTAAACTTCAGTTTTCAGTGTTACGACCTCCATATTTGGTGGCGAAAATGTTGCAGGATCCTGTCACCCAGAGTTGAGCTTCTCACTGTTTTCCTGCTGCAGGGAAGCAGCTTCAGCCCATCCAGTAAGCTGTTTGTAAAACTAGGATTTTGATTTGTGTTTGGTGAAAAGATCCTGAGATTTTGGATTATTTCCCAGTCTTTGGCTTTCAAACAGAATAATTGAGGAGTTTTCGGAGTCTTAAGTGAAACCCCATTTGCATCTTTTAAAGACTTTAACGCGCGTTGGAAGAGTCAGAACAGATCTGTGGATTTAGGCTAGATGCAGTTATCATTTGTGTCAGCAGGTCGCGTAGCTCTTCGCAAAATAAATCTTTTGAACATCTTGAAAATTTTCGCTTAGCATTCCTTCTTAATATCCAAAGTTAAACTGTGTCCAAATTCAGGGGCTGCATCTTTCGAAGGCCACATATGTAGGCCAATTACAGAAAGGCGACGAAGGCTGTCCAAATTCAAAGGCTTCTCCAAATGCGTCCTTCCTTTCCCCAGGTTTGAAGTATGGGTGCGGTTTATCCTTCGTGGCCCACCCTATCCCATGATTCATTGTGGGACGAAGCATGCTGCTCAAACAGAAGCGGCAAAGGCAGACGAAAGCGGATAAACTTTGATAGTTTATCAAGATATCGCTTAATTGCAAAAGTGCTCAGACATTTTCGGAGACTATCATTCCTGCTGCTAACAGCCAGCTCACCTCACCAGCTGACCGGGTGGTCGAGGCTCGCTAAATCCTGAGAGAACTCCTAACTCCTGGCACATAATTTTCAAACTGCCGCCAGGTTCTACCACTGTTTGATTTATTTCAGTGTTTCATTTGTTACCAAGCAAAGAAACGAATATATCTAAGTTCCTCTAAAGATAAATTGATTTAAACTTTGTTCAGAAAGTTAATATGTTGATGTTTTGGTTAGGAGGTTTCACCAATAAATTGATGAGGCTAAATACAGCGATATTCTTGAGCAAAACCTGTCAGTCTGCGTGTGACCTGAGGCTGGGACAAAGGTTAATCTTCCAGCAGGACAATGGGTATGTCCCAATTCAGGGGCTGGATCCTTCGAATGACCCGGTCTACGTGGGCTGGGTCCTTCGTTGACCGCTTAAACCACGGAGGCCAGACGTGACCAGCTGCGAATTGGGACCGTCTAGCCTCACCACCGGGAAGGCTGGCGAGGCAAGTTACTACGGCGGGAGCGGAGAACGTTTGAAATTAAGCAATGTCTTGATAAATCAAGCAGATATTTCACGTCTACACAGTTATATTCCCGCACTAAAAACATTGTAGAAGTTCATTTGTGTCACAGAAAGTGTAATTTACTCACAGATTTTGCCGCTGTGGTCCGCCATGGCTGCCCCTGCTTAACCAATCCGCTTCGACCCGCAATGAATCATGGCAAATGATGGACCGTGAAGGATACTCACGACCCATCCTTCAAATCGGGCAAAAGGAGGACACATTTGTCGTCCGTATTTGAAGGAGTCTCGGAAGGATTCATGAATTGGGATAGCCTTCGTCACCGCGCTGTGACGTAATCGGCCTACAAATACGGCCTTCGAAGGATCCAGCCCCTGAATTGGGCATACCCAATGACCCAAAGCATACTGCTATTCAACATTCGAGCGGTTTAAGGAAAACATTTAAATGTGTTTGAGTGGCATAGTCAAAGTCCAGACCTCGATCTAATTGAGAATTCAAAAACAAAACTATCCAACATGACAAAGCCGGTGCAGATTTACTTTGAGGAAAAGGGAAAAGTCCCAGAGGCCAGATATGGCAAGCATAGAGACTTATCCAAAGCAAGTTGGAGCTGTAATTGCAACAAAACACGGCTCTACAAGGCCCTGACTTTAGGGGCTTGCTGAAGTTTTCGGATACTTTATCCTATTTGTTAATTGCTTCACAATAAATAAAAAAATACATTGTCAAAGTAAATGAAACGGTGCAAACTTTTAATTCCAGACTGTGAGGCAGCAAATCATCAAAAATGAGTGGGGGGTACTTTTGCATAGCACTGTATAATTTTGTTTGGATTGTATAAAATCCACAATAGGGCCGATGATTATAGCTATTCTTCACAAGCCAATGAAATTCAGATTTTTGACTATTGTTGTCTATTCGTTACTGTAAGCTGTTTGCGCTGCTCCTCGGTTGCTGTAGCAACGGTGAAACAAAAAGTCAACTGTAGTGTTTCCAAATGTTTCTGTGCCCCCACCTTACTTTAATATCATACTTTCTATGACATTAAAGTCAGGCAGGTTCCATATAATCTCTTCGAACACATTTTTCAATAGTGGGCGGCTGGTTGAACATTTCACTCTAAATACAGACCAGTCTTTACACCAACAGTTCAGGAGAACAGTTCAAGCACCTCAGGGCTCTCCATGAAGCCTACCTTCTCCACTGCTTCCACCAGCGTTTTTTGTTATGTATTTCCCAAGGCGCTAAGTTGGAAAATAATGCATAAATTAGGTTTTGCGCTTGGATGTGTGTGTCCTAGTGTATTGTTTTTGCCTAGAAGCGACCCATGTTGCACTTCTCTGCTGACACATACATATTTTGATTGTAACTTGATTCAAGAGTCTCCATCTTGTAGTTCTGTTGCTCGTTTAAGCTTCTCCAACCGATGTCTGATAGTGTGATTAATCACTGTATCAAGGTGTCTAACTGAAGGGCAAACTCGACATTTTAGGTCATATAAATACAGCCAAAATTTTACAGCTTAATTATGTGTGAGTCAGGAAAATGTTAAGATTGTTTTTGCTGTGACCCTGTTAAAATGTTCCAACACATAAAAAAATGAGTACATGCCAAATTTCAAGAATTTTGGTTGAACTTAAGAAGTAGCTTAAGTTTGGTGAAGTTCATGCAAGGAATCTGATAAGTATACAGTTTGCTTTAGATAAAAACAAAGGTGCTTATATATTATATTTATTAGCTGTTGCTAAATATTAAACATTACAAATATTTATCAATTATTGCATAGTTTTTTTGAGATTTTTATGTGAAAAAATAGAGATTCCTTTGTTATATTATTTGATACTTCATTAACATTAACATTTGCTAAATTACAAATTGTTATAAATTTATTTTCAGTCTAAAGAAAGAACAAATGAATACACATGTAAGTAACTTGGTTTTACCAAAAAAATGTTGGAACTCCAAATATTCAATGTTTATTTTACATTGCTGAAAACAGGCTTGCATTTATTAATTTAGCACAGTGTGCTTTCTGAAATCCTGAAAACTTTTGCCGGTGTTCTGCGACGACCTTTATTTAGTACTGCAGTTTTTATTCGTCTTTGGTAAGGCGACCACTGAACTCTTCGATGAGGGCCACCCCACGCTCAGCGTGATCTCTGAAAACAAACAGGCCCTAATTTTGTCCAAAGCTTGGATAGACTCCATGGAGTGTCCATGGAGTCTGTTGGAATGTCCAGAAGTGCGAAAAACATCAAATCATCTCTTAAAGCTCTTGATGTTGATACAAGAAGAATCTCAGCACCTGTTTGGAAGGCAATTTGCTGCCCAATATGTTATCGCGAGGAAACAACAAATAATTTCTTGATGTGTAAATGTCAGCATAGTGTGCACTGCACAGTGAACAACAATGCTCTAGTTAATAAGATGTTGTTACTGAATATTAAAGACTGAGGAAATGAATCGCACCCTTTTATATTTCCCCTGACACTTTCAAATATTTCACTTGGACTGCTAAATTTATATAATTATGCTTAGTTACAAATGATATAACATTGTACAAAATAGGCCAGGCCTATACTTATAATGAGCTTGAGCTACCTTTTAATAATTATATCGAGACAATAATTTGCATGTGATGTTTCCTCAATACATTGAATGTCTTGGGAGGGTCAGACAATAAAATTGAAAACTTAAAAAATAAGGACCACCCTAATACATACATGTAGGTGTTATCCTTCCTATTAGCCACACATATTTTTTTTATATACAGTATATTTTATTTATTTACTTATTACTAATATTTTGGTACTATATTTCTATATTCAGATTTTTATTTAAATTTGATTACAGAATCTTAGATGTTTTGTCATTTATTTTAATCTATTTTAATATGTTTTATTTACCCTGTTTTCTCATTAAATAATTGTTTTTTCTGTTCCTTGCCACTTTTAATTTTTTATGTCTAATTTTTTCATTGCCCTTACCAATTTTTTCTATTTTATCCAAGTAACTCAAAACACTTTTAAAAAAAGTCAGTCAGTCATTTTCTACCGATTATTCCATAGTGGGTCGCGGGGGAGCTGGTGCCTATCTCCAGCAGTCTATGGGCAAGAGGCGGGGTTCACCCTGGACAGGTTGCCAGTCCATCGCAAGGCAACACACAAACAACCACGCACACACTCATTCATACACCTAAGGGCAATTTAGAGAGACCAATTGACCTAACAGGCATGTCTTTAGACTGTGGGAGAACACTTAGTTATGCACTGCACCTACATAGTCCTTAATGAAAGAGCTATAAGAAGAATGCCATGAGAACTTGCAAATTCCAGATTAGCACAAGCTACGAGGCACACAGCAAACATGTGGAGGAAGGTTCTCTTATCACATGAGACCAAACTAACTTTTTGTCCTACATGAAGGAAGTAATGGAACCCTCCATTAACATGCTGTGGAGAGACTTCTCTTTAGCAAGGACAGGGAAGCTGGTGATGATCTAGAGACAAAAACACACTGGACCACTGTTACACAGCTTTTAAGGACTCATACCATGCTGTTACCAGGGCTGCTCTGGGTTTCTCGGATCATTGCCTTATCCACCTCATCCCAACTTACAGACAGAAACTAAGAGCTTCCAAACCCACGGTTCACACTGTTAAAAAGTGGTCTGAGGAATCGAAGCAGACGCTACAGGCCTGCTTTGAATGCACAGACTGGACTGTTTTTGAAACTTCAGCCACTGATTTAAACGAACTAACTGATGTGGTGACATCATACATCAGTTTCTGTGAGGACATGTGTGTGCAGACCAAGACCTTCTGCACCTTTGGGAACAACAAACCATGGTTTCACACCACACCTCCGAATCTGCGCAGGGACAAGGAAGAAGCTCACAGCAGTGGAGATTGGGCGCGGTACAGGCAGGCCAGGAACAGACTAACAAAGGAGATCAAGCAGCCAAGAGAAGCTACAGTGAGAAGCTGAAAAACAGCCTTTCTACTGGTGACACTTCGGCTGTATGGACTGGTCTGAGAAACCTGACTGCCTACAGAAGGCCCCACCACCCTTCCTGAACAAAGTCCTCGCCTGGCCAACCGTCTGAATGGCTTCTACTGCAGACATGACAAGAAGCCATTCACACCTCAAACCAACTCCTCCACATCCTATTCAGGAACAGGTTCGACCAGCAAAGCAACCAACCCCCCTACCTTCAGATCTCTTGCCTGCACTAAAAGATCTCTGAGGAAGATGTAAACAGGCTCTTTCAGCGCATGAAAACAAAGAAAGCTGGAGGACCTGATAACGTCTCCCCATCATGCCTGAAAGCCTGTGCAAATCAACTCGCTCCAATCTTCACCCGGATCTTCAACAAGTCACTGGAGAAGTGTGAGGTCCCCTCCTGCTTCAAACGATCCACCATCTCCCCAGTGCCCAAGAAACCCACCATCCAAGGATTAAATGACTACAGGCCTGTAGCCCTGAGCTCTGTGGTCATGAAAATCCTTTGAGCGGCTGGTGTTGAAGCACCTGAAAAGACATCACAGGCCCCTCTACTGGACGCCCTGCAGTTTGCTTACCGAGCAAACAGGTCGGCAGATGATGCTGTTAACTTAGGTCTACACTTCATCCTGCAACACCTCGACTGCCCAGGGACCTACGCCAGGATCCTGTTTGTAGACTTCAGCCTGCGCCTTCAACACCATCATACCAGACATCCTCCACCAGAAGCTCACTCAGCTCAACGTCGCAGCCTCCACCTGTCAGTGGATCAACAGCTTCCTGATGGACCGACAGCAGCAGGTGAGACTGGGAGCATCTTCTCCCGAACCAGATCAATAAGTACTGGTGCCCCCCAGGGGTGTGTTCTATCCCCACTCCTCTTCTCCCTGTACACAAATGACTGCACCTCAGCAGACTCGTCCGTGAAACTTCTGAAGTTTGCAGATGACACCACTGTCATTGGACTGATCCGGGAAAACCGGGATGAGTCTGCATACAGACAGGAGGTGGATCGGTTGGTACACTGGTGTAGTCAGAACTGCCTGGAACTAAACCCCCACTCAAGACTGTGGAGATGGTGGGGGACTTTTGGGAAAAAAACCCACCTCCATACACCCCCCCCTCACCATCCTCAAAAACACCGTGCGGGCTGTGGATCACTTCAGGTTCTTAGGAAAACCACCATCTCTGAGGACCCGAGATGGTCTTCACACATAGACACTGTTCGGAAAAGGCCCAGCAGAGACTGTACTTCCTGAGGCAACTTAAGAATACAACCTTCCACAGGAGCTGCTGGTCATCTTCTACACTGCCATCATTCAGTCTGTCCTGTCTTTCATCCATCTCCGTGTGGTTGGGGTTACCCCAAAAACGGACAGCCCCAGACTGCAATGAATAATCAGGACTGCAGGGGAAAATCATCAGGGCTGACCTTTCCCTCCATCCAGGACTTATACAGGTCTAGGGTCAGGAAAAGAGCTGCTAAAATCTCTTGCAGACCCCCACCACCCCCGCACATAAAAAGTTTAGAGTTCTGCCTTTCCCGGCGACGCTACAGAGCGCTGTTTACAAAAAAACCAGCCGCCACAGAGACAGTTTCTTCCCTCAGGCTGTTTTCTCTGTTGAACATTCAATAAAATACAAAACAACAGCATACAGATGTTGCAAATGCACCCTTTTTTTTTTTATATAGGTATATTTTACATTGTAAAAATGTATATTCTGTAGTGCAAAAACAAAAACCAAAGAGCAAAGTGTACCGGAGTCAAATTCCTTGTTTGTATGTACAAACTTGGCAATAAAGCTGATTCTGATTCTGATTCTGATTCTGATGTGAAAATGGATGTAGGCTAAATATGGGGCACTCGAAGGAACTTAGTGGCTCCAAAAGACCTGAGACTGAGGCGTAGGTTCACCTTTTAGCATGAAAACTAGACACCCTGGGCTACAGTGAAACAGTAATCTACATGTTGTAAATTTGCCCTTACAGTATAGTCTCTTATTCCTTTTTATGTTAATATATTATTACCTTTGTGTGAATCCCCATGCTTCCATTTGCTTTTCAGGTTGCTGATGTTATGCCTGAATTTCCCTACTGTGGGACAATAAAGGATATTTCTATTCTATTCTATTCTATTCCATGCTTATCTCCTTCTCTCGCGCGCCTCCGTTCAAGGGCCAAGAATGCCATCTGTCATCCGGCAATGACAGTCACACCCCACCAAGACGGCCCCCTCGTTTCTGACTCAATGAACCCACAGCAGTGGTGCCAAGCAGAGCTAAACGCTGCCCCATTTTTCATCCCTTTTTCTTTTTCCCCGTTCTCTTCCAGCAGAGTGTTCAGCTCATCAGAGCAGGCCTGTCTGCTGCCTGCCAAACCCATCATCTACATCACCACACTCCAACAGAAATACAATCACTGCTTTCTATACCAAAACTAAACGGCAGTGTAATATGAGCAATATGTATGGTGTTTGTGTCCCTGTTTTAGAGAGTGAGGATGGATTAGGCCAGTGGTTCTCAGCCTTGATCCTCAGGGCCAACTGTCTCACATGTTTTAGGTGTTTCCACAACTGACTTAAATAAATAAGTGGTAACAGGCTTCTGCAGCACTTGTTGGCTGATGAGGAGGTAATGCTCTGATTTGAATCAGGCATGCAGAGACACATCTAAGACATGAAGGGCAGAGGGTCCTGAAGGACCAGGGTAAGGAAACGCTGGATTAGACTACACAGTCTGTGAGTAAGAGGGAAAACAATGCATTTTTAAGTTAAGTTTTTGAAACATCATTGAAAGCAACATGTTGCAGCTGAACTGTTAAAGGTTTGAACTCTAACTGGCTTGATCCTGTTGCCACATATGAACGGCTTGAATTAAACTTTAAATCACCTGTTTGTTCTTTTACGCGCAGCTCTGGGTGACAGCAGAAACAACCGGTGCTGCCCGGGGTTTTATTCACACCAGCTGTCCGACTTTCAGCCCTCCTCATTTTCTTCAGTGAATCTAATGACACCTCAGAGGCTAACTTTGTGTATCAGGCTCTGTCTTCTTCACACATGGAGTCTTATCAGCCGTGAGGTCGCCCCATCAGGAGCTGCTGTCCGTCATGGTGTAAAGCTTTGTTAACTAAGAGCCCAAGATAACGCCGGCCTTGTTACAGTCACTGTCACCTGTACTCCATATTGTAATTATCTGGAGGCAAATGATGGTCTCTCTCTCACACCTTGCTCTCACAACCTTTCCCATATTTCTGCTTTAAACCAAACCTTATGAAATTACTTTATACATCTTTTGAAGAAGGAATTCTTTTGCAAGCTAACCAGATGGCTGGAGCCTGGTTTTTGCAGGAAGACCATAAACCTGCTTTACATCTCTAGATTAACCCTTTCTTCATAAATCCTGAATGTCAAAATGTCCCCATACTCATGAAGCTCCATGCAGTCGAAATCTGTGAGGTGCATTTGCAGTTAAAATGTTAGAATAGATTGAATTTACTATAGTTTTTTCCACTAATCTACATGGAGTTGAAATACCCCTGCTATAATATTTGGGCCGACATATTTGACCACTTATTTAAGTTTGTTGTTTTGACACCCACCCATCTTTTAAGCATGGTCCACAATTTTGTAACAGGCTGCAGATTTGGGTAGGCCATTCTGATAGTCTTGTTTGATTATTAACCAGTTTGGATGCTTGTTTGAGATCATTGTTCTGTTGGAACATCCATGTCCAAATCTGACCCATCTAAGTGTTGGTTTGAGGTCAGGTCCTCTAATGCGTGGTTTATGAATAATGCACCATTTCCACTGTCAGCAAAACAGACCCACAGCATCATGCTACCACCGCCATGCTTCACTGTTGGCACAGTGTTCTTAGGTTTGAAAGCTTCACCTTAACTCCTCAAAAACATACTTCGACTCATTGGGGATTTACGGTCTTTGTTTCATCTCATCATAAAACATTTCTGCCAAAGGCATAAGTCTGATTGATGAAGGCTTCTCTTTTTGTTGGTACCCTCTCAGTCCCTGGCAATGTGAAATAGGTGGAAAAAATTGTGTTGTAACAGTTGACATGGAAGGCACTAACCTTAGCGTTGTGAGCTGCTTTTTGAAGGCTTGCATTAGTGTTTTTAGATATTTTTGCAGGTTCCATATTTAAAGAATGAGGTCTATAAAAACTTTTGCCTTACATTCATAGTGACCTTTTGCGTTTAGATATTAAAAACTGTTTAAAATAGGACTGAGAACTCTGGAAATTTCAGTATTGAAGACTAAAAGACTAAATAATTTGTGAAGCCATCAAGAAGCTTCTGGCATAGTTCTGGACAAATATTTGACCTCTCTTCCTGGCAAAATTGGTTCATTAAAATAGCCTGGTTTCTTGGCACATAAGCAGCTTTTGAAACATGGTCCAAAAATTTACAATTGGTTTGCTGCCAAGGTTTTATGAGGGTCGTTCCGAAAGCTTTATGTTTGCCTGATTTATGTCAGTTTCATCAATTTAGCTGTTCATTGGAGGTAAAGTTGAGGAACTTGGAGGTCATCCTCGACCCTCATTATTCTATCCGTTGTATACAACGCACCAATACCAGCGACAGGGAAACACTCCCACAGCATGATGCTGCCGGTTGTATTCTTGTTTCAGCTATATTTCTGTAAGTGCCAATAAAAAGGCCTTGTACAAACTGTTTACTGTGGCTGCTGATGTCTCCAAATGGTTATATACGGAGAGGGTCATACAACAGGATTAAAGGACTAATGTCACAGCAGGACCTTGAAAAACTAATTAATGCGTTCATCTTTAGTAGAATTGATTACTGCAACGGTGTCTTCACAGGTCTGCCTAAAAAGTGGATCAGACAGCTGCAGTTGATCCAGACGCTAGAACTAAGAAAGTGGAGCACATCAGCCCGGTTCTAAAGTCCTTATACTGGCTCCCCGTATCTCAGAGAATAGACTTTAAAATACTTCTGTTAGTGTATAAATCACTGAATAACTTGGCACCAAATTACATTACAACCACCCAGACCTCTCAGGTCTTCTGGCTCAAATCTACTCTGCATACCCAGAACCAGAACCAAACATGGAGAAGCAGCTTTTAGTTCTTATGCTCCACTAATCTGGAATAAACTCCCGGAAAACTGTAAAAGCGCTGAAACCCTAAATTGCTTCAAATCAAGATTAAAAACTTATTTGTTTAGAGTGGCCTTTGACTGAGCCATGTAAACATTATTAGTTAGGTTTTCAGTCCAATTTTCCTTTCATTTTCTTATCAATCATTTTAGCATCAATTTTTTATTTAAATTTTTTTTATTATCATCTTTTTAATTATTAATTTTTTATTCTCTTTAGTTATTTAATTACCTTAATGCCACTGTAATGTACTTTACCTATTATCTCGCTTTTTCTTTTTTTCATGTACAGCAATTGTCTTGCTACTGAAATGTGCTATATAAATAAACCTTCCTTGCCTACTTTGCACGAAAATGGTAAAAATAATTCTAACATCGATACGGTCACCATTCCTTTGCTTATCATTCCCTCACCTTTAGATGAGTTGTGGAGTCTTGTGACAATGAGCCAGTTAAAACATTTCTTTCTCCTTTGGGGTGACTTTCAGAATGGCCAATTAAAAGGGAAATGGGGAGCATGAAGTGATGGAAAGAAAATTAAATGGCTTAATTGACTAAATCATTCAAGAGCTGAAGTTTGAGAGCTGTCTCAGCAGGTTTGAGAAAGTTTAAAAATCAAAGTATCAACTTAGCATCTCTTTTCAAAACGATCCTGCAGCATGTCTGTCAGGAGGAGTTTAAAAGGCAGCAATCCAAATTAAAATATGTGCTGCTCATGACAGTCAACTATTTAAAGGCCAAATGTAATTTATAATTCATTATATTATGAATTATTAAGAAATATTTAGGCCATAAGCAAACACTTTTGCCTCAAATACTACGCAGGTGTTTTATGTCAAAAGGATTGAAATTCAGGATTCCTACAAAGTCTGGAAATGTAAAGAAAAAGAGGAAATCGGTTTTCTCATTGTCTACATCAAGAATCTCTGAACCTTTAAAAGTTCAATGAATTTGTCCATCCAGTCATCCATCCTTTTGACAATTCATCCATCCATCTCTGTCCCTCCATCAGTATGTCCATCTCACAATCCATCCATCCTTCCATCCCTCCATCCATGCATCTTTTTGACAATTCATCCATCCATCTTTCCATCCATCCATCCATCCATCCTTTTGACTATACATCCATCCATCTCTCTGTCCCTCCAGTATGTCCATCTGACAATTCATCCATCCATCTTTCCATCCATCCATCCATCCATCCATCCATCCTTTTGACTATACATCCATCCATCTCTCTGTCCCTCCAGTATGTCCATCTGACAATTCATCCATCCATCTTTCCATCCATCCATCCATCCATCCATCCATCCTTTTGACTATAAATCCATCCATCTCTCTGTCCCTCCAGTATGTCCATCTGACAATTCATCCATCCATCTTTCCATCCATCCATCCATCCATCCATCCATCCTTTTGACTATACATCCATCCATCTCTCTGTCCCTCCAGTATTTCCATCTGACAATTCATCCATCCATCTTTCCATCCATCCATCCATCCATCCATCCTTTTGACTATACATCCATCCATCTCTCTATCCCTCCAGTATGTCCATCTGACAATTCATCCATCCATCTTTCCATCCATCCATCCATCCATCCATCCATCCATCCTTTTGACTATACATCCATCCATCTCTCTGTCCCTCCAGTATTTCCATCTGACAATTCATCCATCCATCTTTCCATCCATCCATCCATCCATCCATCCATCCATCCTTTTGACTATACATCCATCCATCTCTCTATCCCTCCAGTATGTCCATCTGACAATTCATCCATCCATCTTTCCATCCATCCATCCATCCATCCATCCATCCATCCATCCATCCATCCATCCATCCTTTTGACTATACATCCATCCATCTCTCTGTCCCTCCAGTATGTCCATCTGACAATCCATCCATCCATCACCCATCCATCCATACATCCATCCTTCCTTTTGACTCTTCATCCATCCATCTGTGTCCCTCCATCAGTATGTCCATCAGAAAATCAAGACATCCATCCTTCCATCCGTCTGTCCCTCTGATAGTTAATCTATTTTTTTTGTTTCTCCATTCATCCTTTTTAAAACCATATTGAACTAACATGACAATAGCATCTCTGGGGTGTTTCTAAATGTCCAGCAAAAAGCCCCAGAGATGCTTTAAGACTCTATAGTGGACTCAGTCTGTAGAGTGGTTGTATTTTAGATGTTATCAAAGTGGCACATTACATCTAATGTTGATTAAGCTAACCTTTAGCTGGATGTGGTCTCTGGAAGAAAGGAGTTTTGTCTGTTAAACTTGTTGCTTGTGAGCTTTGAGTTCAGAGCGTTGCTGTGGGAGTGAAGCTGTGACAACAGAGAAGATAGATTCTTCTACACAACTCTGAATTTACTAAATATTTCCCAAGTGAGTTAGTTCTTTTCTGTAATTTGTTTTGGAAAATGAAATGCATTGATGGAGGAATATGAGCGAATGATTTTCATCCCAAATGAAAATAGGAGTTTAGCTTTGAAACAAGCAGCATCATTAAAGCAAATCTATTCGTCCTAGAATCTCATAACATCTCACAGTTTGGACATCTCAGTGAGGCATTCAGGGAAATTCCAGTAAACATGACGTTCCAACATTGCAGTGTTTGAACATCTTCAGCCTGTTTATTTTAGAAAGCAGAATCCAGCTCACAGCTTGAGGTGCAAAACAAAGCAAACATCGCAGAAGGTAATTTGATTCAACTTGGAGATGGAAATAAATGGTCATATTTATATATGACTGCATCTGAGACAGAAGGATCGCCTACTTTTGGCGTGGCTTTAAAACCCTGACGCCGGTCCTGTATCACTCTGTAATTGGCTGTTTTCACATATGCAAAGAACCAGGCTTGGAAAGATCTGGGTGCTCTGGCTCAGAGCCGCTGGATGGGGGATTTTCCTGCCTTAGGTTTGACAGCAAGATAATAAAAACAACAACATTCATGTAATATACTGTGAGACCTGTGTGCAGAGACACACCGGGAGGGAAAGGGGGGACATCTGCTAAAGCTGTGAGAGGATGGAAAAAGTGTCCATAATCCATCTGACTGCACACAAATGCAGCATAACGGACTAAACTGCAACTTAAAGGGATGTTCTCTCATCCTTCTTCACAGACAAGGATTTATCTCTGAGGTCAGAAAAATAAAATAGTATAAATTAAACATGAGAAAGTGAAACAAATGAGGCAGTGGGTTTTAGTGGTAGCCTCATGTTGGACGGAGGTTGGGATATTGTGAAGTAGCTGAAAATAAACTAAAGAAATGCCAAACCACTGTGGAGGAACATCCAAATGGCTCCAAAGCAAGGACCATCCACATTGAATCTATTCCCTCATCTTTCCCACTTAGTTTAAACCAGGGGTGTACAAAGTGTGGCCCCTCAGAGTAACTTTGTGTGGCCTTCGACCACAAACAAAAGGCAGAAATTTGGTTTGCCATATCTGGAGGTTAAAACAAGATCTTTGAAGGACCTTTTCTCTGTAGCGTTGCCTTTCAAAATATAAAAAAAGTATTCTAGAAATAGGTATCATAAAGTACCCATCTTTAACAACCATGTTTTGGGCTTTTAATTCAATCTGATAGTTAATAAGAGCACAAACATCCAGTGATTTTAATCAGCAGTGGACCATTTAGTAGACTTGGCCAACTAAGCAAGAAAAGATGACATATATCCGCTCTTGTTGCTGAGAATACACACATAAAAATCTGGAGAAAGATTGTAGAAAATGGTCGACTTGTTATTTTTTGCAAACCTGCAAGAGGTTTCAGATCCACAATGATATACAGCTCCCATTTCTACAGAAATAAAACTGTCGAATAAGATTTTTATTTTATTAGTTTTGTGTGTTTTATTTTTGAGCATGTAAAAATTAAACATTTTACAAAAAAACTTATTTTGCATTTTTAAATGAATGAATTTTGTGGCCCGCATTCATACCTTAAACCCACTGAATACTTACCAGTTTTCAAGATTACATGGGAAAATTTTAAATGGATCATACTGTTGAGTTAAATGGTAAATAGATAACATTTAACACAATTTAAAATAACAATGGAAATGTGCAAAAATCTAGTCAGTAATTAAAAAAAACCATTGACTGCTGTTATTCGAATAAAACCTACTATATTTTAGATTAAAACTACATTGAATTGTTTAACTGTGCTTAATTTGATCAGTCTCACAACTAAAACTCAAAATAAAAATCTAGTCGGCAATTAAAAAAAAACATTGACTGCTGTAATTCGAATAACACCTACTATATTTTAGTTTTAAACTACATTGAATTGTTTAACTGTTCTTGATTTGATCAGTCTCACAAATAAAACTCAAAATAAAACTGAAGAGTAAATTGATCTGTCTACATTACACCCAAAAGAATTATGTTAAAAGTTTGATGAGAACTGATAACCAATAGAATCAAGAAACAAATTATACCCAACATTCCCTTAATACTGACTAATTTAACAAATGAAACATGTATAAATTATGTTAAAGTCACATCAGAACACTATAACCTACCTAATTCAACCTACAGAAATTGATATCCACTAAATCAACACTCAAAACAACAATAATTGAAACTGATTAATACCTACCATATAAATAAACTTGACTTGCCAGGAGCTCTTGAAATTCTCAGAAGCAGACCGGAAAGGATTTTCTGTCTTCATTGTGATTACCAATACCTCAGATCTAGGAGGGAAAACTGGAAGGGAGATGAAAAATAATGAGCTTTCCCAGCACCAGGCAGCCAACACTGTAGAATAAATGGAGCACCTTACTTGGGTCCAACTCTTTGCAGTTTCAACTTCCAGGGAACTGGTCCTACTCTCTGTGGATCGTTGTTCAAGTGTTCAGATAAATAAACGAGGAAAAAAACAACCTAGCGAGGTCATAGACTCCTCGTGTTTTGAAATCACCTGCGGGGAAAATACTTTGTTTTGACTAAATCTGTGGTATTATGAGGCCATTTGAAGTTACTTGCAATAAGTCAAGTTCATATTTAAAGTTCATATTTAAGTTTTTTGGGGTCATAAACTACAACAAAAACAACACTTTGGTTATTAAGAGTTGGAAGGGTTGATTATTGTGAGAAAAAAGCACAGTAAAATAACAATAGTTATTTTACAAATCACCAGCCAGAATTATAAATTCTTCCTTTGTCTTTTTATGAATGTATTTCAACATTATCATCCCCTACTGGTCCGACATAGATATGTTTGTTGGGTTTTTGTGGATTTCTACAGTGACATCTGGACAGAAATAAAAGTTAATTGTTTTGAGGATAACTTGGTAAAATTTAAAATGGGTCTTATTGCTGGATTAAATGAAAAATTGATACCATTTAACACATTAAATGATCAAAATACAAGCGGAAATGTGCAAAAGCTGGTCTACAATTAAAAGAAGCATTGACTGTTGTAACACAAAAAAAGATTTTTCTTGCTGTTATTTTATTGAAATATAAGAAAAAATTATAGCGAGTTAGAGTTGTTTTACCTTTTGAGACATGTCCATCTCATTTTTTTTTTATCAAAAAGAAATGTATTGGTTAAAACAAAATGATTTTCTTAACCTGGAGATATGAATAATTTTGGGCTTAACTTTTTAAAAGCCTTATTTTTGACACATTTAAGTAACAGGAGAAAGAAGCTGCATTTTTATTTGTCAGTATCTGGCCGGCCGATCACTGATCGCTGGTAATTAGTGCATCAGAGTCCAATCTCTGTCCTGTTCAGTGGTTCATGCCAAAATATTACTGAAATCCCCCTTTTTTGTTTGAACAGCTGATGAAATGTGCCTGTAACAATAATTCTCCAGTGTTGAATAATCACGTCCTAGTTTTAGACAAACTCCAGCTGAAAATGTCAACACAACTACTGACAAGATAACAGAACATTATTCAGGTGCAGAATGACTTTTCTTGTGTAACAATCTTTGGATAAGTTGATCTGCCTTTCTTCAGTATATCTGCCCTGCTTACATGTTCATTATTTCACACAGCCTTGCAGTATTCCTTCTGTCTTTACAGAAGCCTATTAGGGGGCTTCCCTTTTATTTATTGATTAATACATCATGAAGTGGAGCTCCAGCAGCAGCTCAGGGACGACAGAGAGCCTCCCCTCCTCTCTGTGGCCTTCATCCCAGCTGCCCGATTAGGATGCAGGACTTCTCTTATCTGTTACACAATCATTCCTATTTTTCTTCTAATTTTTCCAGGCTGCAGATCTGTTTTCTACATGTCTATCAATGCTTTATTAAAGCAATGCTTTGTTAAAGGCGGAAAAGCAAACATCTGAATTTCTTTTGTGGACATTACCAGACTTTGGGGAAAAATGTGGATATATAGCGTGGACGTATCTGCAGCGTAACCCATTTTTTGGGTGTTTGAAACGATTTTTAACCTTTTTAAATAACGCAGCACCTTGGTTTTTTGTTATCAAAGACTCTCTGCTGTGAAACTACTTGATGTAACATCAAAGCACAAAGTATTCCCCCAACCTACCAGAATCAGTTTCGCCACAAACAAGCCGGCAGAGAGAATGGGATCAGTGTGGCTGTGAAGAGAGGAGGCAGGAAGAGGGGAGAAAAGAAAGTGGAGCTTTGTAGGAGAAGCTTTCTGAAGCTTTTTCCTCCCTCACTGTCAGGCCATAGAACATTATAGTGGGAGAGAGGAATTTGCATTCTTTAAATCGTTCTCTCTTCTCCTTCGTAACTCACACGCTGACGTTCTGGCAGTTAACTTGCACATGCAATCTGCTGAGCCGTTGGGAGAAAAATCCATACTCGCCCCAAGAGAACAACCAACACTGCTCTGATTGGATATTGGGCCCACCTCGCCCCAAGAGAACAACCAACACTGCTCTGATTGGATATTTCTTTTAAAAAAGGACGAGAATAAACAAAAGAAATAGAGAAATTAAGGCATTTATGTGCCATTTAAGGCCCACCTCCACACATTTATTGGCAGCTCCAATATGTCTAAAAAACCTTAAATTAATCCTATGTTGCAGTAACATCATCTCACACTGAAAGATTGGCACTCCAGTGCATTGCACAACCCCCTTCTACCACTTATTCTTATCTTCTAACATTTCACAAGGTTGGAGCATACAGAGAGAGGGATCTCTGACTGTTCCTCGTGGTTTCTGTAGATCATCCAGACTCTTGAGTCTTCTCTTATGCTCTCCACTCTTCAGCTCAACTCAAGTTTTCTGGGTTTTAGGTCAGGAGACTGAGATGGCTGAGGAAATTTGACCTTGGGCCTGGTGAACCGTTTCTGTGTTGATTTGACTGTTTTCAAAGTTTCAGAACAGTACACCAAGTTAAATATCAGATTAAGATAAAAATAAATGATACAAGAAGAAATTTTCAACTGATGGTTTTCTTTTTTAAAGGAGAAAAAGTGATCCAACCCAACCTGTCCCTGTGAAAATCTAAACCTAATAACTGGTTGTTCCAAACTTGGGAGGAACAACTGCCATCAAGCACTTGCAATAACTGTCAAGGAGTCTTTTGTCCTGTCGTGGCTTTTCAGGCATGCTATATAGAAAAGCTGGTTGCCAATATGTTCCAGGGCAGCTTTGCTCTACAAAAAGGCAGAATCCTAATTGTGTGATTGACTTTATTAAATCAAGACTGGCAGGCCACATTGATGTAATAGTAACCTGCGTCTGTATGACCTTCAACCATATGGATTATTTGTGTGTGTGTGTGTCTGTGTGTGTGTGTGGTAGCCTTTTTTACAGTGTAAGGCTCATTCTTCCGATATATACTACGTTGTGAGGACCCACTGCTCCTTTTGGGGCCCAAAGCCTGGGTTCCAAAGACGAAGTGCTGTTTTTGGGCGGGGGTTTAGATTTAGGACTAGAGTGTGAATTGACTTTAGGTTAGGTTTAAGGTTAGGGTCAGGGTTAGGCCATATAAATGAATGGAGAACATAAAGTCCCTGTAAAAAGTCCCTATAAAGATAGAAAGACATAATATGTGTGTATGAATGGGTGGGTGGGCGACCGCATGTATAGAAATAAGTGTGTTTGTGTTAGAGTGTCGAGAACAGTAGAAGGCCTGCAACACACAGCACCTAAGAGCAGCAAAAGACAGGTGGACCAAGTTCTGGAAGGCTGCAGCAGGCACTGGTGGAAAGACATAGTACATACAGAAGCAAGTCACCAGTGAAGCACAGGGGCAGCAGCCCCCTAGGTCAAAGAAGCATGGGGTGACATGTAGGGCACCGAGCTCCCCATCTGGCGCCCACTTGTCCTGCCTACGTCCACTCCAATACTCCTGCCGCCCAGAGATCCCCAAAGACACCAGGAGGGGTCCCCACAGTGGCAACCCCCCCCCAAATCTGGAGACCCCAGAGAACAGTGGACCAGCCATGACCGCATGCAGGCCCCATAGGTGTACCCAGCCCTTAAACCCCCACTGTCCACCCATGCATAATACAAATCCCTTCGCCCCCTTCCCAACTACAGACACTATTCTTCCCAAACCAGAGAGCGCTATTTACAAAAACCAGCCGCCACAGAAACAGGTTCTTCCCCCAGGCTGTCTCTCTGACAAACACTTAACAGTCTGAGTGCCCAGATGGATGCCATGCATCTTTGCACTCATTTCTTTTTTAAATGTCTTCATTGAGAGCAAAGTGGAACCAAAGTCAAACTGCTTGTTTGTGTGCACAAAAGAAAAAAATCAGCAAAAAGGTGATTTTGATAAAAGTTTTTCTGAACATAATCCTTAAAACACTTTTCTTGAAGTGTAACCCTAAAACCTATCAGTTTAGAGTCTAACTCATTGCTTTTGACTTACTATACAAAAGCGAACAAATGGCTCAGCCCTAGACCTCAGAGTAAATGCTGTGATCTGTAAAGTGTTGGGATCATGTATACAACAGAATATTCTCTTTTCCTCCCATGAAAGATGGTTGAAGAAGCCAGGCATTAAGGGAAGCATATTATCTGCAGCTCATTTCTGCAACAGTTTAGAGTATTTGATCTGCAGCCACCGAGAAACTTCCAGGTCATTTTACTCGGTTAGGGACCTTCCTGACTGTCGGGCCAGACCCTGCGCCTGATGTATTTGCCCATAAAGCACAGTGGCAGCAGGCAGGGAAAATAAAGGAGGTTGTCATGGTAAAATAACACTCTGGGGTGAGTCCCGCCTCTTTAAACTTGAGACCCGAAGCCCACATGTGTTCTAAATCTGGCAGGAAGGCAGAGCTGCAGCTCCGAGACACAGGGCTGGAGCAATAGGACGCGCCACAGCAGAGCAGCCACTTATGAAAAAAGGAAAGAGTCAGAGACGAGGGTCACCGAGCGTTCAGGAAACAATTCCCAAACTCAGGGGCTTGGTCAGAGGAGGCGGAGAGCTGTTTGTTGTTGGAAAAGCTGACAGGCGTACAAGTTAGAGGGGAGGGGAAAAAAGAGCGAGGTGGCTGCCTTGACTTTGAGTTGGTCAGTGAAGGCCTCATGCAACTTCTCAGCAGCAGCTCTGTTCCATTTTTATCCGCCTGACGCTCGTCGGCTTTCAGCAGAGCTCACCGGGAGCCCGGAGGGGAGGGAAATAAAGGACTTTAACTCAGGAGGGGGGAACACAAAAGAAAGAAAACATGGTAAGTTTGGATTCACTGCCTTGTTTTGACTGCTCATTACATGTGATTGTCGGTGGGCGGGGAGGTGGGTCAAGCTCTGATTGCTGGGAGCTTCTTGCTCCAACTTAAAGTGAAGTTTCTCCTACAGTTTGCACTGCTTCAGGATTACTCTGCTCCTAAAATCTTATCACCCCCTTACAAACACAGTCCCTGATAGTGGTGGAGTTTAGACAAACTAAATGTTCTTCATTCAGAAATGAATCTGAAGAAGAAGGGATATCCAAGACAGCTGGCTCCAGACTCAACCTTTTTTCACCAAGGAGTGGGTGGGCTGCTTGCCCCATTTCCCCATATCGCTTGGTTTGAGTTACTCCGTCCCTCTGGGGAACAAGCTGCTATAAATAAACAACAAGAAGCAGAGTGTGGACAGACTGCAGCCTACTGTCTGGGTTTACTGTAGAGGGGCAGACACGTGACCCAACACAGGCTTGTGGTGGGACCTATCAGGGTTGGACTTAGTTTTTTTTTTGGACATTGAAGCATACATGTTGCTGAATCTGAGAAGATGATGCTCAGGGACAGGATCTGCTCAAACAGGCCCAACAGAAAGACAATGTTTGATAGAAAAAAAACAGAAACCCCAGGAAAGAAAAATCTGATATAGTTGTTTGTGTTGGGCAGTGACTGTCGAACGCTCTGAAACCTGCCCAATCAGACTCTGCTTTCACCTGTGTTACCACCACCTTTGCCCTCTGATGGCTCTTCTAGACATGCTGCTTTGTTAATTGAATCATTTACAGCCCCATCTCTAATCTGCATGGGGACCAAATTATTTTAAATTAGACCATTCCTTCTGGGGTATTACATTTTTCCATCAGTCTATTCACTATTGCAGACAAGATTCAAGTTTCTTATGTTTAAACAGGTTTTTCAAGAAAATTAAAGTTTTACTTCAATAGATCAAACAATCTTAAATTTACTCTCTACCTAAAATGCACGCTGCCGGTACATTTTTGATGCAGTTGTTTGAATTTAAGTTTTGGGAGCACCTTTAATCAGTGTAAGTCCATTTTTCTAATAACTTATCAGTAAATGCGGTCCAGTTTTCTCTTTCCATAACCTGTCATTCAAAACATCCTTCAGCCACTGCTTAAAGGTGTGTTTCTGAGAGATTTGATTTGTTTTTTCCTCAGAGTACACACCTATTATTTTGACATGTAAAAATAAGTATGATCTATATTCCTAAAATTACTCCCTTGGGAACTTGTTTATCTTGAGTTGGAAAACTTTCAGATCCAAATATAACACGGAGAGATTTCAAAAGGTCTCATTAGCCCCCTTTTTTATTTTGTCAGATTTTCTGCAGACCTTTGCAAGCGTGACAAAACCACAGTCTGGCCATGCTTTATTGCACTTATTAAAATACAGAGGGTCTGTGCTCTTTGTTGAAGACAGTTTCGGAGATGAAAGATGCAAATCACAAACTTTATTCGAGGCAGGGGGTTTTGCTCTGGCTATGTATAACTTTATTCTGGGTCAAACAAGGTCTTTAATACATTAGGTACATTACTCCTGTGTATCTGAGTCAAAAACGAAAAATACAACTTCTAAATCTCTCTAAATTTGTTTTTCTTCCTCCTGAAACTGCTGCTTGAAAGTTTACTGAAATGTTATTTCCACTCCTACATGCACAGATGTACTCACTGCCTTCCTAACCTATGGCACCCAGCTTCAAAAAAATCTTAGTTCAGACCCAGCAGCCAATGGTTTCTGTAGCAATACATCTGAGCAATAATGTTGGAAATTAATATGCTGGCAAGTGGGGTAGAACAACGTAACTCTCTGCAAACTCCTTACAATTAAATGAGCAAATAAACAAGTAAGAGAAGATGGAAGAGACATGAAGAGGAAGTGAAAAATAAAAATGCAAATTGTGGGATAAAGAAATGGAACGTGACAAATGAGGTGGGAAGGGAAAAAAACTGCAAGGAAGCTAGAGAGTGAGCTGGAAAAGAGAAGAAAGAGATGCATGGAAGAAAATGTAAAATTAAATAGGTTAGAAGTGTGGAAACAATAACAGAAAGAGAACAAGGGAAAAAATAGGAAGGAAGGAAGGAAGGAAGGAAAGGATAGGATAGGAGAGGAAGGAATAATAGCAAGTACAAAGGAAGAAAGGAAAATGGAGAAGAAATTGAGGATGGACGGAAGGAAGGATTGATTGGAAAGAAAAGAAAGAAGGATATGAAGGAAGAACTAAAAGTAGGATAAAGAGTTGCTAATAAGGAAATCACAAAAGGTTGAGGAAGGAAGAAAGGATTGGTAAAAGGAGGCAAGGAAGAAAAAATTAACTATAAAGGAAAAGAAAGGAATGATGAAAGGACGAAATGGAGGAATGAAAAATGAAAGCATGAAGGGTGGAAAGCAAAAAGGAAGGGAATTTGAAACTAGGAGGGCAGGAATAAATGAAGTAAAAGGGAAAGAAAAAAGATAGGAAGGAAATTAAGGAACTAACAAAGAAGAGGGTGATTAAAACAGAGACATTAAAGGGAAGAAGGGAAATTGAAGGTAGGTAGGAAGAAATTTAAGAAGGAAGTAAAGAAAAATGGAAAGAAGAGCCAACTTTTTTTTGGTTGAGAATCTATTTAAATGGTGCAATTATTCACAGACATGCTGACTAAAATCTGGTCTAAAATGAATGTTTAATCACTGCTTAAACTTCAACATGTATAAATCATGCTGAACTACATCATCTCGATAGTTAGAAGGCATCTTATTATTAGTTCCCAGCCTGTACTGCTCCATGTTGCCATGATACAAACAAGTACATACAAGTAAAAATAACGTTAGACTGACTACGTTCCCTCCCTTAAAACGGTTCAACCCACGTGTTCATATCATGACTGCAATGTCTGAAAGACCCAGAACGGATCATTCATGCTGGAAATCTAACCAAGCTGTGGTTTAGTTTTTAGTTTGTGCTCCGGCCATTTTCCATCATTACAGGCTTTCTGCTTCTTAAAGAATGTGGTGTTTGTGTGGGTTATAGAAACAATAGATGACTGGGAATGTTTGGATCCTGGCTGTCTTTAGACTTTATATTAAAAATCTGGAAAAGAAGAGAGAAGCTTCAGCTCTGTTTTTGCAGCCAGCACTGCTTTCTGTCTCATCTCTCCTCTACTGCTGTAAGGAAGAAGTCCAGAGCTCCTCTGAGACTCTGACATGTAAAACATCCCACCTGTTTCTGGTCCCATGGCAGCTGCAGGTCCAAACAGAGTTATATTGGGAACAGTGTCAGAGCTGTAAACATCCCGTCCCCCCTCAGACCCCGACTGTCCGTCTCCGTCTCTGCAGACAGCTTCAGGTTTTTACCTCCGACTGCAGACAGACAAACCTGCACACTAATGTGGCTTAAATAGATTTACAGTCTTTAGTCTTGCTGAAATCAGTTTATACATGGAGCTGTATTCAAGCATATTTTTCTGTTTATGTGCAGCTCTCACATGGAAAAATAAATTATTTAGTGGGTTTTAGAAGATGCATATAAAGAGCAAACATCAAACACCTCATGTAATATAAACTACAGCAATTTATCATTAATAAAACTAGACAGTACATAATGTCTTCAGTGTGGAAACAACTTAAATATTAGTCCAAATAGGAATGACCCATTGCTTAACAGGGCTGCTGCTCTCTATTTGCCTTTCTTTTAGACTTTGTGATGAAGCTCTGCAGGCTCAAACACAGTAAGAAAACTGCAGTTTATCTTAATTAGAGGATAGCTGGAGAAAGATTCAGTGTTACACCCCTCTGAACGTAAAGGTTAGGAGGGGATTCTGGGATATGAACACAAGTCTTGTGAGGGCAAGATAGATGGATGAAAAGATGAAAATGTGCCTTGGGGCCTGTCCTTACTATTTTAGCATAAAAACTTTCAGATTTTGGGAAACGGGGAAAACCGATTCACCCAACATAATTTTTCTTATGCAATCAAAATGAAGAATTTGTAATAAATGCTCATTAGCTTTTCATAAACATAAAGTAAATAAGCAAATATTAAAATATTGGAACTTATTTTAATACCCCTAAATTTTAAAACTACTTGTTTGTAAAGTGGATAATGGTTAAATACTGTTCCAGCAATAGCTTCTTGTTCACTTGATTGAATAAATTGCTTCCAATATGGCAGACTCATTGATATCCCACTGCAACAGGGTGAGACAGGATGCCTATGGTGAAAACAAGATGCTAATGCTATTGTTAGTTTTAGCATTAGCGTAGTTGGTCTGCTAAGGTCATAGTGACTTAACACTGTATTGCCTTTAAATGCAAAATGTAACTCAGCTATTGTTTTAACTTGTTTATATTTATGCCTTTGGCAGATTTTATTATCCAAAGTGACCTACTGATGAAAATATAACAATGCAGTTAATATCAAAGCTAACAATAAGCTACTTAGAAGGAGACCCTGGTCAGGTTCTGTCAGAGGTGGCAGAGTAGAAACAGAGTGCAGGCATAGAAGGAAGTGCAGAAAGAGATGCACAGATATACAGGAGTAGATGCTCTCTGAAGAGTTGGGTATTCAAGAGTTTCTTGAAGATAGACAGGGACGCCCCTGTTCTGATAATGATCGGTAGGTCATTCCCACATCATGGAACGACACAAGAAAAGAGTCTGGATTGAAGAGCGTTATAGGCGCTGCTAGCCAACAATTATTGACAACCGGAGTGACTGATTCATGACGTAAACCTTTGCATTCAAGCTGTTACATTAAACATTTGGTAGCCTAAATCAGTGACTTGAATAGGATGCAGGCAGCTAAAGGTTGCCACTGGATCTCAATGAACAGAAGGGTGACTTGTCCTCTTTTAGGCCAAGTAACCAAAGGTGTCCAAACTTTTTGCCATTTGGGCCTAAACTGTCAAGTTGAAAGTACTCGAGGCCCACAAAAACACAATTTGCTTTATTAAAAATGTAAAAGTAAATTTATTGTGAAGTTTTTTTCATTTTAACTAAAATACACTACACATGCAATATTTTAATGAAATGAACAAATTAGTCTAATTGTTAAAGAAATGTGATCTCTAAATCCTATTTATCCAAATAATATGTGAATGTAGGGTTGATTGTTTTCTGCTTTTGTCCAGAAAAAAAAAAAATCTTGTGGTTGACCAACAATATGCTTTCTGTATCCAGCACGGTTTAATCAATCAGTGTGTTCCAGTCTGCCTTTGAGTAAAAGCAGCTGAATGTTTGTAGTCCTATTTTCTATTAAATTAAAGCGAAAGCAAAAAGCATAGTTAATGAAAGAAAAATACTTTGTTTTGTACCAACAATTTTTCATTTTAGGGAGATTTTAATTTGTTGGTAAAAATCTTCCGCTAGAAACTTAGGTGTCCATCTGCAATCGAAAACTTTAGATGGTAGGCCATATTTGTATCATTGCTGAACTGCGGTTGGGGGCCACACAAAATCATTCCAAGGGCTGTAAATGGCCCCCGAGCTGCACCCTTGAGAACCCTTGGCATGGTTTAAGTAGTGTTTTAGCCCGTAAAACACGACCTAGCATGTTGACGCTGACCGTTGTTTTAAGATGTTAAAACATGACTTGGTATGCTCATGCTAAATCATGTTTTAGCATGTGGAGGACTTGGTGTTAAAATATTAAAAGTTGGCATCTTGAAGATGACACAACTTACTGAAGAAGCCAGCTGACTGGCAGTTACTTGTGGATTTTTATTTCTTTATTTCAGGTTTTCTTTCTAAATTTATAGTATTTATTGACTATATTTAAATAGCCACGTAATGAAAAAGGAAGAAACCCATGTATCAGCCTATGCACAGGTGTTAATCATATTAAACCTGCTTATGCAACTCTATGGAATATTAAACTAAAATGCAATGTGTGAAACTGTGGTTAACATCTTGTGCTTTACTGCTTCAAAATCAAGTTTTTCAATGTATGGAAAATTGCTTTACACCACATAGAAACTAAATCCTAAATAAATAAATAAAAACATGTTTGAATAATTCAAACCAGTTTCCCTTAGTTCTATTAATGCATTTAAAACCACAACTCTTCAAATAACATGATGAAATGAATCACTTAATATACACATTGATGTGCCACTGCAATGACAGGTATGTTCACTTTACTATTATCTGGTTGACATGAAATTTGAATGCAGATTTTAGGATATTGTTTTAGCATTAACATTCTTGGTCGACTATAGGCTGCAGTGTATTATGCTAACAATGGCATAACGTTTAAATACTTCATTAACTGAGATGGCAGAAAATTTTAATTTTGACCAACATAACATAGTCTTATGCTAATGCTAGTGTGCTTCAGTTACATTAGCATGATGCCCAGTTAATTTAACCTGCAGTACATTTTGCTAATGTTAACAAGTGATGGCTAGTATTAGCCTTAGTGTGCCAACATCAAATTTGAATGCGTAAATAGCTTAAGTCGTAGATCATTGTAATCTATTGAGACCGATGTAGCGTATTATGCTAATGTTAGAGTTAACACCATTGTGATGCTTTGTTAGCTTTAGCTGTAGTGCATTATCTTAATTCAAGCATAAGCTAACAATAGCCTTTGCGTGCTAATGTAGCATTTGAATTCTCCATTAACTGACACTACAGAACATTCTTAACTATTTTTACTGTCATGTGAAACCTATGGACACTATTTTAATGTACATCATAACATTTTTTCATTTATTGTGGATAAAAAAACCTTAATTATTGCTTAAAAATATCAGATTCAATATAAATAAGCAAAGTATGACATTCACTCTATGGAGAAGGTTTCGATGGTTCATTTAGGCTCATTTGCTCCATCGGGTATGCCATTTAGGAGGACAATTTTTATTTATTTAACATGGCAAGCTGGTAAAATGCATTATTTATGAGTTATGCATACTGTGATGAAACTAAGATACAAATCTCATTGGATTCCAGTCAAAATACAGTATGTTTCTGCTTAAAAACTACCACTTACCTTAAAAAACAACTTTTACTCTTAATTAATTCCTCTCTTTAGTTATTTCATCAATGAACACTAGCCATTTGAGTATTGTGTTTTACGATTCATTCCAGCAGCATTGTCCAGTTTTATTACTGATTGTGCTCAGTATGAGTTCCTGCAATCACAAATTTAAAACATGACACATTATTAGATTTGAGCAAAGTCAAACTAAAAGCTTAGGCATTCACTTTCGTTTTACTCACAATGTAAATCTGTAAAATGTTCCTGAGTTTTAATGACTGCAATCAACTCCTCCGGAGAACAAAGCAAGGTAATACAAGTTGTGATCTGGTTAGAGGTCTGATTGGCAGATAAATGTTTGTTTCATGCAAATTGGCTTGTTCTGCTAATTGCTGGTGTTTTTCACAGTGGGACTGTTCATTCTGTGTACGACAGTTTGAGCAACTCCAAATTGTTGCCCAGGTTTTTTTTGTGGTGTTTATCTCATCATTTCCAGTCTGAGCTGTCACGTTTTTTGGAAATTACTGGTGATTCTCAGATTGAAATTCCACCAGATTGAAATTCTATTTCAAGTGATTGAAACCAAATAGCACATTTTACCCTGAACATTTCACCTGTAAAAATTGTCTGAATGCTTCTGGAGTCTGAAATAGACCCAATTTGAGAGACTTCCTGCAATGTCTCCTTTTCTCTTACTATATATATGGAAAAAGAAGTGCTATGACTTCCTTTTTGTTTTTTTTAATGATCAAGAATCTTTAGCCAAAGAAGGAAGAATGTGGCATTACAGCACTTTAAAAACAGCTAAAACTGAACTAGCAGCATTTATAGCAACTTTTTGTGACTGCTTTGCTGTCAGATGCCTGAGAAAATTATCTTTACCTTAAGAAATATTTAAAAGTCTCAGAATTATTGCAGGAAAACAATCAAAAGTCAAAGCAGAAGAAAAGTCAAAGAAAAACCCAAAAAGCAAACTGATGCATTAAAGCTGATTTATTTTACCATTAATGACAGGCAAAAGCTGATGAATTTCTAGAATAAACTAAGTTTTTCGTGCAACACAGGTCTTTTTTATCTGCCAAAAATCTCCTTCCAGTCATTTGAAAAATGGGAAACACTGTTTACCAAAGACTTCTTAGACAGGTGCACCAAAAATGTTGCATCTCTAAAAGTGGGCAAAACGAAGACCTCCCCATTACATGCATTTCAAATGTACTTACTTTTATATTTGTTCCCCTGGAGAAATGTATGATAGTTTCTTGTTGATGTGAGCTGAGAAATCTTAAGTTATTAGTTTCAACATATTCAAAATTGATTACAGTACTGTGGAAGACTTAGAGGACAGTGGTAAAGAAAAAGCTCCAGACTATATGATTGACTTTAGATTGCAGGTTGTTATTCCCAGAAATCACATTTACAGTTTAAGTGACTTGGATTTGATCTAGGCAGCCTTGGGTAACCAACTGAAGCCAATGAGTCACGTTGGCTTTGGTCACTGATGTTTTAGTCTTGGATGTCTATGATTGGATGAGAAGTGACGGTATTGGATAGACTGTTTGACTTTGATCAATGGTACTGTCTTATACTGTGAGTAAGGAACAAATAAGTGTGTTGGACAGACTGTTTTGCTTTGCTGACCATTATTCCACTCTGTCTTCAACTACGACTGGTAGATGAAAATAGGGTTTTGGAAAGTTTGGTTTTGATGATCAATGGTACAGTCTTAGACTATTATTGTTAGAGAAATTAAGATGTCGGACATATTGTTTGGCATTGATGACCAATTGTCCAGTTTTACACAGTGATTGGGGAAGAATTGAAGGTGCTGCACAGGTCTTTTGGATTTGGTGACCAGTGGCACAGTCCTGGACTTTGATAAGGGGAGAAATAAAGGTGTTGGAGCGTTTGGTTTCATAATCAATGTTTTGATCCTATACTAACTGGGGGAGATGTGAAGGTGTTGGACAGACAGTTTGTTTTGGATTATCAATGTTACAGTCTCAGACAATGATTAGGAGAGAAAGGAAAGTGTTGGGCAAACCTTTTCCATATATTTCAATTCAATTCTGTTTATATCCTTGAACCACCACCTTAACGTGGTGGAGGGGTTTGAGTGTTCAAATGATCCTAGAGGCTATGTTGTCTGGGGCTTAAATGCCCCTGGTAGGGTCTCCCATGGCAAACAGGCTCTAGGTGATGGGTCAGACAAAGAGCAGTTCAAGAATCCTTCATGAGGACAAATATATCGAGGCACGGGACGTCGCCGGGTACGGCGGAGCCGGGGTCCCACCCTGGAGCCAGGCCTGGGGTCGGGACTTGTCGGAGAGCACCTGGTGGCCGGGTTGCTCCATCCCCCAGTGGGCCCACCACCTGCAGGGGGAACCGTGAGGAACCGGTGCAAAGAGGATTGGGTGGCGGACGAAGGTGGAGACCTCAGCGGCCCGATCCCCGGATGCTTAGGCTGGCTCTAGGGACGGGATGTTACCTCCTGGGGGGGAAGGGAGCCTGAGCTTTTCGGAGGTTCGGGGATATCGGCTAGAAATAGTCGGGCTCGCCTCCCCGGGCAAACAGCGTGGGCTCTGAACCCATCTCCTTGAGAGGGGCGGACTCTCTCTACTCTGGATGGGCCCACGGGGAGAGGCGGCGGGCTGGGGTGGGTTTTGCTTTTTCCCCCCCAGCTCAGCCGTCTCATGTTTGGGGTTTACCCCGGTGATGAGAGGGTCGCATCCCTGCACCTTCGGGACGGGATAGGTCTTTTGACTGTCGTTTCGGCCTACGGGCCGAGCGGTAGTGCGGAGTACCCGGCCTTCTTGGTGCCCCCTGCCCGGGGGTTCTGGATAGTGCCCCTCCCGGGTACTCCATTATTCTGCTGGGGGACTTCAACGCCCACGTGGGAAATGACAGGGGACACCTGGAGAGCGTGATCGGGGGGAATGGCCTCCCCGATCTGAATCCAAGTGGTGTTTGTTATTGGACTTCTGTGCTAGTCACGGATTCTCCATAATGAAAAACCATGTTTCAAGATAAAAGTGTCCATCAGTGCACTTGGCACCAGGACACCCCAGGCAGGAGGTCAATGATCGACTTTGTTGTCGTATCATCAGACCTTCGGCCGCATGTTTTGGATACTCGGGTTGAAGAGAGGGCTGAGCTGTCACTGATCACCACTTTTGGTGAGTTGATCCGCTGGAGGAGGAGAAAGCCGGAAAAGCTTGGCAGGCCCAAGCGCATAGTGAGTCTGCTGGGAACGCCTGGCGGAGCCCTCGGCCAGGGATGTTTTAACTCCCGCCTCCGGAGAGCTTTTTACCAGATTACGGGGGATGTTGGAGACATAGAGTCCGAGTTGACATGTTCTCCGCATCTATTGTCGATGCTGCTCCCCGTAGCTGCGCCGTAAGGTCTGCGGTGCTGTCGCGGCGGCAATCCCAGAACCCAGTGGTGGACACCGGCAGAAAGGGATGCTGTCAAGCTGAAGAAGGAGTCCTATGGGCTGTGGTTGGCTTGGGGGACTCCTGAGGCAGCTGACGGGTACGTGGGGCCCAAGCGTGCTGTGGCCCGGGCTGTGGCAGAGGCTAAAACCCGGGCCTGGGAGGAGTTCGGTGAGGCCATGGAGAAGGACAAACCGGTCGCCTCGAAGCGATTCTGGCAAACCGTCCGGCGCCTCAGGAGGGGGAAGCAGTGCTTCGCCAACACTGTTTATGGTGGGGGTGGAGGCTGCTGACCTCGACAGGGGACATTATCGGGCGGTGGAAGGAGTACTTCGAGGATCTCCTAAATCCTGCCATCACGCATTCCCTGGTAAAAACAGGGGCTGGGGACTCGGGTTTGGATCTTTCATCACCCAGGTGAAGTCACCGAGGTGGTTTAAAAAGCTCCGCGGTGGCAAGGCTTCGGGGGGGGATGATCCACCCCGAGTACCTCAAATCTCTGGATGTTGTGGGCTGTCATGGTTGACACGCCTCTTCAACATTGCATGGCGGTCGGGGACAGTGCCTCTGGACTGGCAGCCCGGGGTGGTGGTCCCCCTTCATAAGAAGGGGGACCGGAGGGTGTGTTCCAACTACAGGGGGATCACACTCCTCAGCCTCCCTGGTAAGGCCTACGCCAGGGTATTGGAGAGGAGAGTCCGGCCGATAGTCAAACCTCGGTTTCAGGAGGAGCAGTGTGGTTTTCGTCCCGGCCGTGGAACACTGGACCAGCTCTATACCCTCTACAGGGTACTCGAGGGCTCATGGGAGTTTGCCCAACCGGTTCACATGTGTTTTGTGGACCTGGAGAAGGCATTCGACTGTGTCCCTCGTGATGCCTTGTGGGGGGTGCTCCAGGAGTATGTAATTGGGGGCCCTTTATTAGGGGCCATCCGGTCCCTGTACGAGCGGAGCAGGAGTCTGGTCCGCATTGCCGGCACTAAGTAGGACCTGTTCCCGGTGCATGTTGGACTCCGGCAGGGCTGCCCTTTGTCACCGGTCCTGTTCATAACTTTTATGGACAGGATTTCTAGACGCAGCCAAGGGCCAGAGGGGGCTGGCCCCCTCTAGCCAAGACCTACAGCATGCGCTGGGGTGGTTCGCAGCTGAGTGTGAAGCGGCTGGGATGAGCTCCTCCAAGTCAGAGGCCATGGTACTCAACCGGAAAAGGGTGGCTTGTCCTCTTCAGGTTGGAGGGGAGTTCCTGTCTCAAGTGGAGGAGTTCAAGTATCTCAGGGTCTTGTTCACGAGTGTGGGAAGAATGGAGCGGGAGATCGACAGACGGATCGGTGCGGCTGCCGCAGTAATGGGGGCGCTGTGCCAGTCCGTTGTGGTGAAGAGAGAGCTGAGCCAAAAAGCAAAGCTCTCAATTTACCGGTCTGTCTACGTTCCTACCCTCACCTATGGCCATGAACTTTGGGTCATGACCGAAAGAACGAGATCCCAGATACAAGCGGCTGAAATGAGCTTCCTCCGTAGGGTGGCCGGGCACTCCCTTGGAGATAGGGTGAGGAGCTCGGCCATTCGGGAGGGGCTCGGAGTAGAGCCGCTGCTCCTCCACATCGAGAGGAGCCAGTTGAGGTGGCTCGGGCATCTATACCGGATGCCTCCTGGACGCCTTCCTCAGGAGGTGTTCTAGGCACGTCCCACCGGGAGGAGGCCCAGGGGACGGCCCAGGACACGCTGGAGGGACTATGTCTCTCGGCTGGCCTGGGAACGCCCTGGGCTCCCCCCGGAGGAGCTGGAGGAGGTTTCTGGGGAGAGGGACGTCTGGGCGTCTCTGCTGAGTCTGCTGCCCCCGCGACCCGGTTCCGGATAAGCGGAAGACAACGAGTACGAGTAAGAGTAGTGCCAATTCACAAAAAAGGTTGTCTCATGGCAAAAAATGTTTGTCTCAAGACAATGAAAATCAGTTTGTACAGTAGCTTTTGATTTTGGTGACCAATATTCCAGTTTTAGACTGTAATTTAGGGAAGAATAAAAGGTGTCGGACAGGTATTTTGGCTTTGGTGACCTGCAGTTCAACAAAATTGTTGCAGCAGTAAGTGATCATTTTATTCCTTTAACTCAAATTAAAAGTGTTTTGAGTCTGTTTACTGTTTGTTATTGGCACTTTTCACAGCAGCATAAGGTGTTTTGTTTGCCAATGAATCCAGTGATGGCAAAAATCCTTTCATACGCCTTATTATTAATGCATCAATTTTCTGTAGGCTACTGAGAAAAAAAATGGTTTTAATGTGAGCATCAAATTTTCCAATCAACACTAAATGTTTACCAGCTTTCCTGTGGATGACATCCAATGATGAAAACTAATTCCAGTATTAATTAGTGAGACTAGGAGTAAAAATGTGGTGTTTGGGAAGACTGTATCACTAAAACCATTTGCTTCTGATTTGTTGCTAGAGTAGCAACAATTTTAATTTTTAACAAATGACTGTCTCAGACTATCTTCCACAGAGAGGAAAAAAACAGACCTTAGAAAGTTAGTGGCTGTACATAGAGGACAGGTTTAATATTCAACCATCATGTCTGATCTTGTGGCCTCTGTCTAAAACAATTAACATTTATAATTTAAATAGAAATAAGAATATACTAGCTGACCATAAACTTCTAAATAGATAAATTGACCAACACTTTATTCCCAATATTCTAACTTATGTATGAAAAAGAGCACATACAGTTAGTCACAGTAGAAGCTCAGCCAGTAGCTATGATAGCTAGGAGAGTTAGGGTTAAACACTAAAAGACAGGGCCAAGTGTATCATCTGTAGATGGAGAACATGAGGTTGTTGGCAGCAGCAGCTCAGCCGATGTCCCCCTCCAGGAAGGTGCCACAGTTAAACAGAGCCAGGTCAGATGTAGCTTCTAGGAAGAGAAAAACGGAGAGAGAACATAAAGTTGAAAGCTGAAATAACAGCACATAACGCAAAATTGAAGAGTAGTATGAGAATGTAGCAGAGAGAGTGAAAGTGGTTATTATGTCCTCCAGCAGCCTAAGCCTATAACAGCATAACTACAGATAGCTCAGGATAACCTAAGCCACTCTAACTATAAGCTTTATCAAAAAGGAAAGTTTTAAGCCTAGCCTTGAAATAGACAGGGTGTCTGCCTCACAGACTAAAACTGGGATGATTAAGAATGTGTTGTTTAAAATATGAGAACTTGTGCTTTTAAGGCGATGTTATGGCGATATTTTTTGTGAGTTATTTCTTTCATTTTGTAGCATAGGTCTTATTCGAATGTTAACATAAATTTTGTAGGTAATTCAAATTCTTTGACAACCTCTAGACTCTTTTTTAGGCTTTAAATGACCCATAACTGAGTAATATTGGTGGAGGCTTAGAATAGAAGCAGGTTATCGGAGGTTAGGGTTTTACATTTTTACCGTCAAGCTTTTGGTTTTTGTTTTATTTTTTTATGGAAACTATAGGATTTCTATCTTTTGTTTTTAAATCTGCCTCCTGATTTCTTCTTTCTTGCTTTCCTTCACCTCCTTCTCTGTGCGCACACACCCATCTCTGTTGTCTATTTTTCTCCACCACGTCCCTGAGAGGGTACAACATGACCGATTGGCACTTAGCATAAAAATTGTTGTTCTAAATGGTGGCGGGCTCCCAAACAACGCAGCAGCGTGCATACAAATGGATGTTTAGCGGGCATCAGAGAAGATGGACAGCTGCAGCTCAGCACCTATAATGATGATGCCGTGGGACGAACGCAGTCTGCAGCCGGCGACACAGACTTTTGCTGAAAACCATCTTTAAGTGAAGTCAAAGACACCATCAGTCAGATTGCCTCTCCTCAGGCAGAGCAAATTATACTAAGTGCCTTAGTCCAGAATGAAATTACATGTAAAATAAAAAAAATATTTTCTTGTAAATCTACTTCTGCTACAAGTCGGTGACCTTCCTTCTGTTCATTTTGTGGGCCTTATGGTCTACTAATATGCTTTTAATGTCATGTCTTAGGTTTTTAAGTAATTCTTTAATACATTTCCACTTATATAGTTCGATAAAAAGAATGAAAAGTTTTTTTTCAATAACTCAAGTAACAAAGTGAAACTCAAGCCTTTATTTCTGTTAATTATGATGATGATAGCTAATGAAAACACAATATTTAAGATCAGAATATTACATCAGACCAATAAAAACATTTTATACAGAAATTTGGGCTTAATCAAAAGTATTTTTAATACCTCCTTGAAGATTGTTATTTTTCAAAAGGTACTTTTAATCTGACAAACAAGCCATATTGGGACACATATTCTTATTTGTTGAATATGACTGTAGTTAAGTTGGTCTAATGTAGTACTGGTGTTATGTTTCACAATAACAGTCCTTTAAATGCAATATTAAACAGGTTTCTAATCCTGCTGTTAACTATGGGTTCTCCTTTCTTATATTTGCATTGAATTAGGTTGTAATTGCATTAAAGAATTGGAGTGATTTCATTACGTTTGGCTATGATACACAGCTGACTGACAGCTCTAAGCAGTCAAATGAGGAGGGGTGGTGTTATGCTACTGCACATGACTGAGAGATCCCTTCACTGTTTTTAACAGGACTTTTAAAAAACTGCAGGAACGTTAGATGAAGTAGGCAAAGACAACTATTTGATTCATCCATCCATCCGTTTATCCATCCAGCCAGCCATCAGCAGTGCGGTGCACCTATCTGCAGCGGCTCTACATTTTCCCGGCCAGTGCTTTTGTTTGTTTATATTTGTGTTGCTTCTTGTTGGATTCTGTGGAGCAACTAACATCTACAGTTGTCCTGATCTTCCTAAATGGTCTGGAAAGAACCCTGATCCCAGGTCTATTCCTGTCATAATGAGTTTTTCTTGTGGTGGACCAGAGGCAGACAAGTACGGAGAAGGCAGAGTGGGAATCAAAAAACTCGTCTTTATTCTAGAGTCACTCACTTGCAGGCGAGGAGCAGAGGTACAGAATCCAGAGCACAGGTATCCTCAAAAAACGGAAACAATAAGATCTGGAGCAGGGCGAGTATCCAAAGGCACGACAAAATACAAGGGAGAGACATAACGACACCGCGGTGAACAAAGGACAAAGACAAACTTAAATACAGACGAAGGTGGACAAGAAACAATAGGGCAGGTAATCAGGGAAAGCAGACACAGGTGTGGAACAGGCGTGCAGCGAGAGGGGCAGGTGAACCCGATGAGGAGCCAGACAAGACAAACAGTATATAAACCCGAGGGACCAGAAAACTATGATAATAATAATAAAGAAACCATTCTAAGTAGGGAAGCCACACTAAGGGAACAAGGGCGAGAGGAGAACACACTGGGAGGGAGAAGGAAACCAGAACAGTCAGGAAAACAAAAAATAACCAAACATGAATACAAACCAAAAATGAGAAACCTCTAGCTAAAGTAAACAAAAACACAAAAACCCAAAACAAAGTCCAAAATGTAACATCCTGAATATTCCTCTGATTCCAGATGGTCACCATTGCTTATTTTTCTTTTGAGGGGTTTAGGAATTTTCATAGTTAGATGCGGAAACCTATATGGCTGCCTCCGCTCTACTTTTTGTAATAAATTGTATTATGGGCTGTCAATCTTTGGCCAAACAATATATTTCGTTAGTACTTAGCGGTCCACATGTGCTCATTTAAAGTAGGTAAAACATCAATTGATATTCCCTCATAAAGTTGGAATTTGGACTTCAGAGTTAGAGACTTTTCACCAACTCCACCCTCAAAATCCAATTTGACTACCGTTTGTGCGAATATGATAAAATATGACAAAATTAACGGTTTATTTGTGCTTCTTTGTCTTGTCATTTCTTACTGTCGGGCAGGGATATCATACTCCAGTCCTTGAAGGCCTATGCACTTGGGAACACCTGAGCAAAATAACTGGTTGACACATCGTGATCATATTGAAGACCAAAGTTGTGTTTTCACCACTCAGCCATTTATGAATTCTGCTATTGCAGAACTAGAGAGCTCCCTTAGTGACAGACTGTTGCATCCTCGGTGCACAAAGGACCGTTATCACAGATCCTTCCTCCCAGACTTTATAACTATCACTCTTCCCAACAGGCTCAAGTGTTTACATCTCTGCTGTTATTTGCACAGTGTGTTGATCTTTTCTCATGCACAATAAAAAATTTGCTTTTGGTAAAAAATTTTAAATCACCCTACTCAGTTGCACATTTCAGTAATCTCAGTATGGCATTTTTAATAATTGTACAGCAGTTCTATGTCCTATATTGTATTTTGTCTTTACAGTCTACTCCTATGTTTTGATTTATATAGTTTTTTACATTTGTGAGTACCTGTATGCTTGGGAGACCTGAACAATGATTGCTACTGTGTTTGATCATTTTATAGGACAGAGGCTTCTGTCAGAAAGGTTCTGATAATCAAACAATCTCCTTTTAAAGAGCCTGCCCTATAATAATTTCAGCAGAGACATGAGGTTTGGACAGTGTGGGAATCAGAACATATAACAGGGATGATTTCATCAGTCAGATTGGTGGTTGAAACTAAATCCTTTCCCATCCAAGCTGTTTGGATCTTTTTCTGCCCCAGAGCTTCAAAGTCAAAACAAATCCTTACTCTTAAATTCTCAGTCCTGTGTCAGAAGTGTCATAGGCTCCTTTTTCCCCCTCCGTTCTCTCTTTGAGAGAGTCTGAAACTCACCTTTCTTTCTGTAGATTGAGATCCAAAATTCCTTCCTGCATTTACAGGATTCCGATTGTCCCTTTATTTCCCTGAAAATGTTGGTTCTGAGCTGCACTGTGATTTCAGCTGCCTCTTTATTAGACTCTATCGGTGTCGAAACACTGACACTTTCATCCCGTTCTTCTGTTAATAAAATGGACAGTCAGCCTATAATTATAAAGGTCCTACTCGTCCCCATGGCAACTGATTGCAGACAGCAAAGAAACCTCTTTACTTTGAAGCAATGTGACTTCCACCTATCTGAACATGAAGATATTGACTGAATCAAATTTTTCTGTACCAATGAGTGTCTTCCTCTGCTGTAAACAAACACTTATTTCCTCATTGAGCTCAGAGAAATGTCGCCGGATAAGGTTTCTCCACCTGTGTCTAACATTATGGTAAAATGCGACCAAATTTATGGTTTTATGTTTATGTAAATTGTGATCTAATTAAATAAATTAGATAGCAGCAACCTCTCAGGTTTTAATAGCTCATAGCCACTGGATTTACCTCCAACCTGCAAATGAACACAAATTCAAGTTAGTCACTTCAGAAATCTGACCAGCAGTTTTAGTTTAGTTTTTTTTTTTTTTTTTTTTTTTTTTTTTGGACTTTCCAGGCCTTTTCTGCAAATATTAACAATGATATGTTGGAGAAAGTTTCTCAAATTTCCAGCAAGGTGGTCTGCATTGTGGTGTACACAATTTGGTTTTTTTAAAGATTTTTTTTTACAGCACTTGTGGCCCTCATTTTTCCCAGAATTTTTTTCGAGAGCAGCCAGACAGGAAATGGGGACGGAGAGAGAGGGGAAGACATGCAGCAAATGTCACCGGGGCTGGGACTCGGACCCGGCACAGCCGTGTCAAGGACTAAAGCCTCCACATATGGGTCACACGCTTAACCCCCTACCCCACCAGTGCTTTAGTTATTTTATCTATAAAATAACTAAAAAAAAACAAAAAACATTTGCTAGACGCCCTGCGATGGACTGGCGACCTGTCCAGGGTGTACCCTGCCTCTCGCCCATAGACTGCTGGAGATAGGCACCAGCTTCCCTGCGACCCACTATGGAATGAGCGGTAGAAAATGACTGACTGACTGACATTTGCTAGACTTTTTATGTAAAAACATTGTTTTCAAAACGGTGATACAAGTCAACATATTGCTGTCAAAAGTCCACAAATTCTGACCTGGATATGCTTGATCTCTTACGGCTTTGAATTTCTGTGTTGATAAGTCGGTAAAATCAACTGGAATGCCCCCTGAAGTTGGAAACCTGAAGTGGAAAGCTGGTGGACATTTCTCACCAATTATTGATTAACTATTTTAATTTCTAGTGTTTGATGTATACAGTTATAAGAAATAGATAACTGACTTGTGTTAATAGTCTTAAGTCTGGTCCCTGAGTAAAATTGGCTTTAGTGTAACATCGGTCTGAGGTCCAACTTTTAAATTTTAGAACAAATGTTTCCTCCTGGTCACCTGGTCATTGGACCCCAGTAGTTGCTGATATATCAGAGCTAGCTAATAATCAATCCTGTAATGGGACATTCTAAGTATTCTAACTCTGAATTTGCTCTTCTATCGCTTAACATACCAAATAAAATACCATCTAACTTTGGAGTTTTAGGTTGAAAAGTTGGAGGTTTGTTACCAGCCCTGGCCTCAAAATAGCCTCCAATATGGCTTCCACACATATAAAACATGACAGCTGCAGTAATGAAGTTCTTATTATTTTTTTGCTTCTGTCAGTTTAAATCATAGTCCTAGTGAATGTATTCCTTTAGCTTTAGATTGAATGCACATCATGGGAAGGAATGGATTACTGCCTCACTTTTGTAATGTTAGTTAGCCTGTTTAATAGGAACAGCAGTTACAGAGTCCTGCTGGTTTTCCGTCTAATTAGAATCTGGTTAAGCTAGGTGTGATGTGAATCCAAGATCCATCTTCATACTTTTGGGACAAATGTTGCATCCTGGGATCCATTCAGTAAGGTGTCATTTGGTTATTGGTCACCACTAGAGGTTCAGTATTTGTCTACTTCTACGTGTACGTAAGCTTTCATCCTCTTCTTAATCTATAAGGTCCAGTTTGCTGATGGAGCTTCCATTGCCAGCAATAGCAACTTTAACTATTCTGTAAACATCTTCCCCAAGGTTTTTTATAGTGTGTTCATACAGGGGTTGGACAATGAAACTGAAACACCTGTCATTTTAGTGTGGGAGGTTTCATGGCTAAATTGGACCAGCCTGGTAGCCAGTCTTCATTGATTGCACATTGCACCAGTAAGAGCAGAGTGTGAAGGTTCAATTAGCAGGGTAAGAGCACAGTTTTGCTCAAAATATTGAAATGCACACAACATTATGGGTGACATACCAGAGTTCAAAAGAGGACAAATTGTTGGGGCACGTCTTGCTGGCGCATCTGTGACCAAGACAGCAAGTCTTTGTGGTGTATTAAGATATCCAGGGTATCCAGGGTAATGTCAGCATACCACCAAGAAGGACGAACTACATCCAACAGGATTAACTGTGGACCTAAGAGGAAGCTGTCTGAAAGGGATGTTCGGGTGCTAACCTGGATTGTATCCAAAAAACATAAAACCACGGCTGCCCAAATCACGGCAGAATTAAATGTGCACCTCAACTCTCCTGTTTCCACCAGAACTGTCCGTCGGGAGCTCCACAGGGTCAATATACACGGCTGGGCTGCTATAGCCAAACCTTTGGTCACTCATGCCAATGCCAAACGTCGATTTCAATGGTGCAAGGAGCGCAAATCTTGGGCTGTGGACAATGTGAAACATGTATTGTTCTCTGATGAGTCCACCTTTACTGTTTTCCCCACATCCGGGAGAGTTACGGTGTGGAGAAGCCCCAAAGAAGCGTACCACCCAGACTGTTGCATGCCCAGAGTGAAGCATGGGGGTGGATCAGTGATGGTTTGGGCTGCCATATCATGGCATTCCCTTGGCCCAATACTTGTGCTAGATGGGCGCGTCACTGCCAAGGACTACCGAACCATTCTTGAGGACCATGTGCATCCAATGGTTCAAACATTGTATCCTGAAGGCAGTGTCGTGTATCAGGATGACAATGCACCAATACACACAGCAAGACTGGTGAAAGATTGGTTTATGAACATGAAAGTGAAGTTGAACATCTCCCATGGCCTGCACAGTCACCAGATCTAAATATTATTGAGCCACTTTGGGGTGTTTTGGAGGAGCGAGTCAGGAAACGTTTTCCTCCACCAGTATCACGTTGTGACCTGGCCACTATCCTGCAAGAAGAATGGCTTAAAATCCCTCTGACCACTGTGCAGGACTTGTATATGTCATTCCCAAGACGAACTGACGCTGTATTGGCCACAAAAGGAGGCCCTACACCATACTAATAAATTATTGTGGTCTAAAACCAGGTGTTTCAGTTTCATTGTCCAACCCCTGTAGTTATATGAGAAAACCAGAATTGCAGCCTCCACTCTAATTCATCCCAAAGGTGTTCAAGAAGGTTCATAAAGTTGGAATTTGGACTTCGGAGTTGGAGGCTTTTCACCAACTCCACCATGAAAATCCAATATGACTAACATGTGTGCGAATATGATGAAATATGATGAAATGTTTATTTGTGCTTCTTTGCCTTGCCTTGGATTCTTGCCTGTAGGGTAGGGGTATCACAATCCAGTCCTCGGAGACCGGTATCCTGCAACTTTCAGATGTGCTCCTGTTCCAACACACCTGAATCCAGTGGCTGAATTGTCTCCTCAGCATGCATGCACATTCTGCTAATGATGCATGTATGTATGTATATATATATACACACCCTCAGTTGCTAGCTCATTCCTACTCGGCAGTTGATAACAGGAAGCTGGTGCACAACAGAGGAACAAACATCCCACCTTTGAGCATCTGTCTGGAAATGGCTCGTGTGTACCTTGCATACCACACTAATGGATTCACAGTTTTGCAGCTTGACAACAAAAGGCCTCAAAGGGTACCAGTTTGCGGTATTTATCTTACTATAAATACATATGTATTTTTTTTAAATCTATTGGTTTTCTTTAGGGAAGCATTGATTTACTGATGTTTTGTTGTCTGTAGTCATAAGGGTTTAATGATGCTGCTCTGCTTCTTTCCCTTATATCTGTGGTTCGCCAGTAAGCTAATAGGGGGCTGCTATTTTCTCAAGTGGTCTACCACAGAGTGTTGCATCTGCATTAGCAAGTAATCAGGTCAGGCATTAAGGGTTTTATTAAGACATACAGTACATGGCTGTAAAGAATCTATCTGGTTGTATGATAGTGTTTTCTTTAAAGGCAGTGTGAACCTTGAGTTTTTGCTTTGTAAAAGTTTTTATATTACTCTGAGGATGGAAACCTCTTCAGGTTTAACCCACCATAATCTTATTTGGGCAGAATAAAACTTCAACATTAGCTCAGACATCTTGCATGCAAGTGTGTCTGTCCTCTTTTCATACTCACTCTTGAGTCTCCACGGAGATCTTCTGAGGTGAGAGCAATGATCTGCAGTGCTCACCAAAGTAGAACAGTCTTTCTGACAGAAATTCTCTCTGCAGCTGAAACCAGTCTCACACATATCCTGCAGCTTTTAGACTTGACGGAGGGAAAATTTGTCTGAGCTCAATTCCCCCCCAAAAAATCAGCCCCAACTATGAAGGAACACAGGCAGGACTCAGACACCTGAGAGAGAGAGAGAGTCGTTGGTTTTACTTCCAATATGTATGCAAAAATCTGCATTAACAATACAGATTGCATGGTTTCTCTACTGTCCGAAAAGTTTACAAAATGTATGGGGAACAAAATATAGGCTAAGGATCTTTTTCTACTAAACGGTTGCCAGTGCTGGTTTGGATGTTGTGAGCAGAATGTTTCCTCCATTTTTAGTCTTTTTTGATAAGACTTACTGAGGAAAACAGGTAGTTAAATTAACCCTAAAATACCAAAAGCTCATAATCACCCATCTGCCTTCTGTTTGTTTTACACCCTGGATTACCCTACTGTACTAGGTTGAAATATTTGGTTAAAACAATGCAGGGGTATCATTTAAAGAGAGCACTTATTAATTTGATGCCATCTTTAGACATTAGCAGAAGACAGACTGCAGAGTAAAAACAGCTGTAAATCAAATTATTTTATTCAATCAACCTTATGATCACAAAACACCAGCAGGTGCTTCGGTGGTCTGGCTGTTGACTCCCTGTATGAGCTATCTGTAGTAGCTAAAGTATGAACCTTGTTTTGTTCTTCTCTCTCAGGCTTGGATTGTTCCTTGCCTTAAATCCAAGATTCCAATTGTTTTATAATTGGGGAGCAAAAAGGATTTCCATAGGAGAGACTGTTTATGGTGTGTGAGGAAAATATCCGCCCTTCTGACCTGTTTACTTTGTTTCCTGCATAGAGGTTCTTGTTGCATGGGTGCTTAGTCCATCCTTTTTTGTGTGTTGCCAATAAAGCGGCCACCACATCCATTCATAATATTCCTGTTAAAAATGTCCTTTTTTTAATTGCGACAAGAAGTCACTTTCTGTTCACAGCCATAAATGCCCGCCACCTCATTGTCCATATGTGGTAGTTCATATTCGGTTTTTAGGGTGTGACTCAAATGGCTTTTTTGTGTCAGAAAGTGTGTTTTAAGTTTAAAAGGTCTGAATATTTTATGGCAGTGCTGTAATTAATTTTCTAAGGAATCCTGTTTTATATTCTCAATCCACCTTATCACTTTCCATCAATATGTATGAACGCACACAAGCCTTGAGAAGTTCAGCTGAACTGCAAACAAAGTTATTGTTGTTATTATTCAGCACCAGTGCTCCCCTCGAGGGTGCTTCCCCTGCAAAGCATATGAGTGTTTATGGTTCATGACACAATTATGATTAAGATGTTAGCCTCTAACAGTGAGGAGGAGGGGGTGGAGAGGGAATGAGAGGGGTGGGGGGCTGGAAAAAGAGACAGGCAATTTAGCATCGGCAAGCCTCTGGTGGGATAAAGGCGAGCAGCACAGTGCTGACCTGTCACTGTGCTTCTCTCTGATCTGAGAGGACTCTCTACCCAAACATTAGTCCTCTCTTAGTCTGCTTGTTTTCAGCCCCATTTCTTCTTAACAAGCTGTATTTCTATTAAACTCTGAAGCTGTGCTGGGAATACCTCACATTTCTCGCCTGTTTGGTCACATCTGGGAATATATTTCTCTAATGTGCCGAATCAAACTGAACAAACTGTTTAATTTAAAAACGCAAGCTTGGAACAAAGGATGGCGACTGATGGATCTGTCTGATGTCCCTCCTCATGGTGTCTGAACTAAACTTTAGATCATGATACAAAAAAATGCTTAAGTGGTTTAGAAAAAGGTGGATTAATGCAGGACTGGGCCTTCCTGGAACAAGAAAAACAGGATTTTAAAAACATCCTGACATCACATCCACAGAAGCATGCAAGGTCAAGAAAGCTAAAAGATAAAAGAAACTCATTGAATCAGGACAAAAATACTGAATTATTCTTTTGTTGTGTGCAGACTTGACAGCAGATAGGCTGCAGAAAACGTAGTTGGGAAGGCATAGCAGTGACGTAAGGGTAAAGCGAGCGACCCATGTACGGAGTCTACAGTCCTCAACGCAGCTGTCACGGGTTTGAGTCCCAACCCGTTGACCTTTAGTGCATGTCTTCCCCTCTCTCTCTCTCTCTCTCCAGCCCATTTCCTGGTGGTCAACTTACAAAATTAAAAGCAACTTTGACAGGATAGTCAGTAGAGGCTCGGGCAAAAACAATCTGCTGACTCATGTTTAATCAATTCTTGAAAAAATTGTCAACTAATTTAGCCATCGCATAATCGTTAAGTTCTGTAAATTCTGTAAAAAAATCTCCTATTAAGCACCTTTTGCTATTCTAGAATGAGAATGGGTTTCCTTCAAAGACCTTGTAAATATCTAAGTCAGACTAGGGATTTTTCGCTCCTGCATAGGACCCCATTGTTAGTCTGAAATAAAAAGCAAATATTCAGAGAAAAGTAATCTTACAGAGTATCTGGCAGTAGTCTGTGGTGCCTGGAAGCCATTTATGAAGCAGCTACTTACATAAACTTTCTTCTCTGCCTCTGCTTATGGAAAATCTTTGTAAATTCCCATTCAGCCTTTTTTCCCACATGCCTGTTGGCCCATGAGTTGCTGCTAATGGTTGTTGCTAGTTTGTGTATTTATAAAGTCAGAATGCATCCAACCTCCAGTAATGATCTATATATTGGCAGAAGCCATCAGCCTTACACTGCATCCATAAGAGTCCTAATGGAGAGCTGCTTGGCTATTTGGCAGCAGGATTGACCAGTAACATTTCGTAAAACCTCATTTCTCTCCCTAATCAGAGACAGGCTTTGTTTGTGGACCATTGGGTTTTCTAGCCGCTCTGTGCATGAATAGCTGGCTGAGTGAGTGGCACCATTGGACGGCACTGGGGCGAGGGGGGCTCAAAGGCCATTGATTTGATTTGCCACCAATTTGCCACTTATTTTCTTTCTCTTCAGTTCCACTTTCTTCACACACACCTCAACTCTGGTGAGAGAGGCCATTATTTAGCTTCCAACCAAGCGCCATTTAGTTTTCCCAGTCAGCGCGTCCCTTCAGACTATATTGGAAAGCTATCAGTGCTCTTTGTGCATGCATGGAGTCTGCTGAAAGCAGAGAGCAGTTACATTTCATTACTGCGCTACATTTATTTGATTTGTGGTACACTTTGTGAGGAAAGTGGATCAACCCTTTGACAGCATGTATATGTGGCAACTAGAAACCATCCAGCATCAAGCACATTTATAAAAGTCTGAGAACTATTGGGAACCTTTTGGTGGTGTTGGGACTTTTTGTTAGAGCTCCCATCTGCTGGACAAGAGGCCAGGTTCTGACGTCACGTGGTCTATTCCTACAGCTGAGTTTATTTTTATTTTTCTTTCTGGTTTTGAAAGCAAAGAAATGGAAACAAACACCAAATGCTGCAAGTTGCTTGTTTTTAATCTCATTCTTGATTATTTAAAACCTTCTTCTGCACATTCAGAATGCTTTCACCCCAGTTTGCTTACTTCTTCTAGCGGCTAACCAGGAAGATGGCGCCGGTGTTTGAGGCTTGCCGTCTGACGCTCCTCCTGTTTTGTCTTTGTCTGTTGTCCGCTTTTAATTGTACTACTAGTGTAAACTCTCCGATTGTGTATGATCGCCAAACATTGCTGGACATTAGAGCCTCGGCTGAAAATATGCTATCGAGGACTTATATTACAGACAAAACGTCGACCCTGCTGTTGGTCATTCCGGCTCACCTGTGTCGTTTCTGGATTCTACCTCTCTGGCGGAAGCGAGCCCACCGCCGTGGAAAGCGAAGCGGTGTGCTAGTACGACTAAAGGCAGCTTTCCGGCGCGGTTTCTCTGCCTCATTCGGGGTGTGCGGGCTGGTGCCTCGCCTGTCCTACCCATTCCGTGTGTTCGATCCCGGACGCCTATCTGGTACCTGTCTGTGGAGGCCAAGGTGGAGTGTTAGAGTCCCGTGGTCCCTGCGTTCCTCGGCCCTGTGGACGCAGGGTGAACCCCAACAACCTGCGGCCTCTTTGCCGGGTGTACCAGACGCAAGTTGATGCTGTACACCCGCTGATCTCTGCCAGGATTGGTTTGGTAAATGCCAGGTCACTGGCAAATAAAACTTTCATCATTAAGGATTTCTTTTCCTCTCATGGATTGGATGTTATATTCATAACAGAATCATGGGTAAGTGGTTCTGGTGACTCCAGCAGTTTTAATGAACTTGTACCGCAGAACTGCGGCTATTTTAATTCTCCCAGGATGTTGGGCTCTGGTGGAGGAATAGTGACTGTTTTTAAAAGTTGTTTTACTTGTAAGCAGTTGCCTCTAGCCTCATTTAGTAGCTTTGAGCTTAGCCTATTTGAACTTGGCAGCTCTCACACTCTGCTGTGTGCGGTGGTCTATCGGCCACCAAAGTACAACAAAAACGTTATGAATGACTTTTCTGATTTCTTGGCTGATATCATGCCAAGGTATGACCGAGTTCTCATTGTTGGAGATTTTAATATTCATGTCTGTTGTCCCACTTCACCTATGGCTCAGTCTTTTCTTAATGTTACTGATTCTTTTAATCTTGTGCAGTCTGTGACTGGAGCTACTCATGAGCGTCGACACACCGTTGATTTGATTTTATCTTATGGTCTACCAGTTTCTAATTTAGTGATTGGTGACCCATTATTTTCAGATCATATGCCTGTTTTATTTGAGGTAACACTGTCCTGTGCTAAAGCTAAGGCATGCGTTGCGGCTCGGTTTTGTCGTGTTCTTAACCCTTCTACTGCTAGTCAGTTTTCTTCTGTTTTTAATCAGAACTGTACCATCCCAGAGGCTGTAGAAAATAACACTGAGGAACTCAGCAACTGGTTTTATTCCACCAGTAGAGTCGCTTTGGATTTGGTGGCACCACTGAAAATTAGACTTTCAAAATCCAAGACTGAACCCTGGCTGAATGAAGATACTCGGGCTGCCAGGCGAGACTGTAGAAAAGCTGAACGCAAATGGAAAAAGGACAAATTACAGGTGTCGCTTCAAATACTGAAGGAATGCTGGCGCCGTTATCAAAGGATTGTAAAAGATGCCCAAAGAATGCACCTGTCAGGCTTGATTTCAAGAAACAGTCACAATCCTGCTATCTTATTTAAAACTGTTAACATTGTTCTAAATGATTTACATAGTGACTTTATGGAAACTTCACCTACTGTATGTGAAAGCTTTTTAAACTTTTTCTACGAGAAAGTTGCTTCTATTAGGGCCCAGATCACCCCCTCTGATTATGACCCTTCAGTCATTGTGCCTTGTTCTGCTGTTTTATACAGCTTTGAATGTGTGACTTTGTAATCATTGCAGGAGGTGGTTAGTCACTTAAGGCCAACTGGTTCTCTGGATGATGTTATTCCACCTAGATTATTTAAAGATGTCTTTCTTACTATAGGCCCTTCTGTCCTTGCTCTTGTAAATAGTAGCTTGTCCTCAGGTGTTGTTCCTAAAACTCTGAAACATGCAGTTCTGCAGCCTCTACTCAAGAAACCATCTTTGGATCCCACAGTTCTGGCAAATTATAGACCCATCTCTAAACTGCCTTTTATTTTGAAAATTCTTGAGAAGGTAGTCTATAATCAGCTAATGGATTATCTTGAAGAACATAATATTTTAGAGGTTTTTCAGTCCGGTTTTAAACCATTTCATAGCACAGAGTCAGCTCTTTTAAAAGGTTTTAAAGATATACTTTTATCAACTGATTCTGGTGACTGCGTTGTTTTGGTACTGTTGGATTTATCAGCTGCTTTTGATACAGTTGATCATGGCATTTTACTTTCCCGTTTGGAACAGTGGGTGGGCATCGGTCACAAAGCTCTGGATTGGTTTAGATCATATTTGGCCAACCGTACTTTTTGTGTCTGTCTTAATGCCCATAGGTCCCCCTCTGCATCACTGTTGTGTGGTGTCCCACAGGGCTCAGTTCTAGGCCCTCTTCTTTTTTTGTTGTACCTCCTCCCTCTTGGCTCCATTTTTAGAAAATATGGGATTGCTTTTCATTGTTATGGAGATGACACACAGATATACTTACCACTAAATGCAGACTCCACCTCTCTTCGGTCTCTGCAATTATGTCTGGATGATTTGAAGGCCTGGATGGCCCTAAATTTCTTGAAACTAAATGAAGATAAGACAGAGGTAGTGATTTTTGGCTGATCTACTACAGATTCCCTGACTAATCTTTGCTCTCTGGCCCAGTATGTCAAGCCGGTTGTTACAAATTTAGGGGTCAAGATGGATGCTGGGCTTAAATTGGAAGCACACATCAGAGCCGTTGTAAAATCCAGTTTCTTCCACTTAAGGCAGCTAGCCAAAGTAAAACATATTCTTTCCAGACAGCATTTCGAAACAATGATTCATGCATTTGTGACCACACGGTTGGATCGCAGCAATGCACTTTATTGTGATTTATAGTGATTTATATGTTTCCCAGCTCCAGAGGGTACAAAATGCTGCTGCTCGTCTTTTAACAGGCACCCGAAAATTTTATCATATCTCCCCTATTTTAGCCTCCTTACATTGGCTGCCAGTACATTTTATGATTCATTTTAAAATCCTTTTATTTGTTTTAAAGCTCTTAATGGCCTTGCCCCTTCCTATCTGTCTGAGCTGTTACATTCTTATACACCGTCACGTTACCTCAGGTCAGCTGATCAGTTGTTCCTGAAGGTGCCAAAGACAAAATGCAAGCTCAGAGGGGACCGTGCTTTTTCTGTGGCAGCTCCCAAGCTTTGGAATGATCTTCCTTTGGGCATAAGACAGGCCTCTTCACTCACTGTTTTCAAGTCCCTCCTTAAGACCCATCTTTTTTCTTTGGCGTTTGGCAAAATCTGAAATGTTTTTACTTGTTTTATTGTTTCTTTACATTAATATGTATTTTATATTCAATCTTTTTCCATTTTTGCATTGTTTTTATGATTGTGTACAGCACTTTGGTCCTGTCGGTGTATAAAGTGCTTTATAAATAAAGTTGGTATGGTATGGTATCCTTTCATAGATTAAAAATGCTTAAACATGCAGGAGATAAACATACATTAGATTAAGACTCCCCTTGCTGTCTGCAAAGTCCAACTCCAATCTTTAATGTCATTTGTTGGTTTTAGCCAGTACATCGTACATCAAGATCTGTTTTTTTCCCCTTTGTGCCAGTTAAAACCGTAAACATAGAAGAGACACAACAACAGCATTCGTGGTTTGTTTTTGTTGACTAAAGTGCCACAAATATACTCGTGTTTTCCTTCACTCATGTATAACTTTGCAGCTATAAGAGCGTTAATTCTTTTGGGCAGGCTTTCCACAAGGTGTAGGCGTATGTTTATGAAGAGTTTGCATCATTCTTCCAGAAGACTATTTGTAAGGTCAGACACTGATGGTGGACACGAAGGCTTGGCTCAGTTTCTGCTCTAATTCATCCCAAATGTGTTCTGTCGGGTAGAGGTCAGGGCTCTCCGATCATGAATGTCTTTGTCAACCTTGCTTTACGCACTGGTGCGCAGTCATGTTGGAACAGGAAGGGGCCATCCCCAAATGGCTCTAACAAAGTTGGGAGCATTAAATTGTCCAAAATGTATTGGAACTGTTACTGGAACTAAAAAATCAAGTCCAACTCCTGCAAAAATCAGCCCCAAACTGTAATCCTCCCTCCACTAAACTTTACATTTGACACAATTCTGTCATAGATGTGTCGTTTTTTTCTGGAATTTCCAGAATCATCAATTGGATAGTCAGAAAGACAGTTGTGTTTCGTCATGTCTCTACTGCTCTAGAGTCCAGTGGTGGTGTGCTTTACACCACTGCATCCAACACTTTGCATTGCATTTGGTCATTTAAAGCTTGCATGCAGCTGCTCGACTGTAAAAACATGTTCCCTTAAGCTTTCTACTCTCTGTTCTTAAGCAAATCTGAAGTGTGCGTAAAGCTTTGTGTGTCTGTACCTGTTAACTCTGCAGAAAGCTGATGATTTCTGTGCACTATGAGCCTTAGCATCCCCTGACCTGCTTAGCCTACCATTTCTGTCCACCAGTTTCTGTCGTTCCCAGTCACTTCCATTTTATCATATCGCCACTACCAGCTGACTGAGGAATATTTCATGGCTGCACTTATTGCACAGGTGGCATTCTATCACGGTGGCTCTGCTGGATTTCACTGAACTCCTGACAGCAGCCCAATTGTTTGTAGAAGCAGTCTGCATGTCGAGGGGCTGGTACACCTGTGGCAATAAAAGGGATTGGAACACCTGAAGTAGAGCTACACCGAGAACTACTTTTTTCTGTTCCTGCTGTTGGCCGTGTTTAAATCAGCTTCTCCAGTGAGACATGCTCCAGAGCAATTTTGTTATAATAACATTTATTTTTATTTACTTCAGCATTTAGTGTTTTTTATTACATTAAATCTCTTTGTATGGTGTTGCCACAGATCTTATATATAGATATAAATATATAAATATATATATATATATATATATATATATATATATATATATATACAGGGGTTGGACAATGAAACTGAAACACCTGTCATTTTAGTGTGGGAGGTTTCATGGCTAAATTGGACCAGCCTGGTAGCCGGTCTTCATTGATTGCACATTGCACCAGTAAGAGCAGAGTGTGAAGGTTCAATTAGCAGGGTAAGAGCACAGTTTTGCTCAAAATAGTGAAATGCACACAACATTATGGGTGACATACCAGAGTTCAAAAGAGGACAAATTGTTGGTGCACGTCTTGCTGCCGCATCTGTGACCAAGACAGCAAGTCTTTGTGATGTATCAAGAGCCACGGTATCCAGGGTAATGTCAGCATACCACCAAGAAGGACGAACCACATCCAGCAGGATTAACTGTGGACGCAAGAGGAAGCTGTCTGAAAGGGATGTTCGGGTGCTAACCCGGATTGGATCCAAAAAACATAAAACCACGGCTGCCCAAATCACGGTAGAATTAAATGTGCAGCTCAACTCTCCTGTTTCCACCAGAACTGTCCGTCGGGAGCTCCACAGGGTCAATATACACGGCTGGGCTGCTATAGCCAAACCTTTGGTCACTCATGCCAATGCCAAACGTCGATTTCAATGGTGCAAGGAGCGCAAATCTTGGGCTGTGGACAATGTGAAACATGTATTGTTCTCTGATGAGTCCACCTTTACTGTTTTCCCCACATCCGGGAGAGTTACGGTGTGGAGAAGCCCCAAAGAAGCGTACCACCCAGACTGTTGCATGCCCAGAGTGAAGCATGGGGGTGGATCAGTGATGGTTTGGGCTGCCATATCATGGCATTCCCTTGGCCCAATACTTGTGCTAGATGGGCGCGTCACTGCCAAGGACTACCGAACCATTCTTGAGGACCATGTGCATCCAATGGTTCAAACATTGTATCCTGAAGGTGGTGCCGTGTATCAGGATGACAATGCACCAATACACACAGCAAGACTGGTGAAAGATTGGTTTGATGAACATGAAAGTGAAGTAGAACATCTCCCATGGCCTGCACAGTCACCAGATCTAAATATTATTGAGCCACTTTGGGGTGTTTTGGAGGAGCGAGTCAGGAAACGTTTTCCTCCACCAGTATGACGTAGTGACCTGACCACTATCCTGCAAGAAGAATGGCTTAAAATCCCTCTGACCACTGTGCAGGACTTGTATATGTCATCCCCAAGACGAATTGACGCTGTATTGGCCGCAAAAGGAGGCCCTACACTATACTAATAAATTATTGTTGAAAAAACTGTACTTCTTGGAGTGGTTTTAATACTTTTTACTTTTACTTAAGTAATATTATTTTTACTTGAGTAACATTTCTGGGTCAGATTGGGTTTTTGTGAGCTAGCAGAGTATCCTAATCTCGATGCAATTCTCAAACCAAGACATTTATTTTTTCTTTTCACTTTATTTCTTCTGAAAAATAGAAATGACGTTCCAGCTTTAGCCAACAATTTTCTTCTTCTCCTGTTTAAATATATTAAGCATGTTTTCAACCGGGGAAAATGTTAGTTGGAAGATACCTTGCTCTGTGTTTACCTCCAAGCTTTCTTTCAATTTATTCCAGATGTTTGCTGACTTTCATATTGTGGTTAAGTACCTGAACCACTGGCCCACCAGGACCTACATTGTTCTTGCTGGCTTTTTGTCTTTTGATTGCCTGTTCCTGCCTTCAGCCAATGTTATAGCTGCCTGCTCCTGAGGTATTTCCATAATTCTTCACTATAACCTGCACTTTGTTTTTAGAAGAAACACCAAAATGTGAAAAGTGTATTCACCCCAGTTAAAATGGGAGGATTTTGTGAGGAAAAAAAAAAGAGATAGATAAATAATTTCAGAACTTTTTTCACCTTTAAAACCCTATGAAATTAAAAGAAACAACAAACTGTTTTTACACCCTTCAATGTCAATAAAGCATCTTTTAATTCATTCCCATCGCCCAGTCTTCTTTGATTAGAGTCTATCAGCATCCCACATCTTGACTTGACATTTTTAACTCTATTTTGCCAAAGTTCTTCTGATCTTATTAGCCTGGGAGGACATTCCTTGTCTACAGAATCTTCACGTGAATGTAGGCTTGGATCTGGACTTGGGTTAGGCCATTCCCAAGCTTTAATATTCCCCTCGTGAAGTCATTGTTTTGTTGATTTAGCTGAACAGTTAATCCCATAATCCCATAATCTGTGACAGATTTAGATGTAAAATTATTTTCCTTAAATGAAGACATTCATCCCTGACAAAAATGATTTATACCCTCTCAATAATCCATCCATCCATCCATCCACTGTCTATACCCACTTATCCTTGTGGTCATTGGGGAGAGGCGGGGTACACCCTGGACAGGTCGGCAGTCCATCACAAGGTAACACAGAGACACACAGGGCAGACAGCCATCCACACATACTCATGCCTAGGGGCAATCTAGAAACACCAGTTAACCTAACAGTTATGTGTTTAGACTGTGGGAGGAAGCCGGCGTACCCGAAGAGAACCCACGCATACACTAGGAGAACATGCAAGCTCCATGTAGAAAGACCCCAGGCCTGAAATAGAACCCAGGACCTTCTAGTTGCAAGGCTACAGTGCTACACCACCCTGCAGCCCCCATTGTTGGCATTAAAACAGTCAAACCGTTCTGATAATTGCTGACCAGCTTGTTGCATGTTTCCTCTGGTATATTGATAGTTAATTTTTGGTGATGAGCTCTTTTTTGAAGTCTTTGAGGATGAAAGGCCTTTTGCCATCACATTAATTTCACCTAAATCCCTCCAAAGATTCAGAGTGAAGTTGGGACTCTGATTGGGCGTCTCAAAAATTTTAATACCACGGTTACAGGTATTAACTCCACGTTTAATTTTACTTAGAGATTAATTTAAACCTAAATCTGCCAGAGGTTATTTGGTGGTATGTGTGTGTGTTTTTTTTTCCAGCTGTTTTATTTTTTATATTTTTCCATCTAACAGTTTTATATTTCAGTTGAATTATGGAGGATTTGTTTCACATGTCAAACGCCTAAAATTTGAACAGGGATGTCTAAACCTTTTATATCTACTGTGTCTCCGTAAATTACATTGATTTGATGCCAAAACTTCATAAAAAAGGCTAAGATGTTAATATTATTGCTAAATTTGAGCATAAAGTAAAAATTGAATCCATAACAGAAGAACGTGTAATTAGCCACAAAAACAGAACAACTTAAAATATAACTTATTTACATCCCAGTCATGGTAAAGACTGTTTTATTGAGGCTAATGACATCAGTTTTGATTTATTTTGATAAATTTAAGCATCCACTAGCATTTTATTTGCTAGATTTGTTAAAAAGATCCAAATCAAGAGACCAGAGCTGATACCAGTTTGCATTTATTTGACTTTTTGAGGCAACAAGAAGGATTATCTGTAGCACAGATTGTGCGGCTCAGATTTTTACTAATCAGTATTACATTTATACATGAGCCAATCTGCCGAGGCTGTCGTCCTTACACCTGAAGACGCTTGGCAGGCTTTTCCAACCATGCTGGCCTTTATTTATGCTTCATAGTCAGAAATCAAACAGCAGAGTACCTAAAAATGCCACAAACATTTTTAGTTCTTTCTGTTCTTACTAATTTCAGGAGTTAGAAATACAAATATGCCAAGAAAACTTTCCTCTGAATCGCTAATATTTGTAGCTGAAGCCAGCTTGCCAGCTTTTACTGGCATAATCTGTTTCATTTCACATCACGTTCAGGGTCAGTTATCTGAGCCTGTCACAACAGACAAGAAAATATCAAAACTAATCTTGGGAGAGGAAATAGGAAACCTGTCTGCCAGCCTTTGAAATCGTGTGTGAGCTTCTTCATAATCAGGCTTCATGGTGTAAACAAATCAAGTCAGAATATTCCGTCAGCCGGACCGGACCCGGTTTACGTAGGCAATGGGACAGGGCCGATGTCAGTTCTGGGAGTCATGGAGGAATCATGAAGGTCTCCTGTGGCTGTTGCTCGCAGAGAAAAGCAAGGGATGCAGAATCAGGTGCTGTATTAATCCACACTCGCAGAGGCTGTGGTTTCGCTGTGAGGATACTGCCAAGGAGCTGATCAAACAGTCTGACGTCTGATTGGCCAGAGCAGGTGGTTGTGTTTGAATAAATCTGATGTAGTTACTAAGCAAGAGTGATGGGACCCTTTAGAATTGGCTGACAGGACAATTTTAGATAAAAAGATAAAAGAAACACATCATGCCGCAATCAAAGACTTGGAAGCTTTTTCTGAGGCTTCTGAGACCTTTGGAAAAATATTGATTCACAAGATAAAAGTCCCATTACATCTGACACAGACAAAGGAGCATGGTGGTGGCAGTGTGATGACCTGGGGATGACTTGTTTCCGGAGCTGGACGACTTGTTGTAAAATCCTAAAGGAGAATTTCAGACTATTAGTTCATGACCTGAGCTTCAAGCACACCTGGCGAGAGGAGAGTGATCTGAACCACAAAAGCAAGTTCACTTCTAAGTGGCCTACAGAAAAGGTTTATGAGTGGCCTTGTCAAAGTCCAGACTTAAATCCGATTTTGAATATGTAGTATGACCCTTAAACAGACTATGTGGCTGAATTAAAATTTTTAAAAAATCTGTGTAAAGCAGGTGAAAAACACTTGATGGCAGCTGTTGCTACAAGGGTGGCACAATTAGCAGGTTTAGACAGTAGTTCCTTTTTCACACTTTTTTTTGCCTTTTTTCCCTTCTTGCCCAGGATATCAGTGTCTGACATTAAATTATTTGAAATGCAACTTTTAAGTGTGGCAAAAAAAAGCTAAACACAGAAGAAATATAGGCTAAAAAATGCTGCAAAGTGGCTACGTTGGCAACACTGGGCCAGAAAAATAAGACCTTCATCATGCTCATTAAGAACAAGAACCTGCTAAAGTTCTGGCCACTCTATTCAAACCTTTCACGTAAGTCTAGCGTTTAGCTCGCTTAATTTAAGACAAAAATAATAAAAACAGTAAGCTTAAATAAGTGAAATTAGCTCTGCAACAAGGACTCACTGAGCAAACTGTTGGATGCTTTACTGCCACCAGGTGGCAGTAATGAAACCTGCCAGAAACTGTAAGTAACTTTATGTTTATCTGGCTGTTTTAAATCACTGACCAGAGGTTAGAAATGCTGATCAGCGTTGTAAATCACTTCCCAGCTGACATCAACCTCCCTCTGTCAGACCCAAAGGATAAGGAGGACCTTGCATTATGATGGGATGATACAAGAAAGACGAACCCGTTGGTTGCTATGGTGATTTGGCTGATGGAAATACAAGCCTCGAACAAACGGTCACTGTGAAGGAAACCTTCTTCTGGCCACACATGTACACGTTTTCATATCTACAGTGTTTTATCTTGCAGATATGACCCAGTCAGCTGAAATACGATCAGAGTTTATTATTTCTGATGTGAACTCTCTGCTTTAACTCAAAACCATAATCCCTGCAGCAGTTTGAGAAGCACAGGGTGAAAGCAGACATTCATGCCTACATTCTGAAGTGTGATCTTTGCATGGACAAGAGACGGTGGAGATAAAAGTAGTTTAAACTAAAATTCAGAGTATTTTACAGAAGGTATATCTGGAGTTTCAAATCATCATACTCCAAGAATTATAATGTGTTGGAAAATAAAAAATAAAAAAGAAATCTGATAAACTTTGTATTTTTCGTTTTAAAGTACTGCTGAGCCACTGAGCTTCAATGAGGGATTGCTCTTCTGTGCTTTCGCCAAAAATCTAATGTTGCCAGTTGGGTTTGTAAACAGATGCAGCACTGCTGTGATTGGTTTCGCATTGCACTTTAATCCAGTACAGAAACTCAAAATACGATTGATGGGACATTTTACCTTTACAAGAAGAAATGTTTTCCTGGCTGTAATGATCTGGCACTGAGATGGTTCTCTGGCTGTGAAACACCGAACTAGTTCCTGGTAAAAATCCTCTACCAGCTCTGGTATAAAGGTGTTTTCACTCCTGAGCTGGTTAGTCATTTCAAACGAACCCTGGTGCGTTTTCCCCCTTGGTGCAGTTTGATTATGGTGTGAATGTGATCCAACACCGCTACCAGGTGTACACTGCAAGCTTGATCCAAACTCCTTCCTGTAGCCAGGTTTGTGTTGCATTGTGGGATGTGGTAAAGTAAACAAACTAATAAACAAAGGCAGCATAAAGCCCTGTGCAACTTCAAGCTGTTTTGCCTGAAATAGTAATGATATGATTAAATCCTCTGTGTTTTCTACTAGCTCGGAACATGACATCTGCTTCCTGTATTTACATTTAGTTCTCCTGCCCTGAACACTTCTGACCAATAAACGGACTGAACATTCTTGCATGTTTTGTAATGACAGGTTCTGGTTCCCTTGGAGTTTTATCTGCTTTCTTCCTAGTATGTGAAAGCAGCGTTAGTGTATGGTTAAGAAATGTTTTTTAAATCACCCTAGCTGTTACTGAACATAGTCATTTCAGGAGCCAATCAGATCCCATCAAGCGAATCAGTTTCCCTGTCACAGCTCTTGACTATTTTCAACATGTTCATTCATATCACATAAAAGTAAAAGAATCCTCTAAAGATCGAAGATGTTTTGCTGACTGCAGCTTTGGTATCTCCTGCAGCTTTCAGCACTTTTCCCCCCTTGCTCTATCTTCTGCCATTTGTTTCAGTTAGGGGGTAATGCTTGCAGCTGTCAAAAACAATTGGCTTTGGTGGTGTGAGGCTTGCCCTGCAAAGTGTGTTGGACAATAAGTTGTATTTTTCCACAGAGTTATTAAGGCATTATTATAGCAGCACTGGAAGTGAACAATGCCTCATCGTCCTCACAGCCATACAATTAGAATCATCATTAATCGCTACTATCAGCACATCAGTGGGCCGGAGGGGTTATAATAGAGTTATAGACCACTTATTGGGTAATCAGTCAATGCGATTGCTAACTAAACTGTCTGTCATGGTGCCAAAACTGAGCGGCTGGCCATTGGCTCAACGGAGAGCACCAGAGTGTGAGTATGTGAGGGGAATGGTTATGGTTGCACTTCTGTTAAGATGTGTCCTTTCTATTATCAGTTTCTATAGAGGATCTGCACGATGTGTCTGTGTGAATCTTTCAATGCTCTTGCATTCACTGCATGCAAGTAGAAAAAACAATGTAGCGGTGGCTTCATGCAGGGTTATACAGTGGCAATAAGGAAGACAATCTGTTGTCCAGGATAGACAGGCAGGCATCTTTCATAAAATCTACCTATATAGATTAAATCATATTGCTATGATGTGAATCGCATGATAATCTTCTCCAATGAAACCTTATGGAGCCAAACGGACTCAAAACAGCTGACCCTTATCCAAAAATCACAATGAATAACACACTGAGCCCTGAGTACTTTATATGAGAATAATTTATTGCCATTTAAATTAATTCTGCTATTTTATTATGCATAATAAATGGCAGCAATATCTCAGTCAAGTATTCCATTCAGGAGTAAGACACAACTAAACAGGAAAATGCTGAGCAAGGAGTACTTTCTATGGAAAGAAAGACAGTGTGCATGATTAATTGCAGCAATAGCTTTGTCATTGACCGCTGCCAGGAATTTAAAAAAAAAAGTCAATATTAAAGTACTAAATCAGGATTACTTTCTCTGGAAATAAAGAAAACAAAAATACAAAAAGTTACTGGCAGCAACAGCTTCATCAGTGGTTTCATTCTGGGAAGTGGCACAGCTTTTATTTGGAAGTGCTGAGCCAGTGATGCTTTCTAGGTCAATTCCAGTCAAATGTATTTATATGTATCATAACACATCTAAAACAACCACAGTTGACAAAAGTGCTTTGCATAATAAAATGTCACCAACTAAACAACAGAAAACAATCAAATCTATTGAAGAAAAAAAGGTACACATGTAAAGGCATCAATAAAATGGTGACATACATAGAAGCATTTGGCCACAAGTGCTGTCCATAAGAAAGGAAAAAGAAGGATTATGCAAAGTTAAAGGCAACAATACAGGGGTTGGACAATGAAACTGAAACACCTGTCATTTTAGTGTGGGAGGTTTCATGGCTAAATTGGACCAGCCTGGTTGCTAGTCTTCATTGATTGCACATTGCACCAGTAAGAGCAGAGTGTGAAGGTTCAATTAGCAGGGTAAGAGCACCTTTTTTGCTCAAAAAATATTGAAAATGCACACAACTTATGGGTGACATAACCCAATTTTCAAAAGAGGACAAATTGTTGGTGCACGTCTTGCTGCCGCATCTGTGACCAAGACAGCAAGTCTTTGTGACGTATAAAGAGCCACGGTATCCAGGGTAATGTCAGCATACCACCAAGAAGGACGAACCACATCCAACAGGATTAACTTTGGACGCAAGAGGAAGCTGTCTAAATGGGATGTTCGGGGGGCTAACCCGGATTGTATCCAAAAACAAAAAAACCCACGGCTGCCCAAAATCAGAGCAGAATTAAACGTGCACCTCAACTCTCCTGTTTCCACCAGAACTGTCCGTCGGGAGCTCCACAGGGTCAATATACACGGCCGGGCTGCTATAGCCAAACCTTTGGCCCTCATGCCAACCCAAAAATTCGGTTTCAATGGTACAAGGAGACAAAAATCTTGGGCTGTGGACAATGTGAAACATGTATGTTCTCTGATGATTCACCTTTACTTTTTCCCCACATCTGGGAGAGTTGGGTGTGGACAGCCCCAAAGAAGCGTACCACCCAGACTTTTGCATCCCCAGAGTAAAGCATGGGGGTGGATCAGTGATGGTTTGGGGCTGCCATATCATGGCATTCCCTTGGCCCAAAATTGTGCTAGGGGCGCCTCACTGCCAAGACTACCGAACCATTCTTGAGGACCATTTCACCAATGGTTCAAACATTGTATCCTGAAAAGGGGGTGCCGTGTATCAGGATGACAATGCACCCAATACACACAGCAAGACTGGTGAAAGATTGGTTTGATGAACATGAATTTAAATTGAACATCTCCCATGGCCTGCACAGTCACCAGATCTAAATATTATTGAGCCACTTTGGGTGTTTTGGAGGAGCGAGTCAGGAAACGTTTTCCTCCCCCGATCACGTAGTACCCTGGCCACTATCCTGCAAGAAGAATGGCTTTAAAAATCCCCCTACCCCTGTGCAGGACTTTTATATTTTGGCATTCCAAAACGAATTGATGCTGTATTGGCCGCAAAACGAGGCCCTACACCATACTAATAAATTATTGTGGTCTAAAACCAGGTGTTTCAGTTTCATTGTCCAACCCCTGTATCTCTGGCATAAACTTTATCCAGTTAAACACAGGAGTGCTGGGCTAGCAGTACTTTCTATGGGAAGATAAACAGAACGCAAAGACGATTGCAAATAATAATTGTGTTGTTCCTAAATGCAACAATTATTGATTTTTCATCCTGCGTGAATATTTGTTGCCAGATTAGACTCGACTGGCCTGCTGGGATACTACCGTCTGCATGAAAAGTCTATTAGGCAGAAAATTGATAGAGCAGTGGGGAAAGGTTTAAGGAACAGCATGTCTCAAATTTAGTGTATGCTCATAATAAATGTAAATTTTGTTTGGATCTGTTTTATGCTCTTTACCTGTTTTCCAGAGCAAGGGGATGTCCAAGAGGGTCAAACAATCCTTTCTCCTTCTGTTATTTTAACTGTGGTTTCACGTAATTCGATTCCCATGTTCAAGGGAGAATTAAGTGACCAAATGCGTTTTCCAAGCGCAACATTGTCCAGTTACTGTCATATAAGTAAAACAAACCTGTCAGCCCAAATCTATGCCAAATAAGCCCAAAGACAAACTCTGACACTGGTTATCAGCACCAAGGGTGGCATGTTCTTCTATCCATAATCATTCATCAATCTCTGTCTCTCCTCAGATGACCCAGGAACAGTGCTCTCATAGGAACAATGTCCAGAGTTCAGAGAAACCACAAGTGTACAAAGTGGGAATATACGGCTGGAGGAAACGCTGCCTTTACTTTTTCGTCCTCCTGCTATTGATCCTGATCCTGATCAACCTGGCACTTACTATCTGGATTCTCAAAGTCATGAACTTCACCATCGTAAGTCATGTCTGCTATAGTTTCTGCTGCTGAAAACTCAGAGTTCTGTTCTTCTTTTTTATTTGATCTGTTGCCTGATGGTCGGATTGTTCTGTGTAGTTTCATACATTATATACCTTTATCATTGGAGGTCCTTTAAAGCCACTGCTGCTGCTCTACGTGCACGTGACACAACACTACACGCATTTGTCCATTTAGTAGCCTACATTCTCTGATGATTCCACACGACATGAAAGCACGAGCACTGAATATGTAAGTCGGGTTAGTTATATCGTCTGGGATGATTAATTAGATGTTGAGTGCTGATCTGAGGTTAGCAGCTGTCTTGGACATTCACAAGTCTTAAAATGACACAACAGATTCCAGTCATAATTTAATAAACATGTACCTAAAAATATATATAAATAATAAAAAAAACTAAGTATACCCTTGTTTCTTCCATATATTATATAGTATATAGCTTTATATATTGTTCTATGGCTTTCAGTGACGATACTCACTTTGTTAGAGAACAATGACTTTGAATCAGTGGAGGAAAAAAAATATGATGTGGAGCTCCACAGGGTTCTATTCAGGGGTCTCTCTTTTTCAGTATTTATTTAGTGCTCCCACTTGCTGAAATGCTTTTACAAAGAGGGAAAAAAAGTAAGTTACATTAGGTACGTGAATGTTTCAGGTAATTATGTACCTATTTTACCAGTGGATTAAAAAATAGTGCTAAATTCTGGTAAGTGTTTTTTATAAACTACAAAAGAAGACAGATCAGCTCAGGTATGTAGATATCACACAGATTCTAAGGAATGTGATGTGCTATTTTTGCATTTGAGATGGCAAAAAACATAGTAACTTTATAAACTGTTTGATATACAAACAAATTAATGGCATTTAACTCCTGCTATTAATAATCTTGTCTGATTATGCATTTTGTTGTCTGTATGAAGATAAAAAAAGACATTTAAGCACTATTACAATGTGCTTTTTGACGTAATTTATTAATTGCATTTCTTCGTACGTTGAACGTTAAAAGTCTAGGTGCAGAGATGTTACAGGTCTGGTAAACATGGCTGAAAGAAATGGCAACCCATTGTTTATTTTATGATTCAAACTGATTCCTGAAAATAGTTTCACAATTTCTCACCAGCTTTGGTCTGCCTTGCCCACACAATACGTAAATTTAAACATGCATACCCATAAAGTCCAGCAGATGTGAGAAATTTCCACTTAATTACGCTTTTGTCTTTTATTCAGCAAGCATAAATGGTGCAGAAGAACTTTTTCTTCTCAGAGAGCTTCAGGTCTTGACCTGATAAGGCACCTCTTTAAAACAGCATCTGACAGTGGGCATTTCTAAATAAATAAACTATAACGATGGTTTTATGCACCACTGTAAAATGATTAATTAGAGTAACTGATTTAATTAGGAATGAAAAGCATTCATTTAAGTTTAAAACAGCTATTTAATATAATATACAAATATTCGGTGGCTAAATGTAATAAGTATAGATATATTTTTATTTCAACTTAACTATTTTTTCTTAAAAATATTTTTTAGTTTCTGTTGAGGGGTGCTGGCTGTGTGCACTGAAGCTCTCTGTGGACTCAATTCATTTTGTGCGATCTACACGCTGGTTTCTTAACATAAAACTTTTTTTTCTGGCACTAATTTATGGCCGGATTTTCTACTACGCTTCTGCCAACACCTCCATTAAATTCAGCCAAAAGGTATTTAAGAAGCAGATCTGAACTTTGAGAGCTGGAGACGTGCAAAGTCTGGTTTGCACATATTTAAAGGGCCTTGATCTGGATGCATTAATTGATTTTATTTTAATTTTGTCTTGAACAAATCTGCCTTTTAGTTTTCGTCTCAGACTGTCAAGAAACACCCACCTTTGTGGTCCCTCTGACATTAAATCTATATTGACACCAGGAGCAAATTTATGAAACATACAGAACCAAGCTCCTTGCTTTCACAAAGCTCATTAATCATTCTCGTCCTCAAACATAAAAACCAACAACAAAGCGAAGCAGTTTTACTTGTATAGCAAATATGAAACCAAATCTACTACAAATTAACAGGAAAATAGCTAATTTAATGAATAGACGGTAAACCAAACTAATTAAATCACGACTGCTTTAATCCAGTTGAGACAAGTTTTTATTGTATAAATTGCAGCATGTGCATTTTTGTGCCCAAAAGACTTCAGGCTTCAGAAAACATGTAAAACACTTAACATCCATCAGTGCCTGCAGAGCTGCTGTCTTTCCAAAGCTCTCTGAGATGAATTGCAACTGAGTCAGACCATCTTCCTCTCCTCCCTGCTGTGCTCCTTAATTTTTACTATTCCCCACCTTCCTCATTTGTTTTCACCCTATCAGCTGCACACATTGTCTTTCTGCTCGTATCACTCCAGCGCGCGGTGATGAGTCAGTAAAGCAGAGGTAGCACACACGTACAGCACACAGGAGCACGCTCACATGGTTGTTGATGTGAATAATACATGAGACCCGCTTCACAGCGTTGCTTTAATATGAGATCTACATAAATCAGGACAGACTTTCTCAGACGCTGAGCTGTGTGTTGTGACAGAGGGCTGCAGTCAACCTTTTTAATGTTTTTAATGTGTCTGCTTGATGGATTTATAGACTAAGAAATCTGGTAGATTTAAAAGGAGAAAAAAAATAACTAAGTCGATGCAAAGGAAGAAAGATTTCTACTTCTTCTTTTACCCACATCCACGTGACGTCTCAGTGACAGCGAGCACATCCTTTAATCCAGCCACATGTTTCATTTTCCTATTTCAGACCAAAACTGCTGTTTCAGTGGCTCTACAAAAGCTGTGCTTACCAAGTTTGTTCTTCACAAAACCTAGTGCTTAATTCACTTTGAACAGATTAAAACAGATGTCTGTGCCCCAATATTGACTAGTTCGTGGTCATTTCTACACTTCTACAATGTTAGTAGATGACTTTGTGTGTCAATTAGAATATTTGAGTATGTCAAGTTGTAGTTTTCACAGTCTGATCTGTGGCAGCTGATATGTTGGATTTCCTGTTTTCTAAGCTGCGTTTCTGTTTTTTCCTGTTTTCTTTAAACTCTACGATCACCTTCAAACGTCTTTTAAGCCACTTTATAAAAAAAATCCTCATTTCATTCACAGTGCCTCTTGTCCAAAACTCCACTTGCGTGATTTAAGGGGCAACATCTCCACTGTTTGTTCGGCTAAACTTGCACATACAGAGGTCTCAGACAAAGTTAGAAGAAGCACCGTCTGTCGGAGTTTCTTTGCTTTCGTTTGCAAGTTGAGCTCACGCAGGGTGCATGCATATCCGCAAAGCCTTCTGCTTTTACAATTAAACCTTTCTTTTTAAATAGCGTCTGAACTGGTAGACCATTATGGTTTAATTCAATTTAATGTCCATAATCAAGAAATATATTTTAAAAAGTGTGAAAGTAAAGAAGCAAGCACTTAGGAAGCTGAACTTGGGTAAAAAATACACTATGACCACCCAAGACAAAAGTGGTGATGGCAACGTTTAGGCTAAACAGAAAGAAGTTGGCATGGCTTAAAATATCAAACAAATGTTGTTTATCTTTTACATACTGTACTTATTTAGCGCAATTTGTTACCTGCTCTAGATTTTTCCAAACCACTACGCCTTTTGTGCATGAGTTAAAGTAACAGTAATGGCATTTAACCTTGGAGCTACAGTTAGCTACCCAAGTTTTTTCCTTGCAACGTCTTGAGCCTTAAAGGAACACTACTGAATTATTTTATGAAAATAACACATTTACATAGATACAATTCCTAAAAACATCTCCCAAAATAGTGTCAGTTTGTTATGAAAATGTTCTGCTTTTAGATGAATAGCTCCTGTTATGCTGCTGGTAAATTACTTTGCTAAACAACCTAAACTTAGATCCACTGGTGTCATTTAAAAAACGAATACATTTGATTGCAGAAAACAACTTTCCTTTCCTGAACGGAGGCACTGACCTTGAAATACAAAGCCCACTGCCAAGGAAGTTAAACCAGTGTCGCCAAAGCTATTTTAGGGTAATACGCTCAGCAGAGCAGTTTCCTTGTATAGGTTCATTTTAAGAGCTGTTCAGAAGGGGTTATCTATGAAGCAGCAATGATAAAAGGTATCCATAAGTAATAGAACATGTGTAGAAATCCATAATTAATAAGTGTACTTCATATATATATATATATTATATATATATATATATATATAACTGTTTTTTATACCTGAGTGTACAGGAGGTGGAGAAATATCTTGGATGGAGGTGGCAGAGCCATGAAGGGATGAAATATTCACATAACCTGCAATTACAGAGATGAGTATGAATAATTAATGCTGGCAAGCGGTGGACAGCACGAGATGTCCAACAAAGTGTAGGTGGATTTAAATCCATTTAAAATGAGCCATAGGATGCTGCACCCCACCATTTGGTGCAGGGAGCTTTAATTTAGTCTGCTGTATTCACAAGCAGCTCCACAGGTATGACTACCTCAGCTCTCTGCTGTTGGTGAGTGTTGTTGGGCTCTGAGCTGCAAGCAAATGTTCTAAATAAGCTGCTTTCGTTACTCTTTGGTATCCCCAAAGCATGGCGACTGATTACCAGATGGAGAAACATGCTAGATTGTTTATGCATTGAAAACAGAGATCCAGGTGTGGCCGGTCTACACCGGGTGGCTTTGATGGTTTAGAGAGAAAACAGAAACACTTGAGCCAGAAAATCAGATGGACTGGAGGCTCTGACATACTGAAGCTGTAAACTGTTTAATCTGTTTAATGACTGGAAGTTATTTTTACCTTTGCAGTTTGCCTTTGCAAACTACACAAAAGTGGTATTTTCTGCATATTTGTTTGAAGGTTTAAGACCTTTGCTGGATATAAAGGTTCAGCACTGTGTCCTAACTGGATTTCATGTCTTGAGTTGCTTACTTTATATCCCTTCATTTCTGATCGATCATCACTTCAGACTTTCGGCTGAAGTTTTCATAGTTGAAAGACCTGTTGAAAGCCCTGTCTGAAGATTCAGGTCACAGAAAAATGTCCTGACATTTTCGATTAGGATTCAGGATTTATTGCTCCATCATTCAGGGCAGGTTGCCCTGGCCCACATGCAGCTAAACGGGCTCAAACTGAAGTATGACGGTCTTTTCTATGCAGTCTTCAGACACAGAACTGAGTAAATATTCCGACCCCTTGAACTTTTCCGCATTTTGTCAAATTACAGCCTTAAAAAGGAATGTTCATTGGGACTTTTTTGTGATAGACCAACACAACGTATAACTCTGCAAACCTTTGTCTATTCTCCTCGATAGTAAGTTCACTTCAGAATTTTCATCCCAGGCTTAAAGCTCTTTAAGTCCTACCCTGTCCTGTCTGTGTCCTCATCCATCTTTCCATCAGCTCTAAGTCACTCCTCATGCTGAGGAAAAACATCCCCACAGCATTTTGCAGCCACCACCATGTTTCATCATGACAACAGTGTGTTCAGGGGGTTGGTTTTCCACCACACAGAGGGTTTTGCAAGCTCGACCAAAAGGATCTGTTCTGGTCTCATTTGACCTGATCCACTTCTTCACATGCTTGTTGTGTCCTCTACATAACTTGTGGCAAACATGACTTTCTTTTAATAAAGACTTTCTTCTTGTCACTTCAATAAAGCTCAATTTGTGCATGACTAACAGCTGTCCTGACAATAAATTATTTTACCTGAGCTGTGCATCTCTGCAGCTCCTCCAGAGTTACAATTGGCTTTTTTTGCGGCCTGTCGGTTTAGGTGAACGGCCATGTCTTGGTAGGTTTCCTGTTGTGGCCTGTCTGCTGTGTTCCTTGGTCTTCATGCTGCTGTTTGTTCACTGATGTTCTCTAACAAACCTCTGAGGCCATCACAGAACCATTTGATTCATACTGAGAATAAATTACACCCAGGTGGACTCTGTGTACAAATTAGGTAGGTGACTTGTTAAGGTAATTTGTTGCTCTGATTTTTATTTAGGGGTATCATATTAAAAAGGAATGAGTAAAATACATCCTACTCTTTCTGGAGTTCAAATTTAGTTTCAATTCATTCCACATTTTAGAGTGCATATGTAGCCTTTTTTAAAGAAGCCACTCTGATTACCTTGACACAGCAAATCACTTTATTACAACACACACATAGGCAATCAACGTAAAGAAGAATTTATTAAATAAATAACATCAAATGTTTTTTTTTTTTGTTCCATTTTCATCCAAGCTGGAGGCTGCGCCTAAAGCTAAGTGATGTGGACTGCCTGATACAGGTCACTGCTTTTTGGAGAAAGACTTGAATCCTCCAGGATGAAGCTTTTGCAACAACATCGCACCGAGCTGTTGATGCAAAAACCTTCTGCCTTTTTGAATCTGTGCAGACCCTGAGGTGCAGCTAAACCTTTCCCTCTTCGGCGAAACACCAGCCCTGCAAAAGCTCCCAGTTGGATGTTTTGTTTTCATGTTTGGTGGCTTTCGAAGCTACGTTTCCACATAAAAGCTTATCAAGGCCACCAATGACATTGACTTGTCATCAATGTCATGTATAGTTCATATTTTTCATTTCACTGTTCCTTCCAGAGCATTTGGAAAAAAAATCAAATATAACTAACAAATACACAAAAATGTGCTGCTTGATAAGTAATATTGTTTTTTTTTCCCCTTTTTGACATAATTCTGCTTATAAAACTTAAATTTGGTGAAAATACTGAGAAATTCCCACCGTCTTTGGAGCTGTATTGTTTAGCCACGTTTGGCTTAATTTCTGTCTAATGAACACAGTGTTGCTATGAGCTCCTGATATGGAGCTATTAACATTCCTCTGATCTATAGATGTTTCTGCAAACTCTCTGCAGCTGAGTTTTAGACTACAGATGTTTTCACAGAGGTCCAGTTCAGAAAAGTTTAATATATATTCCTGTAACAACAGAAGAGTCTGTAGCCTAATAAACTACACAAGGGTAACGTTTTTTGGTCTGACATTATATACTATTCAGGTCACTTTCCTGTAACTTACAGGCTACATGCTGGGGACTTCTTGACCCGCAAGGTTACTTTGCTGGAAATTAATGGGCACAGGCTACTTTCATGTACTTTTTGGAGCTTTCCAAGTACTCTTTGGTACTTGCCAGTAACCTGTAAATTCTTGAAAAGTAACCTGTAAGTTCTGGGAAACCACCCAGAAAGTTTCAGAAAGCTACAAGTAAAGTAGCAAGTTATAAATTCTGCCTAGTCCCTGAAAGTAACCTGTAGGTTTTAGAAAAGTAAAGCCCATTCCAGGAAAGCAACTTGTAGCCTCCATTAGTGACTTGTTGACTCGAGGAAGCAACCTGTATGTTCCAGTAAAATATTCTGTAGGCTCCAGGAAAGTAGTCAGTAAGTTCAAAGAAGGTGGATCTATAATTTCTAGAAGAATATCCTGGGGTTCCAGAAATACCATGCTGGCTCAGGAAATGTACCCTGTAAGTTCTGGTAGAGTAACGTGCAAATTCTGAGAAAGTAACCAGCATGTTCTAGTAAAGTAACATGTAGGCATAGGGTGAGTATTCTGTGAGATGCAAAAGACCTTAACTGAGTTCTGGAAGTTACGTTAGCTCATGGAAAATAGCCTGCAAATTGGAGGACAGCAAAGGAACATGTAAAGAAACATGAAAGTTAACAAGCAACCATGTGAGCAAGTAACCTCTAAGTTCTGAGAAAGTGATCTTTGAGTTTGAGAAGTAACATGTTAGCTCAGGCAAAATGGCCTGTATGTTTTGGAAACTATCTTCTGGAAAAGTTATCTTTAGTTTTTAACAAACCAACCTTTAAGATCCAGAAAACAAATATGTAAGCTCAGGTAAAGTAGCTCAAGTTTCAGGAATGTAACTTGGGATAGAAACTTATAAGTACTGGGAAAGTGACATGTGAGTTGCAGAAGTACCGAGTTGTCTCAGGGCCAGTTAGTTCTGGGAAAGTAACCAGCATGTTTTAGTAAACTGGTAGTGGCTCAAGTAAGGCAATGATTTTGGTTCCTAAAAGTAACCTGTCAGTTTCAGAAGTAACATATTGGCTCAGGGAAGACGTTTTGGGAAAGAAACAGATAGGCACAGGGAAAGAACTTTCTAGGTTTCAGGAAAGTAACCTGTAGGTTCTGCGAAAGTTTGGGCTATATTATGTATTTCTATCATGACTTGTGAGCTGCTGAGATACTTGCATGCTCCTAGTATGAGTCATTTCTTTGACTAGGGGGTAAAACACATCCAGCTCTCTGATTTGCACCCCAGCACGGCCTGTTGTATAAAGAGCTGTGATGCTTGTTGAGCTGGTTTATGGCAGTGATTATGGCCTATGCAGTGCAGTAGCATCTGGAGAGTCATCAGTCAGCCTGAAAAATAATGATTTTCAATTTAACCTCTGGGTAAGACTGCTTGAGGTGTCCTAGAAGCAAACTGCTACTTTGTGATGTTTTTCTTGTGCCCATAGTTATGTCTCCCTTGTTCACTTTCAAAATAGCCTTCATTATAAACACCAGGTCCTTGGAAGTAATCATCACTTTGAGCCACTGGTACAGCCTGTAACAAGGGTGTATCTGTGTGATTTTTGCTTTGCTCTTTGTTTTAGAGTATTACTGAGACACCAATAATATTGTAGCATGGGATTTCTCAAAAACATGTATAACTCCAGCAATTCTGTCTTGATGAAACTAGCATGTTAGTTTCATGCACGAGTGTCTTCGAGATGTGAAATGCACTCATGGAAAACAAACTCATTTCTGAGTAATTGTGCCATCAAACGTTATTAGAATGATTTTAATATTTGCATTAGTTTGTCTTGGAAACCTGGCTTCCTGCTTCTATTGATCTGGCTGAATTTAGATGATTGTTTGGTTGAAGACCTCCATCTGGAGCTGTTTCTATAGAGGGAGTACTGTCATGTACAGGTGGTACAATGGGAAATAAACACGAAGTCGGTTCTGTTTTCAGACAGCCGCTCAGTCATGAAACATACAAGGAGTTTCAATAGGTAAACATCTATGGGTTTTCTGCCGATTGTTGCCAGTGCTCACAGAAGAAAGAGCAGTAATTTCCATCTTGATTGCAGTCTGCCTTCCCTGCATCCCCATTGTGTTTCCCTAATGCAAAATATGGAAGAATAATGAGAAGTCAGAGACGAGTAACCAGGCAGCTAACAGTGATGAAGATGTTTCTGATAATACTATTTCCATGTCTTGTCTGTATTTGTTTCCAGTTGTATGCCTAGTGAAGGTATTCAATCATAGGTTGAAAGTTTTTACTCCGCTTGTGAAGGTATTACTTAAGAGGTGCAATAGTAAGTTTATTTTTAAAACTGCATTAATAAACTGAATTATAAATCAGATTTCTTATGTTTATTGAGCATCTCCTTAAGAAAACGCACTAGTTTTTCAATCAGAATACAATAAATCAGATGTCTGATCAGGTCCAAGAAATTCCTAAAGTAGGAATAACTGCTGACTGTTGATAGGACTGAAGGTACTGGTTAAACCAAAGGGTTGAAGAACAAAAATAAGACCAGCAGTTTAAAACAAAAAAATACAGCTTCAGCTTTGGACCTTTGCCGGGGTGTTTTCCTATGTTACGTAATCTAGTTTTAGTTGATTGGAAGGAACCAGAGAGAGAGACAATAAGCCCGCGCTGTATTTTCTAACTGTAAAATGAAGTTACAGCTGAGGACACTAATTATGTTTGAGGCAGAGTCGGCTAAATTCATAAATTCAGCACTCAAGGGACAACTAATAAAGCTAAACTTCAGGCTTTTATAGCCCCTAATGGGAAAATTAGCTCTCTCCAAGACATGCAACCTAATGCGTAATTACAGAACATGGAGGGATTAAACACAAAAACGCTGGTGGTGAACAGGAATGTTACTGAAACGTGCTGTCCTACTGAAACCATTTAACTTTGTCCTGTTTGTCCTGTTGTAATGCTCAGAAGATAAAATGACAAATTAAATATGTAAAAATGTGCAAATATTCTGCCTTTGCTGACTGTGAGCTGCAATATCAAACCATCCTTAAGTTTTAATTTGGAAATAAATGCTGCAGGAAACATATAAAATAGAATTACCCATATTAAATTAGCTTTAATTATTTTCTTACAGAAATACTTTTATTTGCATATTTAAATCCTATTTTTGTTCCCAAATGTGTCCTGTATTCCAACAGTCTTGCTTCAACTCAGCATGAAGCAAAGACAGACTCAATTTATGTGTCAATAAAATAAAACAGAATATGTCTAAAGTGTTGTTTGAAAAGTGCTGAGAAGAAAACTTCATTTTTTTTCAATACATTTTCAATCATTAGACTTTCATGGATCAACGGAGGTTTCAAAAGTACTACTTTTTTATGCTACAAAAATGGTACATGATATTTTCCCCTTGATCAGTCTAATTATTAGACTGGGGCGAACTGGTAGATAGTGGTGCCTCATTTTTGGGCCATCAATACTATTTAGCCCAGTTTTCTTCAAACATTGAAAAACGTTTGGATCAGAGTAATTAATGGTGTGAGGTCTTGAATGTCAACCAACTTTAAAGCATTCTTCTTTAAAATAATTAAAATACCTTGATTTTCACAGCATTTTATCTTTGTTTTAAAAACTGTTTTTCACCAGTCAGATGTTCCTGAGGGAGTCAAAGCAACCGTAATGATTCCACGGCTGTTCTGTTGATTAGAATACAACCCCTCAGTGGGATTATAGTCCAAACCACCTGAAACCCAATTTAAGACTGAGACTTTGAGGGAGGCCAGTTCAAGTCCAAGCCCAAGCCATTGGAAGACCATTTTAATGTTCTGCCTCTTGCAGGTCATTGGCAATCTAACAGTTAACAGGGCTCCTGACTAATTGGTCTCACTGCTGCACCAGAACCCAAACTTGTATGTAAGTATCCAGCAAATCTGAAAAGCTGGTAACAAGTTGAACATACAAACCAAACAACTCATAGGAGCGCATACATCCAGCTAAACGTTAGCTGACTTGGCATTAGCTGCAGGCAGAGTGGGTGAAGATTGAGGACTTAACTCACTTAGCGTCCGTTCTTTCTGTACTAGCAGAACAAAAACTTCTGTTTGCTTGCTCTGGAAAATGTTTCTCTCTCTTGTTTTCTCATCCCTTTCAGCTGCTCATCCTCAGGTCATAGGCAGACAGGTAGCAGCATATAGGTTGCATTTGAATGCATCTAGGGGTTTCCACACTAAGCTGCAGTAAAAAGGACGATGAAGCTCCGGCTTTAGCATGTGAGAGACTGAGACAAGACCTAGACTTGTCCCAACACCAGTTATGAAACCAAGACCGAGTGTCGAGCGCCACAATACTACCTCTCAGATGTACTCCACCACTAGGAACAGGAAAGGAACCCTAGAGATGGAATACTTTTATACATTGGAATATTCTATTTGATGGAAAACTGAAGTGGGATCAGTTATTTTATGAAAGGTGTCTAGGAGTAATTATCTGCACTTGATAAAAAATTTTGAAAACATTTTAGAGTTTCTGCAGGAAAAAGAAAACTTTGAAGTTTCAACAGAACAAATGCAGAAGGTATGAACTTAGGATGTATCAGAATGCTTGGTAAGCACCTTTCTCTTGGATTTCTTCCTGGAACAGTGCAGCAATAATGATCCTTCTCTGCTCATGTTGTAGAGGAGGGCCAAGCAAAAACATCCCAACACGTGGATGCCGTTTTAGCTTAAAGTACTTCAGACTGCCTCCATTACAGCAGTTTACAACTTCAACTCAAGACAAACTCAGTTCATGTTGCAGAAAAGCTGTTTATATGAATTAGTGAATACATTTTAGTGCTTTGTTAGCTACTATGCTGCTGCGTTACATCACTAAATCAGTGACCTCAGTTACTACTTCGGCTTGGTAATTAGATACATTAATAGGTACGTTTAATTAATAACTTTTTTTTCAATACCTCAGAGGTTGAACATTATTATTGTTCTTGCAAGAAATAAAACTAAAAGGTCAAAGTAGAGCAAATCCTAAAAGCAAATTATCTCGTTACAAAAAAGGTGAAAGCATGCTTTAATGCTGCAAGAGGTTTTATTCTTTTCACACCATAACAGGCTTTTTTTTAACAGCAACACATTTCCACCCAGTTGTTGGATAAACACATTTTCTCTCATATTTCACAGACTCCTCAGATCAGTGAGCCAATAGTGTTATATATCGTGTCCTCTAATAGGCAAACACCTTCCCAACAGGTGCATGTCAAATGTGCAGAGTCAGCACTTTTGAACATGATCTAATAGTACTTTCCATTGCATCCTGCATAAGACCCACAAAACAGTTCTACTGTTACCTTAAAGCTGCAGTAGGTAACTTTTGTCAAAACATATTTTTTTGTATTTGTTAAAACTTTCATTATGTCCTGACAGTAGAATATGAAACAGTTTATCTGTGAAAAAATCAAGCTCCTCTGGCCCCTTCCAGTGGTCCTAATGCCATTTGCAGAAATACACCACTCCCCGTCAGAAACAAGCAATCAGAGCCAGGAGGAATGTCAGTCACACTCACATCCACCCCTCCCCTGCACAGTGCGACCCGTTGCTCAAGATTACCGGTGTTCTGCAAATGGCAGAGAAACAACCTAACGTTACAGGAAAACTGCAGGCTCCGCTGTGGAGGGAGGACTGTAGCACAGTAGAGAGCAAGGGGGAGGGACCTGAAAGGTGTGCTTGTTCAAATTTTCATGGCTGAGTCTATGATTTTCTCAGACCTACCTACTGCAGCTTTAATTTCTAAAACAGTCAGTCAGTCATTTTCTACCGCTTCTTCCATAGTGGGTCGCGAGGAAGCTGGTGCCTATCCCCAGCACTCTATGGGCAGGAGGCGGGGTACACCCTGGACAGGTTGCCAGTCCATCGCAGGGCAAAACACAAACAGCCATGCACACACCTAAGGGCAATTTAGAGAGATCAATTAACCTAACAGGCATGTTTTTGGACTGTGTGAGGAACCCGGAGTACCCGGAGAGAACCCACGGATTCACGGGGAGAACATGGAGAACAACTCCCCCGGCCGGGAGTTGAACCCAGGACTTTCTTGCTGCAAGGCAACAGTGCTACCAACTGCACCACCGTGCAGCCAACTGCTAAAACATATTTTTCTAATTATTTAGAATGTAAAAGCATGAAAAATGGTGTTCAGATGTGTCCCAGAATGGGGTCATAAGCCCCTCAGTTTCTGCTTAAAGAGAAGCAGATCTACATTCTGTTTATATTTAGGCTGTAAACCACCAACATGTTTACGACAAAATTAGTTCACCAAACAGTTCATGTTGGATGTCTTCAATTTAGGCTGATGATTCGGTCATGATGTTGCTGCTGTTCTGTAAAACGCAGAGCGTGATGTGGATAAATTAGAGATAAAAGAAATGGCATCACTAAACTAAGAAAGCACAAGATGCAATTTACCTGTCAAGAAGCAAACAAAGGGCCGTCTGTCTCTAATGTCCTCATTTCTCCATCAAGTGATAAAGACTGAGATAATTTACAAAACTCACACTTATGAAAACCACAGATCTTCTGCTAATGAGTCATTAGTTGGCTGGTAAAGATCAAATGATGTGAGGCTTATTAGTCTGAGATCAACCGACTCAAAACACCAGCGCTCTCAGTTAACTTCTACAAGAGGACATTTGGTCCTTTACTTTGCCAAGAAACTATTTGCTTCAGCACACTTATTTCAGGCAGAGGTGAGGCTGTTTTCTGTTTAAAGAGCCTTTGATTTACTTGCCATTTTCTAAATATTAGCTAATCTTCCAAATAAAAAATAAACAAAAACTGGTGAAGGAAAATGTTTTTGATTTCAGAGAGGGGAACAAACAGGAATGTAAGACTTAAAAAATCCCCCCCAGATCCTCTTTAAACTAAGAAATCCAGAAAGTGAGACCCCTAATTCCTCATTGGCTTGAGAAAACATTGTTGACATACAGAGCTTTACAAAAGTATTCATACCCCTTTTTCATATTTTATGTTGCATCAACATGTTGCTTCAACAGTTGAATTATGTTAGATCAACACAGTATTTCAGAAATGGAAAAAAGGAAACAAGTTTTTCAATTATGTTTTCCAAGTGTGGCTGGCATTTGTATTCAGCCCCTCTGGGTCAATATTTTGTAGAACCACCTTTTGCTGCAAATACACCTGCAAGTCTTTTAGGATTTGTCTTTACCAGCTTTTTCATGTCAGGAGACTGAAACTTTTACACGCTCTTCTTTTCACTCTAGTTTCACATCCAGCCAGATTGTCAGATAGAGTTAGGAAAGGACTTTGACTAGACCATTTTAACACATGAAAATACATAGATCTTAACCACTCCTTTCTACCTTCCTGCTGGAAGGTGAACCTCAGCCCCTGTCTCAAGTCTTCTGCAGCTTGTAGGTTTTGCCTAATCCATCTTCCCATCAACACTGACTATCCTCCCTATCCCTGCTGAAGGAAAGCAACCTCACAGGAAAATGGTGTCATTGCTACATGTTACTGTGGGTATGGTATGTTCAGAGGGATGTGCAGTGTTAGTTTTCCTTCACACACAGTGCTTTGTATGTATGTAAGTTTTCATTTTGCTCCCATCAGACCAGATGGGCAACATTTCCTTTCACGCTAGAAACGCTACAATGCTTTCTTCCTTCAGCAACTCTTTCTTAAAAGCCAAATTTGTGGAGTGCATGGCTAATAGTTGTCCTGTTGATAGATTCTCTCTCCTGAGCTGTGGATTTCTGCAGCTCCTCCAGAGTTTCCATGGGCCTCTTGACTGCTTCTCTGATTAATGCTCTCCTCTCCTGTCCTGTCAGTGAAGGTGGGCTGCCATGTTTTTGTAGGTTTGCAGTTGTACCAGACTCTTTACCTTTTCAGATCAATTGAACAGTTCCCAGATGTTCTCCAATGTTCTCTAAGAAACCTTCACAGAGAAGTGGCATTTATTCTGAGATTAAATTACACACATGAGGACTCTGTTTACCAACCAGGGGACTTCTAAAGCATTCTTCAATTTCATGTACACACTACTTTGTGCTTTTTTTTTAATTATGGTGCTTATAAGATGCATGAAAGTTTGTGGCTGGAACACGACTGTCAAAGACTGTATTTTCAGCTGTTCAGTGCTTCAGTGCTTTTAAAACTATGACACTGCAGAGCGCTGGAGGTAAGACCAAAAATAAAGCTTCCCCACTGGATTATTCAGTATTTCCGGGGAGTTAGTTTAAAGTTTCAGGAATTGAAAGGTCTACTCAGGACATCTGTTTGCGTGGAGGTACCACAAACCCTACATCTCTGTGCAGCCTCTTCTAGTTCTGAGCTTTTGTTGTGGGGCGTAATAGATCTGTTCGGTCTCAGAGCTCCCACAAGGCTGGTTTCCTGCAGCGTCTTCCACAAAACAAGCTCTAATTCCCACTTCTTCATGTTTGGCATGCTTTAAAAGCTACAGTGACTGTGATGTGAATGGAGGGAGAATGGCAGAGTCTAGAGGATTCACATCTCTGTCTGATGGGCTCCTCTCCGGGTCATGATTCTGCTTGATGCAGATAAACGCTGAATGTCTTCTAACCGGCAGTTTGGATCAATATTAACATCGACTGGCCAGGCTGCTGTTATGTCCCGCCGAGCGACACCGGGTGTGCCGTTTTTGTGCTTGACACGGGGGGGTACTGTCAGAACCAACCGACCCGTTTCAATCAATGACAAAACGTTGGAGTGTCCTGTGCTAGTGTCTCCGTCTCTTTATGTTCTTCTCACTTTCTCATCTTTGCTGTGCTTTTGATTTAAAGTGTTTCACACAGAAGCATTTGGATGTTCTCAGCCTTTCACGTGTTTCCACCAGCTCTATTTAAGGTGATTATATCAATCATTCAGGACCTTTCAGATCAAATCGGATTTTAAAAAGCTATACTTAAAAAAACAGGTAGTCAGAGCAGTAATTTATAACACCGTTGCAACAATCTGAACTACTGAAAGAAAAGCATAAACCAGTTTTTGTCGGTTTTGACAAGACACCAAGTAGGCTGATTTGGTTATACAGCACCCTCCACATTTATTGGCACCTCTGTAGTGATAAGTAAAAGTAAAAAGCACTGAAACACAGAAATTTCCATAAAATCAATGTGAATGAAGTGTTTTTGTAAGTCCTCCTTTACTTTAAGTTGGCTGGACTTCTTACTGCTTTGCATTTTAAACTCGTAACTCCAGCGTTATACATATGAAGTGTGGGGGTCACCTCTACCCGTAAACCTAGACTATCTTAGAGCCAAAGTGGGTCTGTTTTGCTTCTTGAGGAACTTTCCACAACTGATGGAACCATCAGTTATGCTTGGAGCCTAGGATCCTGAAGGAGAATCTCCGGCCAACAGTTTTTGATCTCGATTTCAAGCGCAATTGGGTTATCCAACAGGACAATGATCTAAAGCAGGGGTGTCCAAAGTTGGTCCTTGAGGCCTGGAGTCCTGCATGTTTTAGATGTTAGCCAGCTTTAACACACCTGATTCAGGTGATTGCAGTTCAGCAAAAGCCTATTAATCAGCCATCAATGGAAATCAGATGGGCTGAAGCAGGGAAATGTCTAAAACATGCAGGACACCCGCCCTCGACGACTGACGTTGGACAACCCTGATCTAGAGCACACCAGCAAGGTTAGATAGCTTTGACCTTTATGAAACCAAATCATCAGCAAAAAACTTCATTCTGTATTTACTCAGGCTATCTCTAATATTATACATTCTTTAAAACATTTAAACAAAAATGCAAGGGGGTAAATACTTTCTCATATCAGTATAAGGATACCAAATAAGTTTGATTATTTTTTTCTGAAACCTTCAAATAGGAATAATGGGCAAAATATGTACTTCTCTTTTATCTTAGTTTCGCAGTTGTTCTAAAGCTTCATGTCCTCAACATTTAACTTGAATTTAATCAGCTAAAACTTGATCAAAACATGTATTTTTTATTAAGCTGCAGACTTGAAACATTAAGATGCAAAAATGTCATTTTTTTCTCAGTGATTTGCCCTTTTCATAGTCATTAAAATTCTCCATTAGTAAATCCAATTAGACTGCTCCATGTTTTAAGAAACTGATTTGAACTGATACATCTATGTGACTCCCCAGGTTTCTACGAAGAAAACAACAAAAAAAACACACATTTTTCCACAGGTACAACATGTTTTTTCCAAAGCCTGGACACATCTGCTGGTAATGAGTCTGGCTTCTTTGCCATGTAGTTTTTCCTTGAAAAGCGGGCATAACATCTTTATTTGTCCCAGAGTGAGTAATTATTTCAGCTGCAAAAGGGCAGGCTGTAAGTCGGGAACCGGCCAACACAAGAATCAGAAGAATGATATTGGGTCAGGAAAGATATCAGTTCCACTTAGAGAGAAGATGTCATCTCTGGACCTCGGGAGTCTACCGGAAAAACAAGGAAGGAGGGAACCTGAAGAATGAACTAGAGATTTTAGAGGATTCAAGTTTAAAGTGGTAAGACTGACTGTGGAGGAATCACTTTTTGTTTCTGCTTAAGAGAAAAATTAGCTTTCAGGAGAGTGGAGTTGCAGGAATCTGCATTACCTGGTCTTTTCGTTTTTCCGAGGTTTTGGGTAACTTTTGTCCTAAAGGCTTTCCAAACTTTTCCGAATCAGAGAGATGGCCTTTTTTATTCTATTGGCAACCCATACGCATAAAGCCTTATATGGAGCCCTTGGGTATTTAGTGCACATTGAAACACAGTCTGATTGCTTTCTAATTGTTTTCACTGTTCTGAATGAATTGCATATTTTTTTTAAATCCAACCAATGATTCTTAAAGTCAACTCAAGTAGTTTTTTTCTAAATTTAACTAAATAAATCTGGTGACTGGACCAAACCTAACAAATAAAACCCGAAGTAAACAACAGGTGACCAGTCTATCACAGGGCAACACAGAATATCTTGTTCTACACTGAGATTAAATTAATCAAAAATAATTTGCAAAAAAAACAAAACTATCAAGCAAATTGTTAGCAAATAAAAAAACTTACAGTATTAACCAATAATGAAACTATGAATGGGGGTTTGATTGAAATACTGGAATGACATGGAATTGATATATGGAGCGAGATCCTGAGGTGAAAGGAGGCAGAGTTGATCCTCTGGACAAGCTGAAAGCTAAAAAGATGGAGATGTCTGGATAAAGCCTGAAGTTGGAGAGGTTTGACACAGGGGTGGAGATCTTTAAACCACATTAAATACTAAACAAGTTTGCATGTTTTCCCCATGGATGTGTGATTTCCCTCAGGGTAGGCCACCTGCCTCCCACATTCCAAAAACATGAGTGTTAGGTTAACTGATCTCTATAAATTTCCCTTGGATGTATGCGTGTGTGTTGTGTGTGTGTGTTGTGTGTCCTGTATGTTTCTGTGTTGCCCTGTGATGGACTGGTGACCTGTCCAGGGTGTACCCCGCTCCTCGCCCGATTGAATGTTGCAGATAGGCACCAACTCGCACGCGACCCTGGATGGATGGATGGATGTTAAACAGGGAGCCAGTGGAGTTGTCCAAGAATTGATCGAGTTCTGACCGTTTTCTCTCCTTTAAGGAGTACAAATGTTACTAAAGCGTGCTCACAGTGTATATGTAAAGTGATTTTTGGCATGGAGTAACTAAGTAATGTAATCTGAAGAGGTTTAATCATGCTGCAGGAAACGTGGCCGAGACGGTGACCGGACCTTTTTTCAGTCTTTGATGAAACTTTGACACAAAGTGTCATTAAAACAATAACCCCTTCCAATTAGCCAACTGTAATTACTTCATAATCAGGAGATAATTACAGCACTTTACTGTCAAAGTTGCTGTTGCAATGTCAGAGTGTGTGTTGGGAACTTTTGTCGTTTTGGGACGAGAGCCTCTTCAGTCATCCTTGAAGGTAAAATGCGCACCGGTTTTCTTATTTGTTCACAAGAGTTTATTTCTGTTACTTCCAAAAATCAATTACAAATTCTGTCTGATGAATGCAAACCCTAAAAATAAGAATGGGTGAAAAAAGCAGTTCAAAGGAATGGTCCAATATGCACATAATTTGGTCCAGATGCAACTTTTGGTTTGTAAATGATTCAGTTTGCACAGAGCTGGCATATCCAAAATTGGCACCAGAGTGGTAGCAACATGAGTGGAGCGGTGGTGTTGCTGGAGCATTTGACAGTCTGTGATGATCAGCAGATGCAGATGATGCCTTGTGGACAACATTTCCAGAGCAAATTGATTGTGGTCACATTTTAATGGGTTCATGAGGGTATGCACTTATTTCCTGATCAGGGACTTCTTTTGCTGGAGTTACTGCATCAGCGTATCATGGGGACAATCAGTCTGCTGAGGTGTTCAGGGAGACCAGGTGGGTTTGATAGCGGCCTTCAGCTAATCTGCATTGTTGGCTTTAATGTCTCATCTTCTTATTGACAATTCTCCATAGATTCCCTATGGGTTTAGGACAGGTGGGTTTACTGACCAATCAGGCTCAGCGATATCATCATCGTGTGGACAGGAGCCACATCATGCTGGAAAATAAAATCAACATCTGACAGAAGTGCTCTAAACTTTCCAGGAACAGGTCTGCTCTGACTTTGGACTTGATGAAACACAGTGGGCCAACACCAGTTGGTGTCCCTAATACAGTGGCCAGTAAGTGGGTATCTGAATTATGTCATGTCGCTTCTTGCTTCCCCTTTTTCCTCTGTCCATCTGATGCCCACTGAAGCTTTGAAGGTAATCTGGCAAAAGCAGTTAAGCACAAACTACAAACAGTCTAATTGGTAACAGCAATAGCTCCTTCAGTAGCGTTGTCTAAGGGAGGGTCATACTAGGGGTCTAGTGCATCACGGATAGAAAAAGAATATGAAGTTGTTGGCAGCAATAACTCAGCGAATGGCCCCCCTCAAGGAAGGTTTCACAGTTAAACAGAACATCAGGCTAGGTGCACTTTCTATGCAGAGGAAAAAATTGAAGCGAACATAAAGTTATTGGCATCGATAACTGCAGAAGATACATAATTGGAGAGTAGTAGGAGAAAGTAGCAGAGTGATGAAAGGTCAGTAGTCCCTTCAGTAGTCTAAGCCTAGAGCAGCGTAACTACTGAGAAATATCAGGGATTACCTAATCCACTTTAACTATAATCTTTAGCAAAAAAGGAAGTTTTCTGTTTCAAAACCAGTGGGATTTACCTGTTGTTGTGCTTGATGAAAATGTGAATTAGCACTACAAGCTAAATACAATAAATGTCTCTATATTTTGTGCTTAAATCACTGTTGCAGCATGCTAAAGCTGACTGTACATTACATTGTGAATATAATTGATACAAATCATCAGAACTTAAAGTAAAAATTTTTTTTTTATTTTTATGTTTTTACGTTTGCCGTCACTAAACTGGTGAACTATATATTTTAGTCCAACAATTTATATAGGACTTAGACTCTAAAAACATCACAATGAACTGACCTTCAGTTATCATTGTAGTAAAATTTGTCTATGGGCTGTCCGCATTGTACTGAGCTCCTCCTGTGACTAACTAGTGTTTATGTGAGTTTACTTTGGAGCAAATTCTGGCTTAAAAGAAATATCAATCCAAGTGAAACCCGAAGGAAGTGGCACAAATGTACTCCTTTCTAATGTCTTGAGGAGGTTAAACTGTTTCATCTTACAGCTATTTTCCAGTCCTTAAATGTAAACAAAACCAACGTTCACGTCTGCGTGTTTGTTATTCCATCAAGCAAGCAGCAGTTTATGTTCGGTCTCTTTGCTGTTCTCTTATCCGCCGCCCTTAGCCTGCAGGCTTGTACTTTCACCCTTCAATCACCGTCAGTGTGAAGACCTTGATGGTGTGCTGGTGTTGGCCTCCGAGGGCAACGCCATCCATCCCAGATGAAGATGGAGTTAATAGGAAATCTATCAGCTTCTGTGACACTGACAACTGGCGGCTTCAGGCAGAGGCAGAAGCCGTGGTGCCTCTGAAAAACCTCGCTGCTGTTCTTTATCTTTTCATGAAAGCAAACACCCTGTTCTGACATGTAACCTGGAACTACACCATGTTTTTTCTGTTTGAATTTACTCGTTTGGAAATCATTGGTTGGTTTGGAAGAAGTGTGGATAATACAGACACTTAAGTTTATTGTAAGGTGTCCTGTTCATAAGGTTTATAAAAAAAACAAATGTTTTTTTCAGCATGTCTGCCTCATGGACAGACGCAAGGAGCTGATTTAGGAGAGGAGCTTGATGATGGAAAGCTCTGATTCCCTTTCCTGAGAACAAATATCTAACGAATCATTAAATCAACATTTGACCTCATGGGGGTGTTAAGATGCAGCTGATTTCACCAGAAGTATTTATAAGGATTGAGAAGAGTTTGAGAGGTGTGAATCTTCGAGACGAGGCCAGGCTTGGAAGTTGCTGATTTAATGCAGCGCCTTTTTAGGAACACAGCCTGATAATAGAGACTTGTTAATTTAAAGCAAGGACACATTAATGAACTATCTACTTTAATGCAGAGAAAGTTACAGGCTCAAACAGCTGATGATGAGAGATCTTTATCCTAATGAGACTGAGAACAGA
>JAHHUM010002974.1:0-245086 GCA_036173005.1 Crenichthys baileyi | reverse complement strand
TGTATAAGTCCTGGAGGGAGGGAAGGTCAGCCCTGATTTTCTCTCTGCAGCCCTGATTATTCGTTGCAGTCTGGACCTGTCCTGTTTGTAGTTTACCAAACCAACTGAATGGATGAAGAGAGGACAACTAAAATGATGGCAGTGTAAAAGATGACCAGCAGCTCCGGGGGAAGGTTTTACTTCTTGAGTTGCCTCAAAGTACAGTCTCTCTGGGCCTTCTTTCGAACTGTCTATGTTGAAGACCATCTCAGGTCCTCAGAGATGGGGGTTTCCCTTTAAAACCTGAATGACCCCAACCATACAGTTTTTGAGGGATGGTGGGGGGGGTGTATGGGGTCGGTGTTTTTCCGAAGCCCACTACCTCTCCACAGTCTTGAGGGGGTTTTAGTTCCAGGCAGTTTCTGACTACACCAGTGTTCGACGACCCCACCTCCTGTCTGTTGCGACTCTCCCCGTCCTGGATCGTCCAATGACAGGGGTGTCGCCCTAAAACTTAAGGATTTTCCGGATGAGTCCGCTGAGTGCAGTCATTTTGTACAGGGAAGAGGGTGGGGAGAGAACACACCCCTGGGGGCACCAGTACTTTTGATCTGGTTCGGGAGAAGATGCTCCCCAGTCTCACCTCTGCTGTGGGTCCGTCAGGAAGCTGTTATCCCTGACAGGTGGGGCGGGGCTTTTGAGCTGGGTGAGTTTTCTGGGGGGAGATGTTGGGTATATGGTGTTAAAGGGCCGAGTAAAGTCACAAACAGACCCTGGCGTACGTCCCTGGGCGGTCGAGGTGTTGAGGATGAAATGTAGACCCAAATTAAAAGCATCATTGGGCCCACCTGTTTGCCGGACGCAAACTGCAGGGCGTCCAGTGAGGGGCCGTGATGTCTTTCAGGTGCTTCAAACCACCGCTCAAAGGGTTTCATGCCACAGACGTCAGGGGTACAGCCTGTAGCATTTAACCTAGGTGGTGGGTTTCTTGGGCCTGGGGTTATGGTGTCGTTTTAGCAGGGAAAGGGGGAAAAAACCTCCACTTCCCATGACTTGTTGAAGTCCGGGGGAAGATCGGAACGAGTTTATTTGCCAGGCTTTTAGGATGATGGGGAAACGTTATCAGGTCCTCCACTTTCTTTGTTTTTATGCGCTGAAGAGCCTATTTACATCTTCCTCAGAATTTTATGCAGGCAAGGACCTGAAGGAGGGGGTTGGTTGGTTGCTTTTGGTCGAATTTTTTTCTGAAAGGGGGTGTGGGGGGATGGTTTTTTAGGTGTGAACGGCTTCCTTCATGTCGCATAGAAGCCTTCAGTGGTTACAGGTATGATTCTGTTCGGAAGGGTGGGGGGGCTTCTGTGGCAGTCAGGGTTTTCCCGACCATCCATACAGCCGGTGTCCCCTAGAAAGGCTGTTCTTCAGCTTCTCACTATAGCTTTTTCTTGGCTGCCTTGATGTCCTTTTTTATCTGTTCCTGGCCTGCCTGACCGCGCCCAAAACACCCCTGCTGTTCTCTTCCTTGTCCCTGCGCAGTTCCTGAGGTGTGGAGTAAACCTGGCTTGTTGTTCCAAAAGGGGCAGAAGGTCTTGGGCTGCACACACATGTTTTCACATAAACTGTTTATGATGTACCACATCAGTTAGTTCGTTTAAAACAGTGGCGAGGGTTTTAAAACATCCCCCTGTGCATTCAAAGCAGGCCGTAGCATCTCTTCGATTCCTCAGTCCACTTTTTACAGTGTGAAACCCCGGGTTTTTGGGAAGCTCTTAGTTTCTTCTGTAAGTTGGGATGGGGTTTGGATAAGGCAATGATCCGAAAGTCCCAAAAGCCCCCCGGGTTTAACACATGATAAAAATCCTTTAAAACTATGTACAGTGGTTCCAGTTTTGTTTTTGTCTCTGGTGGGACACTTTTAAAATGCTGTTTTGTATTTTTTGGGGGCTCCTTGGAGGATCTGCCCCTGTTAAAATCTCCCAAATATTTAAAGAAAAAAAAAGCAGGGTGTTTTTTTCCCCCACTTTTGTAACACTCAGCAAGATTTTTTTTTTCGGGCAGAAGTGACCCTGCGGTTTAAAAAATGACCATTTTTATTCACGGGAAAACCCCTCTCGGTTTAAAAAAACGGTTTTTTCAGATTAAAGGAAAATGACTCCAAACCGGACTACATGTTTTCCCCCGCACTTTTTTTGTCTCTGCACCAAGCTTCGTTTAAATAAAAGCAAAATTCCCCCCTCGCTTTTTTCCCCGATACTTCGTGCTGCGATCTGTCTGACAGCTGGAAGTCGGGCCCCAAAAGCAGTTTCGCGGTCCGGGGGTTTTTTCACCCCAGCCTGTCCCCGGTTTAAGCGAAACCGCTGTCGGGGGGGGTCCGAGTTTTTAACCCCGGGGAGAAGAAGCAGCCGGGCCATCTTGGGTTTCTTAGAGGCGGAAAATTTGCAAGGGGTGTATTGAAGGCAGGTTTGGGGTGGGGAAGTCCTCTTTTTTCCCGGGGCTTTACCAGGGCGCCAGCACGGGTTTCCCCCCCCCGACCCCCTCCGGCCAGTTTTCCCAAAAGAGTGGGCCCCTGCTTCCCTTTTTTTCCCGAAGCTCAGTGAAAAACGGAAAGGCGAAAATGGGGGGAAAAATTCCCAAAAAGAGACTCTCCCGTGTTTTAGAAGTTTTCCCCTCTACTTTATGAACCACCGAATTTTGGCCCGGGGACCACCCGTACTGTGGGGTCGAAAAACATAAAAACACACAAAAAACAAAAAAAAAGGAGAGAGCGAAGCTCCGAGGCTGCCATCGTCGGGCCATCTTGGGAAAAAAATCCCCGTTTTGCCTGTCTTTAAATATCTTTTTTGTAGAAACAATACCCCCCTTTCAAAAGTTTGGGAACCATCTGCTTCCCCCTACCGTATGGGCCCTTAAAAAGCTGCAACAACACACATTAGAAAACAATCAAATAAAATAAAAACATTAATATTTTGCAGTATTGTATTGGGGATGTTTAATGTTAGTATGCACTGTGTAAAACATAATTTAATCATTGTCTCTGTGCTTTTCTGAAGACGTTTCAGCAGGTTTCCTCTGTGTTTGTGTGTTATTTAGCTCCGGTGGTTGCTTAGTAGGAGCTATGAATCAGAGCTGCTGTCTCAGTGTGCTGTTTTTATTAATGGGCTTTGGTAATACCCAAGAGAAGCTACAGTAGTAAAAATACTGTACCCTGCGCACACTCTGATGTACCATGAGCACACTTAACCCCATTCAATGTCTGCATTCAGGAAAAAAAAGGTTTTTTCACTGAAAAAACAAAAAAAAAATTAAAAAATCCCTATAGTGAAACCCTTTTTGGGGATATATCAGGGGGAATGAAGGGAAAGGTTTGTGTTTGGGTAAGTATGTAGGAGGATATGCTGCTATCTGTGTTACTGTTCTTATTGCTGGTATGGCACACATACTCACCTCCTCACCTCCTCATTCTCACCTCCTCTTTCACAATCAGTCACTCTTGCCCTCACTTTGCACCAGATCCCCTGTTTTATACCATCAACGTTCATGCTGGTATAAGCCTCCTGTTTCTTTTTATTGCCACTCCATCACACACTGTCCTGAAACATGCTGTTTGACATTTCAAAGAAACACGTAGCATCAAAAGGAGAAACAGAAAACCAGCGTCTTTGTTGGAGAGACACAGCAAGGAGGAATAAGGGGATGTAGAATGAAGCGTGCCTCAAGAATTGATGAACTGTCAGAAGCTGGCAGGTAAAAGCTTGGCAAAACGAAAATCACTCTCAATTTAACCTTTTTTATCTTACTAAATCTATCCTCTCTGTTTACATGTTCCTGGCAGCTGGAAACATTTAGTCACAAATGTGTGCCGATGCATGTGTGTCTTTTAAAAAGTTTGGTAAAGAAGCAGCTTTGCGTCACTCCTCTAGAGATGCATTCAGAGGACAAACACTAGTCCCACTGGTATTTCTTTTTCGCTTACCTCATTGCACACAATAGAAACCCACACACTTGGGAAACTTGCATTCAAGCACACAAGCCATTCATAATCTCATGCACAAGTTTAATGATTTGACAATACTCAGCAAGTGTTCACAAAGATGGCATCAAATGATGGCATGAATGAAATGCATTAGAGTTACAAAACACTAGACACAATTACTCTACAAAGAGTCAAAAGTTCAGTTTGGTCTGCCACTGTAGCATTCAAAAATGTAACCCAAACCTAAGCCCTCTACACTCTGAATGAACTGCTTTTGTCCAGAATAACAGTCAGACCAAACCGTTCTTAAAACCTTGCCTAGAAAGTTGGGATCGCTTCATGGAAAATTATTCCCACAAACGCTTGAAAACAGATCAGGCTTGTGCTAGTTTGAGCGCAGAATTCTGCTCTGTGTTCAGAAATAAAAATATAAATAAGAAGCAAACCAAGGACAAAAAAAAAAACAATTGCATGCTGTGGATGATGGTTGTGTTTATATGGGAGGATACAACATAGCCCCAGAATCCCTCAGGGCCCATAAGAGCTATGTGAATGTGAAACAACAGACAGGAGGGAAAGGGAATGGAAAGAAAAGGAGATGTGATTCAAGAAAAGGAATTCAAAGAGGTATTGAGCTAATTGTGATATTTATGAAAAGCAAGTGAAAACACATCTATAAACATTTAAAACTTCTAAATTGAAATTTGAGTTTATGGCTATGTAGTCCCATTCTTTGTTTCATAATTTCCTTTACGTGATTCTCACAAACCAGATGGCTCCAAGTGTTTGTGTGGGAGTTTGCATGTGAGGGAAGGGCTGTCCAGAGACCTATGCTTAGGTGTAAAGGATCAGATCAAATGTAGCTAGAATGTCAAAACTTAAATAACTGCCTAACTGGCTTATATTAATATAACCCCTAATCTGCCTTGCACATAATCTACTGAAGGTTTCTGCTCATGTAAATGTGTTTTTATAAATCCTTCTATAGGTATACAATGTTGTTACACAATCTGGAAAAGTAGAGTATTTTACATCTGAACTTTATTCTCTGTTCCATCCATCCATCCATCCATCAATCCAACCTATAAATAAGGGGCAAGTGTTTTGTTTATAGGTTTTATTTTTTTTATCTTTATTGTGCTATCATGAGCTGATCAGTACACAAAACAGCAACTCATGAAAATGTTAATAAATATGTTGGAGAAGTACGAATAGTAACAGCTTTACAACTACTGCAGAAACAAAATATGGCCATTTACAACAGTATCAATGTAGAGTATGAACAAATGTACAGCTGAACACTATGTGTGTAAACATTGTCCAAAGTTGAAGCATTTTGTGTATCCATACATCTGTACCTTATGAATGAAACTGTTGATCATTAACAAGGTCTTTCGTGTGCACACCAAATCCTTCACAATGAGGCTTTTGGGCTTTCACAATAAATCATAGTTTATCAGCGCACACCAGCCCAAACTCACACCCAAACAGCCATGATCGTACAAACAGAAGCTCTTTGTATGTGTCATTTATAATCCGAGACACTCAATTATAGTCTCTCTTTTCTGTTACATCAACAGTACAATGCTACAGCAGGAACAATGCTGCCAGCAGCGCTGTGTATCACTCCACATTAGTGTAAGCTTGTCTATATTTGAAAAGCAACTGAAACAATAAGCTTTTGGGTTTGCTTGTATATCTGGTCATGCTGAGGAACGACGTAAGGATCTGTGTTGTTAAATGTAATGTGAGCTATTCATTGAAAGTTATATGGGCTGAATAAAATGAATACTATGAAGAGGGGTGTAACCATTTGTCCAGGTCACAAGATCAGAAGAGGTTGTGGTCATGGTCTGAATATTTGTTTGACAAATGGTTACCACACTTTACTTAACAAAATCTCTTTCTTCATTTTTGTTCCAGAACTCCATCCGGCACAACCTCTCCCTCCACAGTCGTTTCATCCGTGTCCAGAATGAGGGAACGGGAAAGAGTTCGTGGTGGATGATCAACCCAGAGGGAGGAAAGGGAGGCAAGGCTCCACGGCGCAGGGCAGTCTCCATGGACAACAGCAACAAGTACACCAAGTCTGCCCGTGGCCGTGCTGCTGCTAAGAAGAAGGCTGCCCTGCAGGCTGCAGCTGCTGCAGCTGGGGAAGGTGGTGGAGACAGTCCTTTAGGTCCCTCTAAGTGGCCGGGAAGCCCAACATCACGCAGCAGCGAGGAGCTGGATGCCTGGACAGACTTCCGTTCCCGAACCAACTCTAATGCCAGCACGCTTAGCGGGCGCCTCTCACCAATCTTAGCGGACCCTGAGCCAGACGAGGTGCCCGATGATGAGCCTCCTCTCTCACCAATGATCTACTCCAGTCCCGGCAGGGCCTTGTCTCCAGGAAACACTGTGACCAATGGGAAGCCTGCGCCTACTGAGCTGCCTCGTCTGGCGGATCTGGCAAATACAATGAACCTTAATGATGGAATCGCACAAGATCTGATGGATGATTTGCTGGATAACATCAAGCTAGTACCAACCACCTGCACCCAGGCCATGCAGAATGGTTCCTCAGGGTTTAGTTTTGGGTCTAAACCCAATGGGATAGGGTCACCTTCCTCCACTTCATCTCCATCCTCCAACAACTCCTCTAATGGAGGAGGTAATAGTTACAGCAACTCCATCTTTAGCCCTTACACAACAGGTTCCTCTCTGCGTACGTCCCCCATGCAGACCATCCAGGAGAATAAGCAAACATCATTTTCCACCACTGGCATGCCTCGCTTTGGCAGCCAAACACTACAAGACCTTCTTAACTCTGACAGCCACAATCATAGTGATGTAATGATGACCCAGTCCGACCCATTGATGTCACAGGCCAGTGCTGCTGCCATCATTTCCCAGAACTCCCGTCGAAATGTTATGGTCCGTAATGATCCTGTTATGACTTTTGGGACCACTGGTGGACTTCAGGGTAACCACAGGGAGATGTTCCAAACTAACAACCACAACCAGAGCACCCCAAGGTCTTTGAACGGAGACCTGAACCTCGCCAACGAGGCAAATACTTTGGCTAATGCCAAACAACAGCTCCTACTGTCACCATTTGGCAGTAATGGAACTTCCTCCATGCAGATCGACACCTCGATCTTTCTAAATGGCACAGTTGGCAGCAGTGGAGGGTGTCAGGACCGCTTCCCAACAGACCTGGACCTAGACATGTTCAACGGTGGCAGCCTGGAGTGTGACATGGAGTCCATCATTAGGAATGATCTGATGGATGCAGATGGTCTGGATTTTAATTTTGAGTCCCTGGCTAACATGAAAGGAGTCAGCAACTTCACAAGCACCAAGCAGACATCCCAGAGCTGGGTGCCTGGCTGAGACGGAAGAAGAAGAGCAGGTAAGTGTGTATGAAGGTTGATTTGTATGCAGTAAACCACGTAGCTTCGAAGCACAAATTGACACACAGAGATGTTAAGTAAGGAAAGACTTCTCCAACATTTTTTTTCTGGCCTAAGAGCACCTTTTATTTTTGCTTTTATATCACATCCTTAAAATATCGTTGTAACACTGATAGTGATCAGGACGTGTGATTTAATGTTTGAGTGTGAAAATGCAACTACAAATTAAGACAGCATCCACATGAAAATATGCTTTAGGCTTGTAGGAAAGACATTGCTGAAGCATAAAACTAAAAATGTAAGCTAACAGCTAACTGAAAAAAGTCTTTACTAGCTAACTCTCAAAGGCCATTTGCACGTTTTGACAAATGACATTTATTTTTAATTCTGCAGAAATTTGCTGCTGCATCTGCGTTTAGTCAACAGCTTGCTAATGTTTCTGTGGAGAGCCAGCTTTGGAAAACAAGCTAGCAGTTTTAGAGCTTTAGCACCACCATCATTTTCAGCTGCAACTGTGGTTCGATTTGCAAACAGGTACTTCATCAAGTTTGAAGTGAGGTTTGTTGCAGCTGGTTGACATTTTACGTAACGCACAAAACGCACCCCTTTAAAATTCTGTTTCTGCACTTTGTACCCACAACCCAAGATTAAAGGGCTAGTTCACAGTTTTTGAGTTTTTGAAGTGGATTTTTGTAAAGTGGTGATCAGCTGTCAGTATATAACCTGCAGTCGACACCGGTCTGAGATTTTGGAGATGTTTTCATGGGTGGATCAAGCTCACAGCTAGAGTGAGAGGTTCAAGTAGGCAGATATAGATTTTTTTTGTGGCACTAGTGGCCTTTATTTTGAAGGTTGACTGACAGGAAATGGGGTGGAGAGAGAGATGGGAAGACACTTGCATCTATTTAACCATCTAATACAAACTCAATGCTGTAGAGAACACTTGTGAACTACTGGGAACACACTGGGAACTAAGATTGTTCAGACTATCTATTGCAAGCTAGACACTGACTGCGAATTAAAACTCCATAGAACCCCACTTCAAAATAATTTTATATATCTCTTTTAAAGAAAGTATTTCTAGCATGTGTCCATAGTAACGCCTACTGTACCTGAAAAGGAAATAATTCATTTAAATAGAAAAGAAAAGAAAAGTCTTTACCTGTTAACAGGTAGATTTTATTAATTGGTTAATCAAAACCAGGGGTGCCCTAGTCCAGTCCTTAAGAGCGACCATCGTGCTACTTTTAAATGCATCCCTTCTCAGACATCTTCTTCTCAGACATACCTGAATCAAATGAATGACTCGTTACCAGGCCTCTGCAGAGCTGAATGACACACTGTGCAGGGAATTAAGATTCAGGTGTGTTGGAGAAAGGATCGTTTTTCTCGAGGACTGGACTTGGGCAACCCCAATCCAAACTCACAAAAAGAGCAAGAGAGTGAGAATTCTTTTTTCAGGTTATTAGCCCTATAATGAACATGGAATCTTTCCAGATTTTAGCAATATCTTGCAGAGTTGAGAAGAAAAAATTAATGAATAAATGAACTTCAGTGTTAATGGTTAACCCTTTTAAAATCACCGAATGACTGATATGGACATCAGAACTGTATGCCAGTTTTAGATACACTAGCTTCCAGATGCAAATTTCCAAACAATATATACTCATTTTTATTCTGATATTTGACTGATCGGTCTTTTTCTAACTGAAATGTATGACTTTATGCAACAATACTGAACATATAATGATTTTGTTCGCTCTACAGTTGATTTACACATGTTTTTTTTTTATCTCTGTAGGTCTGACTTGTGTGGTGCAAGAGGAGATCAGGCAGAACCTCCATTTGTTGCCAAACCAGCCATCAGCACAATGTAAAATATAAACCCTGTGTTTACAAAAGTAGACTTCCTCTCACAAGCTTTACCTTTGCTCCCACACTGGTGAACCATGAACGACCTGACAGACTTTAAAGATGCTGCACTTCAGCCCAAAAAGCCTCCTGTGAAAGAAAAAAACTGCTCATAAAATGCTCAACAAGCTTACTAAAAACTTAGTTATGCAATTTTCTTTTTTTCACAACCGGTCAGGAGACCCTGCTTATCAGAAATATGTTGAGGTGGAATCCAAGGACTAAAGTTCAGGGGAAGACATTAGAGATCATGGTGCAGTTGTTCCCACTAAGGACAAAAAAATAGATAAAAATCAAGACGGGATGTGGGATGTTTTACGTACAAAGAAAATCCATCTGTTCTGTTATTTTATTTGTTCACTGTTTGTTTTTTTGGCATCATTCTGTTTTATCCAAAATGTTTCAGAATTGATCATGTTTGTATAAAAAAATAGAAATAAGATTGGCATTGGTAAAATGAAGAGAAACATAGGCTCTTACTGAGTGGTTGTGCATACAGTTTTTGCAGACACTCATCTAAGCTGAAACTTTGCAAAAACCTCAGAAACCTTAGAAGTTGAAATTCCTAAAGTTTATGCAATGCACTTACTGTTTTGCTTGAATTCATAAAACTGCAGCATACTAATCAGCTAAAAACTGCATCGTATGATTCATCCTTGTGTACACCAAAGTGTGCATAAAGAAGGAGGAGAAAAGATTTAAAATGTCTTTTTTGTTGTTGTAAAAGCTTCTGGGGAGCTCTGTTGAGCTTGTTTATTGCAGCCCATGATGTAGCCAAAAGGAAACCTGTATCCTAGTGTTGTGAACATTTCTACATCACTACAGGTGCTATATGAACAGTGTTAAATCCTGTCCTGAGAGCAAGCTGCGCCTGTTGTTTTACCTGCTTTTTGTTGGGTTCTGCTTAATCTTCGACTGGCAGAATCCCAGAGCTGCAGCCACATGTAGCGCAGCCAGAGCGAAAAAGACAGCAAGGGGATTTTTTTCAGCCTCATTCCTCTAGAAGCCACTTGTTTCTTGAGCAAAAAAAAAAAAACCATAAGCTATTTCTGTATATTGCCAAATTCACTTGAAACAAACAGTAGGGTTTGCTGGCAGCCAAATCGCACGTGCAGAAACACACACACACACATCTTTTACATATACAAAAACATCTATAAGCAGGGATCTGTGTTAAAGCTCTTCTCGTCAAACAGATTGCGGAGCTCCTGATGCATATACACAATCACTCAGGGGGGAAAGGGAGGCTTTCCAGTCACATTCTAATGGTATTACATTTAAAATTTCTTGATAATAAAACCTAATACTTTGTGCTTGTGAACTTGTAACCTGTGAACTTGTAGTCGTTGAGATGAAGCGTAGAAAGGAGGATAAGTGTCAGGATTATTAAGTCATGCATGTCTTGTTATTTTATTCTTACTTTTTGTTTGTTTTTTGCAGTTTCTTTCCTCATGTTGAACTCATGATAGACACACACACCTCCTCATGGACACGCCTGGTGCTCCTGTAGGTGACTTCTTGTATCTCCCGACTTAACTGTCGATGTGTGTGTGCGTTTATTTACTGCGTCGATTTCAGTTGGATTTTTCTCACGAGGATGTGTAACATCTCGTGGTGCATACAGCACTGTTGGACTGTATGCATGTATGTCTTTTATGCATCATGAATTGTGTGACAAATGCATATATTACTCGCTGTTTTGTCTTATATACTCATTTTAGTACTTGATCCTTGGGTTTTTGTGATACCTCTGTAGTTGAAGAAACATGAAACAACGTTACGCGCCGGATATGTGGGAACACTGTTACCAGCAATTTAACTGTTGAACCTTTTTTTTCTTTCTTTAAATGGTCGGAAGCACCATTGTTGTAGCATCTGGAAACCGTGATACCCCTATCCTATTTTGGGGTAGTGACATGAAGTGTATTCCTTGCTTTGTATAATAGTGTACAGATTTGTGTATATCATTTTGAAGCAGATAAGTTGTTGTGCATGGTTGGCTAAAATAGCAGCTGTGCAATCTGAGGTTTTAATGCATGATTTAAGTCGACCCTTCAACATGTTCCGTCCCTTTAACAATTATAATATAGAGAAAAATCCTGTGATTTTTAGCACCCAAACACGCACTCACCTTTTTTTAAATGAAAAATCAAGACTTGCATAGGAACGCTTGCGCCATCATTCTCATTTTATAGGTTTATACTGAAAGTTGCTCTCTAAAGTGTACACTCCCCTGTTAAACTGACAGGTTTTGGTTATGTAAACAAAAACAAATCATGAGAAATTATTTCTAAACCTTTTCCACATATAGTGGGGTATTCATTGTCTGCAGTTCAACTGTAGAGCAAACAAATAGGTTACATTAAAGGAATTAAAAGGTGCAACAATCTACTTGCATAAACTAAGACTTTGCTAAAACACCCACATCTTGATTCAACAATACTCTACGTTGCAAACGTTTTTTAGATCTCTCAGGTCTCCCATCCACAGCCCTCTTGAGGTGACCCCACAGAGTTTCTGTCAGATCTAATTCTAAACTCGGTCATTTCTAAAATTGAGCAACAAATTGAGCCAATGTCAGGAAAATCCTTTTGGGACAACTTTTTTCAGTGATAAATTTGTTTGGTTTTTGTTCATATGGCACAGGAAATAGAGGACATTATATGTGGGAAAAAAATTGGATTTTTAAAAGTTCTGTTTCTTTATATCACAAAAGCCTGATACATTACAGCACGAGAGCCACTGTACATGCATATCCACATACATGCATGTCCAGGATAAGCGTCCTTGGATATTTCTTGTAAACGTCCTGCCTGGTGCTCTTAGTAAGCAGCCATTTAAAGCTTTAATGTACTTGAAGCTGGAAAGTCCAACACCTCATTTTATCCAACATTTCCAGAACACTACCATTCGTCTTGGCAGGGAGAATCTAGATAAACTGCTATTCATTCAAAATTCATCTGCATAGCTTAACACTGACAAGGTGAATCTTGGCAACGCTCTAACCCTTTCTTGTGTAAAGATTGGGTTATTGAGCCCAGATTAACTGCATATCTATTCAGAATAGGTGTTCCTGACATTTTTTAACAGTTAGTGTAAAGAGCTCTTAGCTCTTTACTAAGTTACAGTGGAGCTTCCCTTTCAATACAGCCACTCAATGGTCTGCTCCATTCAAGCACAGTGTTCAGTTTGCATAGATATTTCACATCATGTGCTGAAGTAAAGCTAATATAATAAAATGATACCACTAGATACCATAATGACCTCTGGGACATCACCTTTTTTATCATTCTCTCTAAAGAAGCCCAGGACAACTTTTTCTTTCCACACTCACCTCTGAACTTTGCCCTTTATTAATCTTGTTTCTTCTCAGCTCAATGTTAGTGGGTATTTTACCTGTGTATTCCCTTTTTTTTTAATTGTAATCTACTTTGTATAAGAAATGGTGCGTTGTTAATAAAGCTTGGTGAGGCTCCACGTGTGTTCGTGTCCTGACTTATTTTTGTAAAATTACAGCCTCCAATTTCCATGCACTCATCAAGGATGCCATATTAACTTTAGAAATTTGCATTAATGATTTTTAAACAGACAAATTTATATTTAATTGATTAATACTGTTAACAATGAGAGTCCAACTGACTGAAAATGAGATTATTAATTTTGGATTTACACAAGCTGTGAAAGCCTTTCTAAAGAACAGCAGATTTTCAAGTACCACAGACATTTTACAACAGCAGTGCTTCAGGTTTCAGTTTGTTAGGTCAAATCCTAAGAAAACACTGCTTTATGGATGCTTTTTTATTTTGGATTTATATTTTCAACAAAAAATTTTAATTCAAAGTTTGAAGCTAAAAAGGTAACAGTAAGGTCTCTATAGAATTTGCAGTTCCCAGTCAGAAACTCTGAGGTATCTCACCATCCTCAAAATCCAACATGGCTGCCTAACATGTAAAAATAGGTGATATCTTTTGGAACACAGCACAGGTAGCCGCCAGCATTTGTTCCTAGTTCACTATGATCCACTATATCAAAATTGATCTGTGTAATGTATATGTATATACAGTATATTTATCAATTGAATTAAGCTTTATTAATTTTACTATTTAAATGATTATATTGAAATGAATATCCAGACTTTATCAGACTTTCATGCAGCCTTCTAAGAAAAGATCTCCACTTATCTGAAAACTATCTAACCTGAGGGTAACAGAAAAAAGGGTTTAAAGCTTTTTTGTCTGTCATTTGTTTTTATTCCAGATCAGCACAGTAGCATGGAATTACTCCTACCTTATGTCCATTTGGCCTCTTGCTCTTTGGATCTTGTGTCTGATTGGCCTCCTTCTCTCTGTATTTCAGGTTTTCCCCATCCAGACAATCAAAATGGTTCAGGGAGAGAGCTCTTTAGCTAGAGGAGCCTTTAGGATCAACCTGTGGTACTCTGAGGAAAGAGGAGAATGCAACAAGTTGTGTCCAGTATAGGCTTGAGTGGATGGATGAGTCCAGTCCAGATAGGACTTTGCATCAGTATAACAGCAGAAGGGTTACCTGCCAAGTCTACTTGCAGGATTTCCGCATTGGAATAACAGGAAAATAGTCTCTCAGGGGTTTGCAGAGAAAAGTATATCTTCTATGGAGTAGTTGCAGGCATACAAACATGCAATGCTGATAAAAACAAAATGAAGGATTTTCAAAGAGTCTCTTTAAGCCCAGGTGATCAAACTGTTCTTGAAAAGACAGCTGTAGTGGAAGCTTTATTCTCAACTCACATCTCTCATCTGACATGTCTCTTGAGGTGGCCAGCTTTAAAGGTCTCTCTTACTTTAGGAACTTGTACTCAGAGATGCTGCACCTGTGAGGAGAAGACGTGGGAAGTTGTTGGACAGGATATCAGGGATAATGTGTTCAGATTAACCCTTAATTGACATCACTCTATACTTTAACAAGGAGGCTTTTTCACACAAGGCTTTTTCACAGAAAGTCCTCTAAGGTCTTTAACCACAACACCACCAAGACTGATAAAAAAAACATCCTCCTCTTCCTCATCATTATCATAAAGCATACGAATTTATAAGCATCCAGGACAAACTTGCAACATTAAAGTAAACTTAACATTTACCTTAAAGTATAATTAAGGCTTCAACCTATATTCAAATTATTCAATCTGTCTGAGTTTCCCAACTAGAAAAACACACACAAACTCTGACTGCAGAGTAATCAAAACTGAAGATCTGCACAACCTAAATGATAACATTCTGATTGACACTTAAATTGGAGATGACAGTCTGTGCCATCCAGTAGTCTCTGAAATGGATCTGAGGAAAGCTTTGCCCTGAATTTAGTCTGTGAAATGTTGGAGGGGTTTCTTGCAGCCCAATTCAGTTCACCCAACAGCATCTCAAAAGTAGAAAGATCTGAACTTTGACTCCATTAAAGAACTTTCCATTTCTTAGTTGTCTGTCAGTTGTCCATTTGGCTCATTATCAATGTCTGATTGGCTCATTGTAAGTTTGTGTTCTCCTTCATCTCTGATCTCTTCAAACACCCTCTGATATCTGAGAGGTTTCCTGGTGGATTCTTTGATAATGAGCAGTCAAGGTTCTGCTGTAGCATAGGATCCTCTAACCATGACACTTCAGTCTCCTTGCCTTAGAGTTAGTTAGATTTCTTTCCTAGCAAGCTTTATTTGTCTAATGCCAAAAATGGATTCTGTTCTGATGATTTTAGACTCATCTGTCCAACATGATTCTTACAGAATTCATAGTGATTGTCTACGTTCTCTATGGAGTTCTCATCCTGCAACACCTCGACCGCCCAGGGACCTATGTCAGGATCCTGTTTGTAGACTTCAGCTTGGCCTTCAACACTATCATACCAGACATCCTCCACCAGAAGCTCACCCAGCTCCACGTCCCAGCCTCCACTTGTCAGTGGATCAACAGCTTACTGACGGACCAACAGCAGCAGGTGAGACTGGGGAGCATCTTCTCCCGAACCAGATCAATAAGTACTGGTGCCCCCCAGGGGTGTGTTCTATCCCCACTCCTTTTCTCCCTGTACACAAATGACTGCACCTCATTGGACTCGTCCGTGAAACTCCTTAAGTTTGCAGACGACACCACTGTCATTGGACTGATCCAGGACGGTGATGAGTCTGCATACAGACAGGAGGTGGATCGTCTGATACACTGGTGTAGTCAGAACTGCCTGGAACTAAACCCACTCAAGACTGTAGAGATGGTGGTGGACTTTCGGAAAACACCACCTCCATACACCCCCCTCACCATCTTCAACAACACCGTGTCGGCTGTGGATCACTTCAGGTTCTTAGGAACCACCATCTCTGAGGACCTGAGATGGTCTTCACACATAGACACTGTTCGAAAGAAGGCCCATCAGAGACTGTACTTCCTGAGGCAACTCAAGAACTACAACCTTCCACAGGAGCTGCTGGTCATCTTCTACACTGCCACCATTCAGTCTGTCCTCTCTTCATCCATCTCAGTGTGGTTTGGTTCATCCACAAAACAGGACAGGTCCAGACTGCAACGAACAATCAGGTCTGCAGAGAGAATAATCAGGGCTGACCTTCTCTCCATCCAGGACTTATACAGGTCAATGGTCAGGAAAAGAGCTGCTAAAATCTCTGCAGACCCCACACACCCTGCACATAAACTGTTTAAAGTTCTGCCTTCAGGCCGACGCTACAGAGCGCTGTTCACTAAAACCAGCCGCCACAGAGACAGTTTCTTCCCTCAGGCTGTTTCTCTGTTGAACATTTAATAGAGAACAAAACAACAGCATACAGATGTTGCAAATGCACCTTTTTATTTATTTATATATGTGTATATTTGTAAATTGTAAATATGTATATTCTGTAGTGCAAAAACAAAAACCAAAGAGCAAAGTGTACCGGAGTCAAATTCCTTGTTTGTATGTACAAACTTGGCAATAAAGCTGATTCTGATTCTGATTCTGAGAGGTTTTTTTCTTCAAGAGGAAAGGTTACCATGAAGCGTAAACCTGTGCAGTCTCTTACTGATTGTACAGTCATGCACTTTCATATCAGCAGTAGCAACAGCCTGCTGTAGGTCCCCTGATGACATTTTAGTGTTTGTGGAGACTTCTCTTAGCATCTTGCAATCTGCATTCAGGGTTGATTTGTTTGCCAGACCAGTTCATGTTGGCAGTCGTTTTGATGTCCTCCACTTGTAGACTATGTTTTATACAGTCAAACGGCCTGTGTAAAATTATCTTTTGATCTTGCAAAGGTGTTTGCTCTCAGCACAACATTCAGGTGTACACCAACTATATGTCTGAGGTTTAGAAACGGCAAATCACCTTCAAAGAATGTTATAATCACGGACCATCTCATATGATATGATATAAGTGTGGTTCTAGCCATTTTAAGTGGAAATGAATGTGGGAATGTTCAAATTTATTCCTTCCCATAAACATAGCTTAAATTGTTCAGTTACATTACTTTAATATTTAAATATTGTCAAAATGTATATTAAATATGCATATGTCCTGATATGGTAAAATAATTTATAGCCCTTCATATGGTGTCCTAATTTTCTTTCAACTGTATATATTTGAGCCTCTATATAATTTTTACTCAGTGTGGATAAGAAACATCCTAAATAAATTTAAACTGGCGCACTCAGTTCTTCTTTATTTGTTTTTTTTTAAACAAAAGCTGTTTGTTGTACATCACCCTGACAAAGGAATGATTAAAATAAATCATTAAAAACTTAGATTGAAATGGCATCCATGACCAACATTGAGTGCATACAAACTTCTAGAAAGAACTGTAGGTTTAAGAAGTACTGACATTTTACAAGTGCTCCTGGATAAAAATATTCCCAACTTTTTTTACATATTGCATGCCTTACATGCAGAATATAAATCCCCTCACTGTGTCAGTATGGGGGGATCAACACAGCTAAAGAACTTCATGTTCTCCTCGAGTTCCTGGAAGTCTTCTTGCACAATGTTTGTTTTGTATGAGACTGCCTTAAGTGAGAGCAGACGCACAGCAATCTTCTGATACCTGACACTGGGCTGGGTTCTTTTCCTGCTTTGTTGCAAAACATGCAAGAAAGGCAAGGGGGAGGGAAGGCGGCCAGATGGAGTGTTGCATGGCTGAAATTTCCCTCCAGGCTTCCACACCAGATACCAACACAGATCACATGCTTTGACAGTCTTATCCCAGCAACCCCCCTTCTCCTTGTTGCTTTTCCTCCAAAAGACCAACAGTTTGCCTACAATCAGAGGTCAAGCTTTGTGTCACGGACACCGATAATGACAGATGAATTGCTAAAATAACTTTTGCTAAATTAATTTCAAAAATGAAAACAGACTAACTAAATTAACAAAAACTTGATCTGCTCATTTTTATTTACATACACCATAAAAAGCAGTAGTAATACAAGTAAACCAAAAATGAAAAACATGTATGTGTACAGAGTAAGTGGGTATCATTTTAAATTTTTATTTTATATGTTGCAGGGTTAGATCTAAAATTTAATATTAACCATTTCACAACAGGAAGTTAAAATCCAAAATACACTGAGGGTTTATAAATCTTTTTATTTGTACCTATAAATATAAAAAGCAAAAGCTTAAACATCTTGAATATGTTTTTTTCCAGATGGGCAAGAAAAAGAGATTAAAGCTCAATATTACTGCTCTGCCAATGCAAAGCAATTAGGATTGTATATCAGCACAAAGTTTTTACTTAAGTGCACCAGGAGTATTTTATAACAACTGAACTCAAAACACAAATATTTATAGAGTCCAAATGCCAACTAAAACTATCTCAGAAGTACTTTTGGCAGCAGTGGAGGCATTATGTCTTTCTTGGAATAATTAGACACTCTTGGCACGCCTTTATCCCTTTCTCTTTTTGGTGCCAACAAATATGTCCAACTGGTTGAATAGGTAGTCTAGTGAACTGCCATTTTCAGATTTCTGTAGAAATGCTCACCTGTGTTCAGGATTTCAGCATAATAAATCACACCAGGATTTCCTCAGAGGTTTCAAAATATCCAATCCTGCATGATTCAGACATCTTACAGTTTGTTGTCTTGACCTGACCGTGCTAGGTTAGCGTGGACACACTGGATATGTATGTTTATATTCTATAAGGTGAACGATAAAATAAATCAGTAAAATGTGTAAAAACAACCATATGCTTTTATGTAGGGGATGTTTATTTGGTTTTTGAAAGACTTATCGACTTATTCCTGTACTTCGCTGTGTCTAGTTTCATCAGTTATTTCCCCCTGTGTTTCCCTTGCGGTATATTTTGATTATTCCTGCTTAGTACCCTAGGTTATCCACCCCCACAGTTGCAGCTGTTACACTCACCTGTTCATTATTCCATTTATCATTGCCCCAGTGTTACTCATAGTCTCTGTTTTCTATCATATCTAGTTGGATTTTCCTGTTGTCTCCCACTATGGTTCAAGGTGTCTTGCTGTAGCCCTTCCCCATATGTGTCCAGCTGCTCCCTGTTTTTTTCTGCCTCCGTGTTTCTTGCAGGTTTTTGTCGCTGAAATGTACTTAATTATGATCCTGACTGCCTCCTTTCTGCAACTGAAAGGGCTCAGTGGTGCCGATTGTATGGCAATGTTAAATCCAGTTGATCTTCATTTTCTGTACCCTTGTTCAGACCTGTGTTCAGACCAGGAATTTGATCTTGAAAAGCTACAGAAGCATCTTAAAGACTAAACCCACTCAATATGTTGAAATCCATTGTTTTTCTTTTCTTTGCCATAGTAAGATCCAAAGCTCAGTACTAATGTACAGTATGCCTTATTCATTTCCAAACATAAGACATGAATCAGACTCTTCAGTTCCACCAGTTTGGCCTTTCTCTTTTATTCTCCAACATGCAAACATAATTTATAAATTATGAAGTTTTTGTTTGCTTGGTTTCTTCAAGAACTCTTTCAGGAAGTAGATGCTTTTCTTAAACTGGACACTTAAATAAGGGTTGTGCACAGCCTTTGTCCCTCTCATGGTTGCATCCGAATGCTGCAACATGCTGCAACATGCTTTACGACTGAGAAAGCGAGATCAGCACAAATTCAGCCACATTTTGGTGGCAGCACCCAGTCAGCTGATAATCTGACTCGCATATCTGGTTTGACTGCTGTCACACATGTTTGCATGAGGTCAGCAAGGTTGCTGGAAACTCCCGCGCACTTATCTATTTTTATTGCTTGCTTTTTCTTTTCTTTTAGATTGTCAGCACCTTATCCAGATGTACAGTGTGACTAGATAATTCATCTAGATGATTTTTTAGCAAAATGACATGCCTTATTCATATCCATGTAAGATTAAATGTTCATTCCTAGTTTAGGTTTAGAGAAGTTATGTAAAGTTATAGCATATGTTTGACTTGTTTCTTTTCCACACTTGTTGTCTGACTGGCTGGTTTTAATGGAAGGTCATAAATAAATGACTGCTTCTCTATTTTTTAGCTCCAACCACATTTCCAGGGATTTTTTTTGTCTCTGTCTTGCTTCCTGTCAGTAGGCTCATATTCTGCAGATGTCTTTTTTGTTTTAATCCAGGAAGCAGCATACCTACACACACTGATTTAGCAAATGAAGAATTAAATTCAGATTATGTTTTTGTCATGTGATCGGGTTATTTAATCCACATACTGACAGATAAACGTAATCTACGGATCATGTTACAGTTCATGTACACTGAGATGGCATCTAAACACATAGGTGGTGCTTTTAAATTACCCATAGTGTAACATTAGGCTGTAATTCTACCTGTGCTCATTATCAGCCATGTGAGAATTACCACCATCACATAGATCTTTGTTGATCTTTTGTGATTCATATTGTACATAGTTATGAAACATAACTCTATGTGCTGTGTCTATCTAAAATATTCATATTCTATGAAATTTTTTGTGACTAAATGTTACCATCTCCATCACATATTTTATTGGTGTTTTATGTGATGGACCAACACAAAGTATTGCAAACCTGTGAAGTGACATTAAAATGAAACATCGTTTTCAAAACTTTTTTCAAATGAAAAAGCTGAAAGGTGTGAAGTGTATTTTAGTATAGTCCCCTTTACTTTAATACCCTTAAAAAAAATCCAGGGCTACCAACTGCCTTCGGAAGTCACCTTGATAGTTAATTAGAGCTCACTTGTGTGTAGCTTGGCGTCAGAAAGGATGCACATGTTCCCGGAAGATCCGCCAGGGAACCTTAGTGAACAATCAGCATCATGAAGACCAAGGAAACCACCATACAGGTCAGAGATAAAGTTTTGTAAAGTTTATGGTTATATTATAAAAACGTAAAGAGTACAGCTCTACAGAAAGTTTTGCAAGACATGGTCGTTTAGCTAAACAAACAGGCCTGGCTAGGAGAGCATCAATCAGAGAAACAGTCAATAGGACTGTGGTAACTCTGGAGGAGCTTTCTAAAGATCCACAGCTCAGGTGGGAGAATCTGTTAAAATGACAAACTTGGCCTATTTGGAGTTGAAAAAAAAAAAAGCCATGGTGAAAGCATTTCATAGAAAATCCTACTTAATATTTAGTTTGCCACAAGCAATATAGGGGCACAGCAAAACATGTGGAAGAGGTTTTTTGGATCAGAGGACACCAAAACTGAACTTTTAACTTTTACAACTTTTAGGTTGATCTCACCTAACTGACCTCAACACCTTATTTTCTATTTTTAAAAATTTTGTCACATATGAATAAACAAATATAAATTTAGAAGCATAAGGAGAACAACCTCATGATTTAGGGTAAAAAAACCTTTTTCAGGTCTATAATAATGATGCACCAACAAGTGCCAACTGTTGCTTTTCAGCAAGCAGGTTCTGGGTTCAAATCCTGATCCTTTCTTTAAGGAGTTTGTATATGTACAGATGTGCACAGGCTTCTTCCCACAGCCCAAAACCATGCATGTTAGGCTAATTGGACTCTGTAATTGCTCTTAGGTTGGAGTTTGTACAGCTGTAGCTATGGGGCATCTCTATGTTGCTCTGTGATGGACTAGTGGCGTGTCCTAGGTAGACCATGCTACTCACACGAGAGAAGCACAAACTCCCCTGCCACCCTGCGATGGTTAAGTGAGTTTAGGAAATGGATGGATATTAGTTTCCTATGCATTAGATCAGCATGACCAGCCCCCTTTCAAATTCTCCAAGCAATGCTGGTATGCTCAGGTCCCACGACATAGATGCACTGCTGCAGCAGCCTCCATGTTCCACCAGAATGTACCAGCTCTCCTGTCCTGCAGAACATCAAGTTCAAAGATACTTGGCCAGAGCTACAGGATTATTATGAACTTGTCCCACTCCAGAAGGAGCCTGTTTGAGCTGCTTTCAAAGCCCATCTTCATTCTGCCTTTTTCACATTGTGCAGGGCCTTCAACAAGTGGAAAGATTCCCTTTTTGGCCTTAATTACAAAGTTTGTGTATACAGTCAAACTCTGTATACAAGGCTCAAGCACAGCACAAATTTCTGTTGTCTAGTTGTGCTAAACAGGGGAAAACCTACTGAAACTGTTCAAATTACAGAGGAATGTTATGGAAACCACCACAAAAAGGGGAAATGCCACTTCCATTCCATTGTAATTTTAAGCTATGATTAATGCATTCCTACTAAATCTGAATGCTCAAGAATTTACCACATTATGCAGCACATTGTAAACTACTAAGCTTTCATGCATTGCATTCCGGGTTAATATATATGTGTGTAATGTAAATGCTGTTAGCAGTAAAATAAACATATTACATCTATTACTAAGCTCAAGCCAGAGCTATTACATGCAGAGTCTGTTTATGTGTTACGTTAGACATTTTAATAAATGTTTTTACAATCTTTCATAATTTGTACCATGTCCCACACAAAATTAAGATGTTTAATTGCTTGGACGAAGAGAAATCAGATTTTCTGAAAACTTAGGAAATCTGAATTGGGTAACTGCTTGTCATGCTGGCACCAGCTCCAAAGTGGATTTCTACATTTTTAAAACAAATCTAATAAAATAAATCAGAAAGGTGAGTCATTTTCTACCGCGGTACAGGTTGCCAGTCCATGGCAGGGCAACACATACACACACAGGACAAACAACCATGCACACCTGAGGCAATGTAGAGCAACCAATTAACCTAACAATCATGTTTTTGGACTGTGGGAGGAAGCTGGAGTACCCGGAGAGAACCCACGCATGCACGGGATAACATGCAAACTCCATGCAGAAAGACCCCTGGCCAGGAACCCGGACCTTCTTGCAGCAAGGCAACAGTGCTACGAACTGCGAGACCATGCAGCACCTAAATCAGAAAGGTTCATGCAAATAAATTGCCATCACATTTGCATTGGACAGTTTTTTTTACAAAGAAGTCAATGATTGTTTAAAACAGACGGCCTTTAGTTCACGCGACCCATGTACAGATGCCTTAGTCCTCGACACAGCCTGTCACGGGTTGTAGGCCCCCTTGCTCACATGCCTTTTTAACTCTGCCCGCCAATTTTCTATGAGACTGAGATCAGGACTTTGTGATGGCACCACAAAACATTGACTTTGTTGTTCTCAAGCCTCTTGGAAACATACTTGGTGGTATGATCACAGTCACTGTCCGTGTTGAAGACCTATTTGCTGAATACTCAAATCTTAGTTTCATTAGACCACAGGACATGTCTCCAAAACTGTAAACTGAAATTTAAACTAAATTTGTTAACTGTATCTTGGCTTCTCATATTGTTTTTAGAGTAATGGCTTCTTTCTCTCTGAGTGACCTTAGAGCCTATGCAGGTACAGGACTTTTTGCACTACAGATATTCCAGTTTATCCTAATTGAATCAAATCTGACTATACATTTGGATTATGCTGAAATAAATTGGATTGATTTTGACTAAATTGCATTCTAAATAACTGAATTTGAATTAGAGCTACTTGTCTTCTAATGTGCCCTGAGATGACATTTGTTGTGAATTAGTGCTATATAAATAAGCTCGGCTTTTTGGTTTGACTTAAACTGAGATGTCAGCAGTGATTCAGAGGTCAAACACGATTCTTTCTTTATTGTGTCTCACATCAAAGTATTATACAGTGTATTCTTGTTTGTAAAACCAGTACTGTGAGTCATAGTTTCAACGTTTGTGGCGTCTGCCAGATCACAGGACCTATTATCACCTGACAAAAGAACAAATCAAGTTACACCTTCTGACATGAGTCAGTCAAAGGATTAGAGCAACACTTCTGAAACTACTGCTCACCTCACGCCAGTGTGGGTATAACAAGGAAAATATGTTGCAGATAATCATAGCTTACCACACACGCATTGGTATTATCGTAAACGTTTTGAAAGGTGATAAATCTGAGGTCGAAATTTTTACCACTCCTATATTTAATAGTAAATGTTCAAATCAACACATTTAATGCTGTAGAAAATGTGGAACAGTCAATGTTCACCATTGTACTTCTCTGCATTTGAGTCATTTACAAAACTGAAACATGACTACGTGGACAGATGCATTTGGACATTTAAAAAAAAGGGAAGATTCATGCTGCACAGCCTGCTCGATAATCTATTTTACTAAAGGGCTCTTATAGATCTGCATTTTTGTAACTGCACTGACTTTGCATGCTAAAACTGCTAAACACACAACAGACAAAGAAGACAAATAAGTGGACAAGACAACAGAGACACTTGGATGATTTATTTATCAGGAACAATGAAATTAAAATATGTGTACAGTCTCTTTTAAGAAATCCCCTAAAAAAAATTTTTCTTCTCTTTTGAAGAGGCTGTTGACGAACCAGTGGATTATCATTACTTGTTAGCTTTATGTGAAAACTACCCTAGTGCTGTGGTTTAACTGGCCTGGATATCTGGTTTCTCCAATTTGTCCGTTGCAACATTTTTATATGCAGCAGCCATATTGAGACTAAATTCAGAGTTGGTTAGTTTTCCTGGCGAGCTTGCTGGTATTGCTGCATTCTTCTTGCCATTGGAAGTTAGTAATTTGATTTTTTTAGTTAAAAGGACATTAAGAACAGCTCAGAGGACTTTAAGCAACCTTGAGTTCAACATCCAATATGGCTACAGAACATTACCAAACACATTGAAACGGTTTGAACTATTTAATACCACTATTGGCATTTTTATCCTATCAAACCAGAGGGATTCTGGTACTACACACATCTGCGATCATGTTCTTTCAGTGTTTTAATGCCTAATGTATATGGGAGGAATTAAAGAAAAGCTAAATTTTCTCCATCAGATATTTGCAATGAATGTCAGTTTCTTTTTTACACACTGTGACACTGGATATGACCCAGAACTGGTTGAATCGGGTAGGATAAAGAACAAGAGGGGGATTAGCAAATAAAAAGAGCTACTTTTTGTTGAGAAGATGGGATCCCTGTTAAAAAAAGAGTGTAGCTTCTTTTTTGAATTTATAGTTGAAGCAGTCCAGATTTATGTGCCTTTATCATAGTATTTATGATCTCCGACTCCTCGTGTCTCACAACTATGAGACAAGAGGAAGTAGAATGGGAGGCAGATCCTTTAGTTATCAGGCTCCTCTCCTGTGGAACCAGCTCCCGGTTTTGGTCCGTGAGGCGGACACCCTGTCTACTTTTAAGGCTAGGCTTAAAACTTTCCTTTTTGATAAAGCTTATAGTTTATCAGGGAGGGAGCCTTCCTCCCTCCCTGTTGGATGGAGTAAGGGGGAGTCAGGTTTAGCCTAAACCGGCTCAGTTATGGTTGAGGTGCAAACACACCCTCCATTTCTGCTACCTGTATGATCCCTTCTCTTTTCCAATGGTTATAATCAGTCTGACAGAGAAAGGTATCCCAATCCTTGTGGTTTTTAGTATAAGAATGACCATCAGTGGGACCCTTTGTGGGGTGCCTTGAAACGACATTGTTGAAAATAAGCGCCGTTTAACTAAATAATCTGAACTGAAACTTTCTTTGTAGTTATGCTGCTATAGGCTTAGGCTGCTAGAGGACATAATGACCACTTTCACCCTCTTCGCTACATTCTTACACTACTCTCCAATTTTGCATTATTTGCTGTTATTTCAGTTTTTATCTTTATGTTCTCTCTCGTTTCTCTTCCTAGAAGCTACACCTGGCCTGACTCTGTGTCTACCTGTGACACCTTTCTGGAGAGGGGCATCGTCCAAGCTTCTGCTGGCAACAACTTAATGCTCACCCTCTACCGATGATCCACATGGCCCTGTCTTTTAGTGTTTACCCTTTCTCTCTCCTAGACATAGCTACTGACTGAGTTTTTACTGTAACTAACTCTATGTGCTTTTTTTCAGACTTAAACTTAAAAAAACTGGTCAGAGTTTATCATTTCCTTCTTTCAAGTAAAACGACTAAAGGGGGCACCCCTTTAACATTTATTTTTCCTTCCCATGAAAGTACCCTGGATCAGGCTTTTTTTGTTCTCTTTGTGTCTTCCCTCTGCTCTCTAACCCCCAGCGGTCGGGCAGATGGCGTCAACTGAGCCTGGCTTGGGGATGTTTCTTCCTTTTAAAAAGGGATTTTTTCCTCTCCGCTGTCGTACAGCATCCCCAATGGGGGATTACTGCAAAGGTCAACGCCAGTGATGCCCACGTCTCTACAGCTCACCCGGGGGGAGCGAATGCGCAAGTCACTGACTGGATGCAATCGCGGGGTTTTCCCTTTAGATAAAAAAAACTTTTTACCTTTTGAATAAATAAAAAACTCTGACTGCACTGTTCAATGGTTAGGACTAATTGGAATGTATGTACCTGACTGTTGTGAAGTGCCTTGAGACGACATGTGTTGTGAATTGGCGCTATATAAATAAAACTGAATTGAATTGAATTGAAAACTAGACCATAATCCGATATACAGTAGATAGGGTCCATCTATCAGTGCTGCTTTACATGGTCATATTGTGGTTGACATATTTTTAGTTTAGAGTAGTAATATTAAATTGAAACATCAGGAAATATCAGAAAGATGACCAGAAATTCTAAAAACGATCGTAGAAAAGGCACATTCAGACCCACAAAGCAAATTTGAACTATGTAAAAGCTCACTTATCAATAATCAAACAAAGCAGAGACAGCTTCCATACTGAAGGGAGAGAAACCACTCTGGCTTTAGGCTTTAACTGCTATTATTCATAATTACAGGTTGGTGGACGGTTTGTCCTAACACAAAGTAAAAGAAGGCACACATACTAGTCCTTTACATTTTATTTGACTGCCTAACTCCTACTTAATGGCACCCTTGGTAGAAATGTCTAAAATACCTTAAAATAAGTTATATTTTATTATCAAACCAGAAAAAAAACTAAAAATCCTTTAAAAACCTTTAATTTGAGTATAATTCCTTGGGGGGCAGGGGATCCTACATTAAGAAATTATGTTGTTTTTAGTCTAAACAGACCAAGGCACACAGTTACAAATAAAGTCTTAGTTGGTGTTAACAATCTGTGTAAAGCTGTGCATTGGGGCAAGATAAACATGGGTCTTTGTCTAGCATTGTTCATCATACTTCCAGTTGCTTTAAACCTTTGAACTTATTCATAATAATTGCTCTGACAATAGACAAAGATGACTTAGATGACTGACACACATTTGTCTTACTTAAATAAGATTATCTGTTTTTCTGTCTTTCCCATTTTTAAGAGTGGGTAAGAGAAAATAGTGTCATATCTATAACCCGAGAAAACAGGAACTACTAATTAAAAGTAAGTAATATGTATTTTTAATGCACCCTTTCCAGTGAAACAGTCACAAAGTGCTATACAACACAGGTACAACTAAATTTGAAACTATACAAACGTATTAATATATTACTGGACTTATTGAGAATTTATTTAATTCAATCTGAATCCATCTATGAATGGACTGAACTGATTATATATTTCAGTATATAAACAGAATGTGCACATTGTGATGACACCTGTTGTGAATTGATGCTCCATAAATTAAAGAACAGAACTGAATTGAACTGAGATGTATGGCTGCTGCCTGTAAATTGAGGGTTTTTTGAAAAAAGGGGACCTCCAATAACTTTTAATGATGCCCTAAATCACGGGTTCTCTATCATCTATTATTTATTATCATCAAATCTATTATCTATCTATTTTACCCTAATCTATCTTTTCAAATCTATCTATTTTGTTTTTCTGTCGTCGGGTTGTTGTCTGTCTTTTCCTGTTTTTTCGTCCTGTCTGTCTTCGGGTCCTCCATCCAGTTTTGTCCGTTTTTTGCAAATCTAAGACCCACAGCCCCCTAACCAGGGCTTGATTGTAAAAAGGAGGGGAGTCATATGTAGGGGGGGGTTTTTGGCATATAAGAAGGATCAAGATGTGATGGATATGTTGTGATACGGTGCTTTGCGCGCTTAAGTGCTCCCAGAGGAATGATTTTAACCCCTGTAATGGCAACACTGGCACGAGCGGGTTGAGCGTTTTGTCCCGCGGGCCCCTTTCATTAAACGGGCTTGATCAGCGTCTGGGGGCAGATTAAAAGCTCAGAGCACGGGCCTGGGGTGGGAAAAACAGATCTGTTCACACGGGTGTCCCCTTTTGGCCCAATTGCAGGCCAAAAAAAAGACAGGGTAAAAACCCTATCTACCCATCTATCTATCTATCTATTAATTCTTTTCCTATCTTTTCTATCTATCTATCTATCTATCTATCTATTACATCTATCTATTATTATTAAAAAAAGAAAAAAAAAAAAGAAGCAACCCATTAACGAGCTAGCAAATTTAACTTTTTTGATATAAAATTAATCTACATCAGGAATTTTCCCCCAGCATGTGTCAATGTGGGGCACCCAAAAAAGAAAAAAGCAGAGAGGGCCCAAAAAACTACCCAGGTAGAGGGGGAGGAAAAAGCACGACGAAACAGACCTCTGAGCGGAAGTAATAAGAACTGTTCAGGTTTAGCAGAGAGGAGAACATGAGGTGGCAAAACTGGCAAACTATACTTTAACATCCACTGCAGTGAAAATGTTGCTGTCAAATACGTACAGTATCATGAAGGCACAGCAGAGCCGTATTTCCTTGGGTTGCACAAAGAGACAAAATACAGTCACAAAAAACATACAAGGACACTTAACCTAGTGTGTGACGTTATCTCCTCCTTTCTCTCACCTTCACTAGCTTTGCGAACAATACCCTAACTTGTATTAATATCTGGGAATTAAGTAGATCTTACTGCCTTTTTTGCTTCTAATACAAAACTTTAGGATAAAGTGATAAATGCTCCTTGCTGTATTTGACACATAAACATTAGACTTCACCATTATATGACAGCTGACAACATGTTTTTCAACATGTTGTCAGCCGAAGAAAAGAGCTTTGACAAATGTTTATTTTTTGGCTTATGTTCATTTGTCAAGTAACTTTGAAATCTTTAGGTGAAATGTCTCCAGGGTAAGCTTCAAAGTGACAAGTTATGTTTTGCTCAAACCTTGATTATGTCCAACTGGGTGCCACATGCAATTTAAAATTATGCCAACAGTTTGCAAAACAGTGAATCTTTTCCGCAAAAGAATTTCTGCAACTTCCACTACAAAATGAAATACCTAGAGAGGCGAAAGTCATAATTTTTCTTAAAATTATTAACTACTTTGGTACATTAACATTGCAGGCCGCATTTAGTGGCACCTATCTGGTAAAGGTTTTTTTTATTCAACCTTTAAATTATTTAGTGAAAAAGCTCTCATATTAATTGCGACCACGCACAGGGAGGATGATGGGTAGAGAAAGTAAAAAAAAAAATCAAATCCAAACAGTATCATCTTTTGGTCACCAAGTCTCAAAACACCCATTTACATGGCAGTTGTTAGCTAATCTAGACTGAGATTTGAATTGTAGCCATGTGCTTTGGTCACATGATACAGCAACAAATTGACCAGGTGGGTCTGGCATGAAGCAAGGGATGCAAATGTCGAAAGGAATCTCTGCCAACTGTTAGGTACAGTGGAGAATATGTGATGCTATGGGCCTGTTTCTCTTCCAAAGGTCCTAGGAATCTTATTGGTGTGTATCTATTGGGAAAGTTGAAAATATGTGAATATTTGAGATAAAACTCTGATGGCCTCTACCAGCAAACAGGATAGTTATCTAAAACATGTAGCAAAATCCACATGCAAATGGTAAAGGAGGCAAAAATCTATCATCTTTCACATAAGGGCTGTCATCTTGGTGAAAATCAATTCTCTTTGGATGTTTTTTCAGACATAATATAGGAACTCAAATTAAAAGTGACACTTTCCTAGAATTTGCAGTGTGAGATCATGCTGCTACACTAAAATATACATTTAGTCATTTTAAACATCCTTACAAGGGGTGCCAATAAATGAAACTGGCACTGTATAATTTACAAATGTCCTGTTGAAATATAAAGAATGTTCTTTGCAGGTTACGACATTGGTTTAGGTCATAAGAAAGCGGACAAATTTTGTGGGTGCAAACGTTGCAGAAAATAGATATAATCCATCTCAACTACTCAACATAACAAAGGCATTTTTAAACTATGGTAAATAAAAAATGAAAACAGATTATGCTGTATTTAAATACAGTAGATAGTAAGGCAACTGAAGTAAAACAGTATAGAAAAAAACTCAGATTTTTTGTGTATGTGACCAGTTAAGTCCAAAGTTATTCATACTCCTTGCAGATTTTGTTTTAATTTTACCAACATGTTTCTTCTGACTGGATGTAATATTAACATTGTGGAGTGTCCCAGCTAGGGTCCGGTAAAGAATCTGTGGAGGGAGCTAAAGATTAGGGAGATGGCCAGGAGGTCTTCCAACCTCAAAGACATGAAGCTCCTTTACGAAAGAAAAATCTTTAAAGTACCAGTGTAAACATGCAAACAGCTGGCCAATGATTAGAAGAAAAATGTAGTTGCTGTAGTGCCGTCATAGATTATTGAGAGGAATAAAAGTACTTTTGAAAATGCCACTTATTAAGGAAATAATTTTTTTTGAATTGATACTTCTTTTACCTTGTCATTTTTGAGACATGGCAGACTAATTTAAAGACATTTTTCAGCACTAGTGGCCTTTTATTTATTAATTTTTTGGCAGTAGGCAGACAGGAAAGAGGGGTAGAGAGAGGGGGAGACATTTGGCAAATGTTGCTGGGTCCGGGACAGCTGCATTCGAGGACTGTAGCCTCTGCATATGTTCGCGCACTTAACCCCTACACCATCAGGGCCGTGCCCACATGGTAGTCTAATTTCCTATCAGAAACAAACTCCTTGGTTGAATAAAAGTAATCTTAAATTTACATCTGGAATCATCATCTGAAGGTTGAGAAGTATGCTTGAAGAGGGAATAAATGGTTCCGTCGGCATACACGTTATTTGCCACACTAAAGAATCACTGGGGGTTCCAAATAATTTATAGTAACTAATGGTAGTGAAGGGGAGCAGTCTCCTTCACTACAATTAGTTACTGTAAATGGAAGTGAAGGAGACTGCTCACACATGAACAGTGCACAAAAGAGGAGAAATTGTTGTGCTGATACATGCTTTTGGTTTGTGAAACTGATTTGTTTTAAGTCATATGGCTTATTTGGGAAAGTGATATAATCAGCCATTTTTTTAGATTGAATCTCATAATTAATTTGTGGGATCCAATACATGGAAAATTAGGCAATAAGATAATAAGATAATAGTTGGTAATTTCCTCAACTTGTTTTCGTTTTTCTGTTTACTATTTTAAATGCTCTTTACTATATCATTTCCATGCATATTTTTCTCCAGTTTCTCCTCTGTCAAGCCCGCTTTCCTTCAAAAACAACCCCACACAGAGAAGCAGAGAGGGATGCTGTGCCGGATGCAGAGAGGGAGATGAGGTGGAAGAATATGAGGAGCTGCCATCATCTCCTCTTTTGTGTCAGCAGACCCTTTACAGAAATTACATCTTCATCATCCTTAAATACACACAAACAAGCATGCATACCTGACCTGTTTTACTTTCCCATATGAGGGAGCATCATGCCCAGCTTGTGCTCAATCCTGTTAACGCATAAGCTCGCTGACCCTCATCACATTTCCATCCCCCACCTCCCTCTGGGTCAGGAGTATTAACTCCTGGTGTAGCATGTGGCTGCAAGTGACTGCATTATCTGAACACAGTTGGTCATTGGGAGCAACATGCGTCGCTCTACTCCACTATGTTTTTTAACAGTGAAGTGATTATTCAATAAATACTCTCTTTATGAAATGACTGAAGTGTCTGAAGATGAAGAGACAGGAAGAAATGTTATGTTGTATTTATTAACATGACTTGCTATTTCCATAGCTTACTCATACAGGGCTTGGCAGAAGAATTCATACTCTTTGAATGTTATCACATTTTGTCACATTAGAACCACAAACATCAGTCTATTTTATCGGGGTTTTATAGGATATTTAAACACAAAGTAGTACATAGTTGTAACATATAAAAAACCTCATACATCAGTAATTTTGTTAGAAAATCTGAAAAGTGTGGCATGCATCATATAAGCAAATCTGTGTCACATCTGACCAGAGTACCTTCTTCCACATGCTTGGTGTCTCTACATGGCTTGTGGAGAGTTTTGAACAGGATGTCTTGTTTCTTTCTTTGAACTATGGCTTTCATCTTGCTACTCTTCCATAAAGTCCAGATTTGTGGAGTGCCCTGTCAACAGACTCTCCCATCTGAACCGTGGATCTCTACAGCTCCTCAAGAGGTACCATAGGTCACTCAGCTGCATCTCTGATTAATGTTCTTCTTGCTTGGCCCTTCAGATAAGAGGGAGAGTGCCATGCTCTTGCCATTTTTAGAAGATGAATTGAACAGCCCTCTAGATGTTTAAAGTGTGGGAAATTGTTTTATAACGTATCCCTGCTTTACATTTGTCCACACCTTTATCCCTGACCAGTCTGCTGTGTTTCTTGATCTTCATGATGCGGTTTGTCTGCTATGGTTCTCTAACAACTTAGTGTTGGCAATGCGGACCAAACTCCTGCGCAGCTTGTACCGGATGGCCCCTAATAAAGGGTCCCCGACTCCGTACTCCTGGAGCACTCCCCACAGGGCACCACGAGGGACACAGTCGAATGCCTTCTCCAGGTCCACAAAACACATGTGGACTGGTTGGGCAAACTCCCGTGAACCCTCGAGTACCCTGCAGAGGGTGTAGAGCTTGTCCAGTGTTCCACAGTTGGGACGAAAACCACACTGCTCCTCCTGAAGCCGAGGTTCGACTATCGGCCAGACTCTCCTCTTCAATACCCTGGCACAGGCCTTACCAGGGAGGCTGAGGAGTGTGATCCTCCTATAGTTGGAACACACTCTCCGGTCACCCTTCTCATGAAGGGGGACCACCACCACGGTCTGCCAATCCAGAAACACTGTCCCCAACTGCCATGCAATGTTGAAGAGGCGTATCAACCATGACAGCCCCACAACATCCAGAGACCTGAATTACTTAGGGCAGATCTCCTTCACCCCTGAAGCCCTGCCATCATGGAGCTTTTTAACTACCACGGTGACTTCAGCCTGGGTGATGAAATAGTGCAACCCCGAATCCCCAGCCTTTGCTTCCACCAGGAAATGCATGACGGCAGGATTGAGGAGATCCTCGAAGTACTCCTTCCACCGCCCGATAATGTCCCCAGTCGAGGTCAGCAGCTCCCCATCCCCACTGTAAACAGTGTTGGTGAAGCACTGCTTCCCACTCCTGAGGCGCCGGACAGTTTGTCTCATCACTTTGAGGCCAACTGGTAGTCCTTCTCCATGGCCTCACTGAACTACTACCAGGCCTAACTTTTTGCCTCTGCCACGCTTGGCCTCACGGTACCAGTCAGCCGCCAAAGGAGTCCCACAAGCTAACCACAGCTGATAGAACTCCTTCTTCAGCTTGACAGCATCCCTTACTGCTGATGTCCACCACCGGGTTAAGGGATTGCCCGCAGACCTTACGGCCACAGCTACGGGTGGCAGCATTGAAAATAGAGGCAGAGAACATGGTCCACTCGGACTGTAGGTCTCCAACCTCCCCCGGAATCTGGTCGAAGCTCTCCTGGAGGTGGGAGATCGGGGAGGCCATTCCTCCCAATCACGCCTCTCCAGGTGTCACTTTCATTTCCCATGTGGCCGTTAAAGTCCCCCAGCAGAATAAGGGAGACTCAGGGCAGATCTCCTCCACCCACTATGAAGCACCCCCGACAGGGACACCAAGAAGGCCATGTAGTCCGCACTACCGCTCGGCCCATAGGCAGAAACGACAGTCAGAGACCTGTCCCCGACCCGAAGACGCAGGGATGTGACCCTCTCATCCACTGGGGTAAACACCAACACGAGACGGCTGAGCTGGGGGGCAACAAGCAACAAGCTTGGCCCGGCCGGGTCCCGTGAGGAGCGACCCGGCCACCAGGCGCTCTCTGACGAGTCCCGACCTCAGGCCTGGCTCCAGGGTGTGACCCCGGCTCTGCCATACCGGGGCGATGTCACGTGCCTCGATTTTGTGGTTCTCTTGAAGGCGTCTTGAACTGCTCTTTGTCTGACCTCTCACCTAGAACCTGTTTGCCATGGGAGACCCTACCAGGCGCATTTAAGCCCCAGACAACATAGCCTCTAAGATCATTCGAGCACTCAAACACCTCCACCACGTTAAGTTGGCTGTTCAAGGAGGGGGTATGTATGGGTCTATTACCTAAAATCTAAAAAAACACAGGTTGATAGTTTTAATTTGACATGTGAAAAGGATGAAGGGATATGAATATTTTAGGAAGGCACTGTGATATAGCACTTTCATGTGTAAAATCAGGAATAAATATTTTTAAAATTATGTCAAAAATGTATAACTTTGCCTCCTCAACACAGCTAAACACAATAAATCTTCAAGGACCAAATATCCTATATTAATTATCTAATTCTGCATTTCTTTTGAAAATATATGTATTTAGTTGTTTTATGTAAACGACTAAAATGGGTGTCAGTGTTACCCTTCACACTCTCCCATCCACCCACATATCTAGAATGTCAAGGTTACTCTGCCTCACACATCCATATATCTTCACTGTAGTGGCCTACATAGAGGGTGGGACACACAAAAGGACACAAAGAAAGAGAGACAGCAGCATTCCTTTGCATGTATCTGCAAATAGGCCTGTATGAATGCAGCCATTTGTACCTATGTGTGCTGAAGTGAATAATGGCCAGTGCTGAACAGTATAACCACCAAGGGAGGCATATACCGAGCATCATTACTTCTTTTTTAACGATACCCTTGTGTCATCTGTTCTTCCTGCTTTCTTGTCATGTTAGGGGTTGTAATAGTAGTGTTAAAGACAAAGAGAAGCTAATCTACCTTAAAGAATAAGCCTATAGAGAGTTGGCGCATCTCATATTGAATATTTTATAGTAAATCGTACTGTACGTTTCTAGAACTGTACGCTAATGTAGAGCATATTTCCAAACTACATCCTGTTTGGCTTTCATCAATCTGTTCAAATGTGAGAAAAACAAGAAGATGCATCAATAACTGATACCATAAACACTCATTTCATCTTAATGTTTTTTACATACATTTTTATGTGTCTTTGAAGCGTTGTGATCATCATGTGTGCATATTTGTTTGCCCTTGCATTTATGCTGTGAGACAGAAATAATTCATCTGGATGGCCTTTTTCTCATTTGTGTTACATGTGTTTATTAGTTTGAGCACAGGACTTCTCATGTACATTCGAGTGTTTATAGCGTTGTTTGTGCCTGTTATGTGTTAATCCTTACTCTGGAAACCTCATTGCTTGGACTGTGCAAGCTCACCTTTGCAATAGAAGCTTCATATGCAAGCCACATGTCAAGATAAGTACACAATTTATCTCTTGGCTCAAATGTGGAGAAAAGTATTTCCTTTTTCGAATAAATGCAGCTGAGATTTTACCATGATTTTCTTGATGGTTGCACACTGATAAAATATCTGATTCTGTGTATGCTTGCACAAAAAGGTGCAAGATCTAGACAAGTCCTGAGACTGCTACATCACAGTTATTCAAAAAAAGAAGAACGTTGCTCTAAAAGAAAGTCGGCTATGATTATGTGGCCATTTAACTAGCAGATATCATGAGTCAGGTATGGATGAAAGTGGAACGAAGGATCAGGGGGAGGGGTTTGGCAACAGGATGAGAAGACATTACTTCTGCAGATCGTATATTGTTGTTAATAGTAAAGCTCACCAGTGAGCCTCAATGAATCTCCATGATATCTTTGAGTGTATAAGCTCATTTTACATTTTTCAGTTTTAAATGTTTTACAATAAGTAGCGTTGTGGGCAGTCATTTTAGCCACTTGGGGGAGCCTCCAATCCTCAGCCTGGCACACACCGAGACGGCTCTGTCTCTTGGTCCAAACTTGGACAAGTTTTAAAGGAATATTCCGCCATTACTCGGATGCGTAATAGGCCAGAAGGGTTCTAAGGAATTACCTCCTCCCCAGGGAGAAACATTGGATTTTCTGGTGAAAAAATATAGACCAAAAAGCACTGAGTGCATCAATGAATGAGTTAAATAAGTACATTTTTCCACAGAGGGTTCGTTTAGTCTTACAATTTTACAAAAACGTTGAGGTCATTAATTTCAATCAGTAGTCCAACTTTATTTTTCTTTACTTTCGTTTATCATGCCAATGCAATTTGCTTGTTTTAAATGTTTTTTTTTTTGTCATCATGTAAAGCAATTGTTTCGTAGCTGAAATGTGCTATACAAATAAATTTTCCTTGTCTTGCTTTGCCTAGAGACACCGTTTCTTCTTTGGGATTCTCAATCAGACTTTTCTATAGAAGCCAAGAAAGAAAGGCTAAGGTCTTATTTTTGCCATATACACAATCCTTAGACCGTACTCAACTTTAGATCCTGGATGTAGTCTTGTATTCAGCCAATGAGATCAGGACATTCATTCAAAAAGGAGGAGGATGACACCATTAGTTTTGTAACTAATGCCACAGAACAAGTGTTTAACAAGAGATGGTTGGGCATTTTATTACATTCAAAAGAATATACACTGTACCCTACTGTCTGAAAAAGCCCAAAGCAGGTGCCAGTGGCCTTAACCAACCTCTATGTCTACTTTTAAGATGATGCTGACATTGACGCTCACTTTTTAAAGCAAATCTTTCTTCCCCTAATATAATTAACAGGGAGATAAAAATAATGTTGGGGGGGGGGGGGGGGGGGGTATAAGGAAACACAGAGTGATCAGTGAATGTGTGTTTGTTAACGCTTTATGTGTGATCAGATGGCCTTGGTACTGTGAGGACTGATATGAGGGAGGAACACTGTAAACCACACAGCACTCACGCCCAAACATCTATTCATAGAAACAAACATGGCCATCTAGGAAAAGCTCAGCCGCCTACTTTCAGATTAACTAATAAAATTATATGAAAATACCTTAGTAATATTTATTTGCATGATGGTAATCTACAGTGAAACTTTATTTACTTGCTAAAGCTGTAAATGAAATCTCCCATTAAATATCATATAATAGGTACAGTTTTAATGTGAATGTTTAAAGAATATTTAAACTCTAATACCCCTAAAAAAATCCTGTGAAGTTTACTTTCCTCCAAATGTCACCAAATTAGTTAAAAGAGCCCACCTCTGTGGTAATTACTCTCTGCATAAATAAGATTGTGCTTTAAAGGTTTCATAGGTTAGTTATAGAACGTTTGTCATAGAACTAGCATCAGAGGACCAAGGCACACAACAAACAGGTCAGGGAAAAAGTCATGGTTTACGCTAGTAAAACAAAGCTTTGAGAATCTCACAGAGCACTGTATAATCCAACATACAAGAATGGAAAGAGAATGCCACAACTTTAACCCCACAAATATATGACCACCCATAAAAACATAGTAGCCAGAAGAGGAGAGCATTAATAAGAGAAACAGCCAAGATCCCCATGGTAACGCTGGAGGAAGTGGAGAGATTCGCACCTCAGGTGGAAACATCTGTTGATTGGGCAATTATTAGTTGGACACTCTGGTCTTCATGGAAGAGTGGAAGAAAGAAAGCCATCGGAAGTCCAGTCTGCAATTTGCCACAAACCATTAAGGTGAAACAGCAAATAAGTGGAAAAAGGTACACAGATCAACTGATCAAAACTAAACTTTTTGACCAGCCCTACAAACCAAATACCAACACTGGATATTAGCTTGAACACACCACCTTTACTGTGAAACATGGTGGTATCAGCATCATGCTGGAATAGATTTTTCATCAGAAACAGGGAAGCTACAAAGAGCATGATGGAGCTAATTACAGAGTAATGCTAAAAAAAAATGTATTATAGGCTTACAAATTTGTTTAGACTTCTGCGAAGATTCACCTTCCACCAAAACAGCAGCCCAAAACATGCAGCCTGAGTTGCAGTGGATTAGTGTGTTAGAATGGCCAAGTCAAAGTCCAGTCCAACATTTAAGTTAGAATCAGTGGCAAGGCTGAAAACTGATGTTTACAGACTCTCTTTATCCTATGCTTTTTAAATAATTATTTTAAATTAGGATTTTAATGGTCCTTTACCAGTGAAGGGTACTACAACAGAGTTTTCTTATCTACTTATTTACAGTGTGACTTAGACTGAGTTACTGACAAAAGAATGTGTAAAAATGTTTCTAATCTCTAGAAAAAGAAAGCTGGTGGAGACAAACCCCAAAACGTGGTTTTGCAATTTATTGACTCAGGGGCTTGAATACAAATAAACACCACACTTTTCTTTTTTTAACAGTAAAAACCATTAAAAACCAGCAATCCCTTTCCTGTTTACAATATTCTACTTTATGTTTGTTTGTCACATAAAATCTTAATAAAACACAGTGAAGTTTGTAGTTTATAACGTGACAAAATGTGAAAAAGTTCAAGTCACATGGATACTTTTGCGAGGAACGGTATAAGGTTGCTGTTGTCGAGGCTGCAAGAAGGTCCGTGTTTGTCTCTTTTTATTAAAGTAAGCAGCTTGGGTAACTTGTAGCCTCAGCCTGAATGAAAAAAAAATAATAAGTTACCTAGGACCATCTATTAGGTAAATCGGAACAGGTTTTTCTCACTGTAGTCTGATGTTCCTACTTAGGAGGAACAAACTAATTTACATTTTTTCCAAAAGCCACATTTACTGTAGGAGTACATTCAGCTAACATGTGTATTTGTTTATGAGAGATGGTGTGTGTGGGTGAGGGGTGACATTTTATTTTCCATACATACAAAGAGAGATGAGTGATAAGCCAGCAACCGTCTGCCCAGTTTATCCGCTTTATTTGAATGTCTGTGCACGGAGCTGGTTCCCTCATGGTCCAGACAAAGTGTCTGGCTCTTCACCCACTTCTGCTTCTCACTACAGAGTGTGGAAACACACCTCAGCTTCAAGTGTGAACTGCCTGGCCAATAAAAATATATAATTCTGCCAAGCTAAAAATTGCATGTAACCAGTGCTAATCAAACAAATAAAAATGCTTGCTGTTGAGATATGTTTGTGAAGCATTTTTATTTCTCTTAATAAATGCAAAATATGCTGTTCTGTTTAGTTCTGCCTGTCTTAGACTACTCCCTTTTAAACAATCCATTTCACTGCAGATTTTCTAAAAGGCTGAATCTGTAATCTTGTACAGGCAATAGTGCATAAAAAGCTAGAAATTTAATTTATTGTGTCAGGGTCAGTCAGCAAAAAGAAAACTGCTGACTGAATGCAACTCGCTGGTAGTTTTTGTCATGGTCTTACACCAACATGCTGGCTAATAAAAACTTCTCTGTAATCATTACTGTAGGCATTTTCAGTCATGTTTATTGGTTGAGAAGGACCCAAGTGCAGATATGGGTTGGTAAGAGTTCACTTTAATAATAAAATGAAAACCTACAAGTGGTAAGGTACAAAGAGTGTACAAACAGGTGTGAGCAATGAGGTGATAATGTGGAATAGCTGAGGCAGAAGAAAAGCAGAGGAGCTGAGGGGAGAAGAGTAATTAACATTAGTGGAGCAGAATAGAGAAGCAAAGAAACCTAACGGGAATACATTTAAAAGTACAAACAGTAAAAGAATGAACCTAGAAACTAACTACAGAACACAAATCAACTAAAATGGTAACACCTTAGGGAAAATAAACAAGAGTTAAATTAAGAAAACAGAGACACAAAAGAAACCCCAAAACTCAAACACCTAAGGATCATACAATTTTTTACAAAAAAGATTGTCAAAAAGTTACAAAAAGAACGAAGAATATCAAAACATAAGATACATCGGACGTTTATTACATTTTGCGAATAAAATGTGAACATGATAAATAGAAATAAGATGGATCTGCCCAAAATAGTCTAAGTTAGTGAAGTAAAATGAAAAAAAAATATATAAAAAATATATATATATAAAAAAATGTAAATTGGCATGAGCATATGTATCCACCCTCTTTGCTATGAAGCCCCTAAAAAGTTGTCACATGATCTGTCGGTATAAACACACCTTTTCTTAAAGGCCCCAGAGGTTGCAACACTACAAAGCAAGAAGCCTCTCCAAACAAATTAGGGACAACGATGCTGGGAAGTACAAGTTATGGTGGGGTTATAAAAATATCAAAATATTTGATGTTTCACTGGTGCACCCTCAAATCCATCATTTTAAATAGAAAGCACATGGTACCACAACAAACCTGTCAAGAGAGGGCCACCCACCAAAACTCACAGACAGGGCAAGGAGGGCATTAATCAGAGAGGCAGCAAAGAGACTAAAGGTAACCCTGAAGGAGTTGCAGAGTTCCACAGCAGAGACTGGAGTATCTGTCCATAGGACCACAATAAGCCATACACTCCATAGAGTTGGGCTTTATGAAAGAAACATTTGAATGTGTTGGAATGGCCTAGCCAAAGTCCAGACCTCAATCCAATTAGGAGTCTGTGGTTAGACTTGAGGATTGCTGTTCACAAGCAAAAAACATCCAACATGAAGAAGCTGGAGCAGTTTTGCCTTGAGGAATGTGCGAAACTCTGTGTGGTAATATGTGGCAAGCTCATAGAGACTTAGGAAAGCAACTTGCAACTGTAATTGCTGCAAAAGTTGGTTAAACAAAGTAATGCCTTTAGGGGGTTGAACAGTTATGCATGATAAACTTTTTTGTTATTTTGCCCTCTTTGTTGTTTGCTTCACAAAAAAATAAAGAACACATCTTCAAACTTGTTGGCAAGTTATGTAAATGAAATGGTGCAAACTCTCAAACAATCCATTTTAATTCCAGATTGTGAGGCAACAAAACATGAAAACCTTACAGATATGTTTTTAATACAGTGTATGTAAATATCTGGTTTCAGCAGTGCATTTATTTTATTTTGGGGTGGCATTTAGTACATAAACTAATGTTTAGGTTTCTCTGTAATTTACAGTTTGAACCTTTGCTACTGCATTGAAAGATGAATTTATTCTAAGGGTTTTTACACAACTTTACAAGGGATACCTATCAATGTGAAAGGAGCAGTAGTTTAACTAAATTCTCAAGCAATTGTTTGGTATATGTTTTTATTTTGCACAGAAACATACGTGTTTGTGTGATTTAGACCAAGTACAGAATGTGTTGATGTGATTGTGCACTGGCTTTTCTATAATCTCTCCAACTGGCAATATTTGGTAAAAAATCTGCTGTTAAAAATGTTTCATTATAGCGGTTATGCCTAACTTGTCCATGACAGATAAAAAACAGTAGATGTTGTGAAATACACTACATCTTCCTGATGCCATAAACACAGAATATAAAGCATCTTGGGGTGAAAAGGTTAAAGGAAAGAATTTTAAAACAGATGAATGTCCTTTGGGGATAAAAAAGGGTTTGGATGGGAATCTGAAGAGTGAAGGAGCCCTGTAAAAATGGTCAGACATTAGGTAAGACACCACACCTTCAAGCAAGCATCAAACCATTTACTCATCTGACGTGAGCAGCTCTGACATCAGTGATGTGGAAGTGCTATGAACTCATTTATATGAGACAGTGTTGCCTTATTTTTACACTTTGCTCTCCTTCATATGGCTCCACAGGTTATCTCAAACATATACACTCTCACTATCACAGACTTCACTACTTAACATGTTGGTGCCAAATGTCCTCGCAGTGTCTTTTCCCCTCCCTTAGTGACAATGAAATCACAGAGATCATCTTCATTCTCCCATTGGCTGCTGAGTTTCACGGTGATGCCCTGTGATTGGGCACGGTCAGCGTGCACTCTGGGCCAATCAGGATTACTGTATCCAAGAGACTGAAGTATGTAAGGCTATTTAAATCCAACCGGAGACGTGAAATGGTTCAGATGTATATTTCAGAGTGTAAAAAATAAAAAGCCAGGGGGCTGAAAGGTTTATGAGTGGATAAATGTGAAAATCCAGACAGACCTGATTGGTCTTCAAAGAGGTCAGCCCATCTAGGGTTGAAGAGACACAGAATGTAAGGCAAGTTAGGCGTATGAACTTCGGCATCCTGTACTCTCCCTAATTCTGACTATTCCTTTGAATTTTGACCAAATCTTGCTTTCGTTTCTCCATCAATGCTTTACATGCAGTAGATGAAGCTTGAAGAGAGTGAGGACGGCTTGGTGAAACTACAGCCAGCTATCCATATTAAATGGTGGACATGGAAGCAGCACTGTTGCATCGAAGACCAACTTGCGATTGGACCACAACTGCAGAATGAAACTCTTGAGTGTAAGTCTCCGGCCATTTTGGGTCATATCCCTTCTTTAAATCGTCACAGAGTGATTAACTCCAAAATGGCGGACGAATTGAAACGATGATGACTATTAGTTAAGCCATGTTTACTTCATTAAACTGAATATTTCTTATTTTCAGTTTATAATTTTTAAATATTAATCTGTAGATTTTATGACAAGACAACAGCATTTTTTCTGCAGTCTTTTTCAGATGTACAGTACATTTTGCAGCTCGGGGCAGTTTATTAACTGATCATGATCTCTGTCTATGGGATTAAGATGTTTCATCTCTGTGTTTAATGTGGAAGAGACTGTAAAAGCAGACATACAAATGATTAAAAATAAAAAAATTACACACACTGGAGAGATTTGAAGGGTTCTTTTTTTTGCTCCAACTTGTAATTTTTATTTTTTTGGTGAGACGTCATTGTTTTGTTTTACGGATTTGAAGTAATTGTCAATTACCAAAAAATTTATTTAGGCTAAAATAAATGTCCAGCTATTTTTCCTTTTCCTTAATTAGTTTGTGACATTTCTCACCAAGCAGTTGCATATAGCATTAGCCATAAACTGTGTAAACCGCAGCAAACTGAGAATTAATTTAAAATGTTTTTTGCAGGTTTATTTTGTTAGAATGACAAGTTCATCAAAATAAAAATGCTGCACTTGTGTCTGTAACTTCTAAAAACCTGTTCTCCCGAATAAAGGAAAGCCTGTCTGATTTATTTGGTAAACTGTTTTATTTTAATCACAAAGTTGTATCCCCAGGACCCAGGAAATGTACAGAGTTGGTATTTTACACTGTATATATACACATACACATACACTGGGGACTGAAAGAGTTTCCCCCTTATGGATTTCTGCTGTTTTTGCTTTTTTTATCACCCTTAAATGTTTCATTTTCAAAGTTGTAGGCATGTTCTGTAAATTAAATGGTGCCAACTCTCAAGTGATCCATTTTAATTTCAGGTTTTGAGGCAACAAAACATTAAAAAAGCCATGGGGGGTAAATACTGTAAGTCCAGACTGTCTAGGTCACTAAGAAACCTTGACTTTGTTTTGTATGCCTTTGTGTTCAAAGCCAGACTTGCTGATGTGCTTTACACCATTGTCCCGCTGCATAACCCACGTGCATTTGAGCTTAAGGTCACAAATTGATGGCCAAACATTCTCCTGCAGGATTTTCCGGCAGACAGCAGAATTCATGATTCCAGTGTTCCAAGTTGTGCTAATCCTAAAGTAGCAAAGCAGCCCTAGACCATCATACTACCACCACCATGTTTGACTGTTAGCATGATGCTCTTTTTCTAAAATGATGTGTTAATTTTAAGCTAGATGTAAGAGGATGCACACGTCCACAAAGTTTAACTTTTGTCTCGTTAGTCCACAGAACATTTACCTTAAAGTGTCAAGACCTCATGATGTTTTTTTTCTGAGAACAGACATTTGTTCTTCTTAGTCAGCAGTGGTTTTCACCATGGAATTTCCCTATGGATAACAGTTTGGCCCAGTCTCTTTCTTGTCATTGAACCATGAACAATTACCTTAATTGAGGCACATGAGTCCTGCAGTGCTTTAAATTTTATTTAAGATTCTTTTATTCTTTCAGCAATGTGGTTTTAGCCACTCCTAGGAAGGATCATGTTTTTGTTTAAATGTTTTCTTCATTTGGAAAATGGCTGTCACTGTGGTTTACAACCAAAGCCTACAAAATGCATTTGTTACCCTTTTCAGACTTTTTCTAGACATCTAGTCTTGAATTTCTTTAGATCAAGGCAAGATGTGTTGCTTTATGAGACCTTTTTGCCCTTTTCATGTTGTCAGTCCGGTTCTATTAAAGTGATTTCTTTATTATACAGGTCCTGCTGCAATAAGGCCTGGATGCGGGTACCCTGCCTACCAAAAAGTGGTTAATCAAAGTTAATTTCTAATTTAACCAGGGGTCAATTTTATTTTTGCAAAGGGCCAGGTCAGTTTGAAAAGCCTTTTTTCCTTAATAAATGAAATCATAATTTAAAAACTTGCTTTTTGAATAAAAGCAGGTTATCTTTTTCTGATATTACAGTTTTTTCAATCATTTGAAACATTTATGTGTACCAAAAAATTTAAATACAAAAGACGTCTGTAAAAGGGCAAATACTTTGATTTGTGTGGATCTGAGTTGATTAAAGATGAAATTAACTTTCATGATAATACTTATGACCTACAAATTAACTCTAACAGAGACTTGGAAAATCAAAAGATTGCAAATTGCAAAGTAGGCTATACAAACACAGCTAAAATAAAAGGTAAATTGAGCACTGCCATAGTTAAAAAAAATACAAAAAATGTTTTAGAATTATACCATAGTAATTTATGGTTTCTGTAGCTCATCAGGGAACCATTTTGATGTTTTAAGTAATCCACTTAAAATAATGTGATTTTAATTTACTATGTGAGCTGCTTCTGAGGACTTTAGCTAAACAAAATTAACATTTGATTACATTTGTTTTTTTTTAAACACATAGTGAAATTAAAGTAAGATGTCAAATATTGATAGCCGTAAATGAACCCGGATCCTAATTTACTAGATTGAAGCTGAAGTTTGCGGTTTCCTTCACAGGCGTTAAAAGCGCGTCACCCGAGTCGCGCGCCTGCAGCTCGTGCCCATTAAAGCTTCGGTCTAGCTTAAACGCCTGGTCGAAAACTTACAAGTTTGAAACTAGTTTTTGCGCATATTATTTTGAGGCTTTGGCCTGGAAACCACGCGTTATTTCCTGACTGATATCTCTTTCGACAATTTAAGCTGAGAGGACTCTTAACGGTGAGTGTTCCGGTTTAATTAAAAAGTACTAGCGACAGGTTTCATTCAAACATCAGACTCATCTACCGCTTCCTGCTGCTTTGCTGTGTACATTTGGTTTGGTACAATTCTAGCCACCCTTGTTGAGGAATATGACTTCCAAGCTGCGAAGCTACTGGGGTAATAAGCAGGTTGAGTTTCCAGTCCTAAATGTTAAGATAGTTTGTCAGTCATTTGTTGGATTTTATGTCTGAGTTTGAAAGCGACATTTTTGTCACCATGGAGACGGAGCGTGAACGCGCACCTGCTCTTTTCAACAACCGCAACATCACTTGATTACAATAATTTGGAGCATATATATCTCTTCTAAAGACAAATAAAGCAGGAAAAAAACACATCATATTAATTGTCTTGCTATCTAAAAACCTTTTCAGGTAATTTTCAATTAAATATTATTTTAATACTCACCACTTATTGTGTACATTGTTCCAGAGGAACATATTTAAAAGAACAGTGACTGTGAGATGTCCAACTCAATGGGTATGTCAAATCCATTGTAGTGTCTTGCTGAAGTATTCTTACCTTTTGAACTTTTTGTCATCTAGCGTAAACTTTAAACTAAGTCAGTCAGTCATTTTCTACCGCTTATTCCATAGTGGGTCGCGGGGGAGCTGGTGCCTATCTCCAGCAGTCTATGGGCGAGAGGCAGGGTAAGGCTGAAACAATTAATCGAATTAATCGTCATAATATATTATTGAAATAATCGTCAACTTATTAAGTAATCAAATAATCATTAAGTGGAGTATACGGACTCATGCCATTTGCTCAAAGAACAAGCCGCTCAGAGCGATAATTAGGCAAACATTGTACAAAAAATATAGACATTTTGCATTTAAGATGAAAAACTTTCTTTGTCAGTAAATATGCTCCATCCAGAACTTATCAAGCGGCATAGTTTCAGCTTCATCTGGAAAAAAAAGTCTTACTAAGCACCTTTTAGTTATCTGATTATCAATCGAAAAAATAATCGACAGATTAATCGATTTTCAAAATAATCATTAGTTGCAGCCCTACTTTAATGTATTTCATTGGATTATGTAACATGTGCTATTTGCAAACAAAATGGTTGGTTTCTTCTTGTCTCTCTCAGATTTTTCATATGAGCTGTTAATCTCTACAGCTCCTCCAAAGTTACCATGTGCCTCTTGGCTGCTTCTCTGATAAATGCTCTCCTTGCCTGACATGTTCATTTTTGGTGCAGTTATTGTGGATTCTTGGCCTCCATAATACTGTTTGTTTACTAACGTTCTCTAACAAACCTCTAAGGCCTTCAAAGAAGAGCTGTAATTATACTGTGATTAAATTACACACAAGTGGACTCTGTTTAACCAATCAGGTGACTTCTGAAAATAAGGTTGTCGGAGTGCTATATACATGTGCATGTAACACTTTTTACATCTTAAAGTTTACGTTTAATTAAATGAGGGGCTGAGGAGTCACAATAGAGAAGTGTATACATTTTCAGGATTTGTCATAATTGCCACAAACCAGTAAGATGGTCTCAGGGATACTAATGTCGGTAAGTTGCTTTAAAGAAACAAAATGGTTGCAGAAGTTATGAACTAAACTCAATGAGACAAGAAATGGCAGGGAACTACTGTCAAGGGATAAGTAGGAAAATGGTTATTAGGATCTGGCAGTACAGCAAAGCGGGCTTAATATATACTGAGGGAGCAAGCAACAAGATGCACAATGGATGTGCGATTAAGAAACACGGGGGTGGAGGCAAGACAAAAATACAAAGCAAGAACCGACCAATGGAGCAATTCAGAATCCGCTTTATTGGCCAAGATTGTGTGCAGAAAAAAAGAATTTGACTTCGGTTTCAGACGCTCACAGCTTATAGACATTTCTTACAATCTTTAAATTGTTCACCCAATTTCCTTAGTGCCCAATGAACCATTAAATCTGTGCACTTTATGACAAATGTCACCCAGGTCTGAATGACCCAAATCTGACTGAGCGCTATGGAGACGAAGCATGAGATATGCAGCAATTTCATCCCACGACGCAACAGTTTGAGGAGAACATGTGCAGAGATAGTCAGAGAAGCCAGGCAGTCTCTGCGAGTTCAGTCCACACAGCGGCCGTTTACTCCAAGAGGCGGACAGAGGCAGCTATTTGGGACAAACTCTGTTCGAGCAGAACATGACAGCAGACCTCCATCAGCCTTTAGGTTAGAAACAAATTCTTCAAAATTCATATTTGTGAAAATCAAGCGTCTATTGTAATAAATAATTCATTATCTTTTTAATCTTTGCAGTCTTCATGCTCAAAATTTTGATGCTGACTCCAGGCCAGGCTCAGGGACTCGCCTCTCACCTCTGAACCACGTATGTATTATCCCCCACACATAAACAATATGGGTTTTTTTTCTCTTTCAACAAAAGAAATCCAGATTGGGGGATTTCACTGGGCTTACTAGAGATGTCACAATTAAATTCATCCTCTGATCAGTTCCTCACACCATCATAAATTCAGTATTTTGTCTTTTTGTCCAGAAACCAAAGTTTCCATTCCCCTGCAACGCTGAGGATTCATTGAAGGACTTTCCCAAATCCCCCACTGGGCCGGTAGAAGCGAGGAAAGGGTTGGCGCGGGCTCAGACCCGCCTCCTCAAGCCTGCATCTCTTACATCGTTGTTGCCTTCAGATGCATGCACAGATGGTAAGTAAAGAAAAAATTGTTTTGTGTTGACCAACTGAGAAACGATGCAGAGAAATGCTACAGAAATATTTTGCACCTTTAATAAAAAGTGATTCATTATTCTTTATGTTCCATTGCAAAAATAAAATGACTCATGTAAATTTAAATCTATTTTTAGATGCACTATTGTATTTTTTTGCTTGCAGACATTTGTGTCCAACCACTTTTCTCCAACAAAGTATTTTGCTTATGTTTTCATACCCATAACTACAAAAACCTTTATTGGGATTTTATGTAACAGACAAACACAAGCTAGGACATGTAATTTTGAAGTAAAAGGACTGATGGATTTCAAAATGTAAAAACCTGCATTTTCATTCAGCCTCTTAAGAATTTGGAGGAAAAAATCAGGCTTAAATTACCGTTGGGAATCCTTCGGGGTATGTCTCTATGTACATCCAGACAGGGAAGTTTTTTCCCATTCTTCTTTCCAAAATAGCTCTAGTGCAGTCAGATTGGACGAAGAGCATGAGTAAACATACATTTTCAAGTTTCTCCACAGATTCTCAATTGAATTTAGGTCTAGACTTTGACTGGGCCATTCTAACAAATGAAAATGCTCCGATCTGAACCATGCTATGGTGGCTCTAACTAGTTCCATCTATCTTATCAACTCTTTTATATTGGTTTGATTTATACTCTTTCCATTTTCAGTTGATAGATTAAACACTGCAGTCTTCATGATGCTGATTCGTCACCAATGTTCTCTAACAGATCTTTGAGGCCTTCACAAATTACACACAAGTGGACTCCATTTACTAAATATGGCACTTTGGAAGGCAGTTTGTAGCACTGGACCTTATGTTTAGGTATCAGACTAAAACGGGGCTGAATAAAAATAATGCCACATTTTGCCATTTTTATTTTCTGTGTATCCTCATCTCTTCCTCGTACTCGTACTCGTCGTCTTCCGCTTATCCGGAACCGGGTGGCGGGGGCAGCAGACTCAGCATAGACACCCAGACGTCCCTCTCCCCAGACACCTCCTCCAGCTCCTCCGGGGGGGAGCCCAAGGCGTTCCCAGGCCAGCCGAGAGACATAGTCCCTCCAGCGTATCCTGGGCCGTCCCCTGGGCCTCCTCCCGGTGGGACGTGCCTGGAACACCTCCCAAGGAAGGCGTCCAGGAGGCATCCGGTATAGATGCCCGAGCCACCTCAACTGGCTCCTCTCGATGTGGAGGAGCAGCGGCTCTACTCCGAGCCCCTCCCGAATGGCCGCGCTCCTCACCGTATCTCTAAGGGAGTGCCCGGCCACCCTACGGAGGAAGCTCATTTCAGCCGCTTGTATCCGGGATCTCGTTCTTTCGGTCATGACCCAAAGTTCATGGCCATAGGTGAGGGTAGGAACGTAGACCGACCGGTAAATCGAAAGCTTCGCTTTTCGGCTCAGCTCTCTCTACACCACATCTTTCATCTCTTCCATATTTCAGTTATGCACTACATTACCTTGGCTTATTACGTAAAATCCCAATAAAATAAATGGGAGTTGGAGGCTGTATTATGACAACAAATAGGTTATTTTTAAGAGACTGTATGAGTTTCACCTTACTCCCCTATTTGTAGGTTGGTATGAGAATTAATCCAAAATTTCCTTTTTTTTTGAGTCAAAACAAGTTAAACAATATATTTATCGCTCTCCATTAGCAATTATGTACTAGATAATAGGTTATATACTAGGTAAATAAAATTATTTTGTGTGAACTGAAGCTTGTATCTGTAGCTGTGGAAAGAAGTAGAAATAGGGCTACAACACACCACAGTAACATTTAAATGACTTTTTTCCATCTTTCGTTTTTATTAATGAAAGAGAAATTAAATCCAGGCCCAGAGCAGAAGGAGCTGTCAGCCAAACTGCTTTGCAGTCCAGACCTCTCCACAGATCACAGAGGTCAGCTCAAACCTGTCCCAGGCAAGACAACTAGTAAAAGGTAAAACCTTTAGCTGTATGTGTCCTTTTCTATCCCTCTTTCTCCTCCTGCTCCTTCTCTTTGACCTTAATGACAGCCCGACTGTGAGTTTAAGATTTACTGACACACAAGGTTGCAGAGGTAGCCATTACTAGATGGAGTTGTCTCCCATTTTTAGCTTTCTTTAAACCCTTTTTAATCTGTTCCTTGCTGCTCTGTGTCTCTTTGTATTTTTCCACTGAAAGTTTACTGTCTTTCTGAAATGTTTTAGTAAAGTTGTAAGACTTTTTGGCAGTTAAATGATTACCAGTAAACATCATACAAATAGGATCAGTGTAATTGCTTTATTTTTTATTTAATTTTTGGACTTTGATTAAATTCATAAATAGATCTTTGGTAGGGACCTGTACTCATTTAACTATATTACAAATTTGGTGTCTTGGAATAGTATTCAGTATAAAGTACTAACTTTCTTTATTTGTTGCATTTAAATCACAAACTTTAATGTATTTTATTAGGATTTAATTTGATAGACTAACACAAAATACTGCATAACTGTGAAGTTAAACATGTTTGTTTTTTTATTCTAGAAATAGAAATCTGAAACTGTGGCATATATTTGTATTCAGTCCCTCTGAGTCTACTCTGTAGAACCACCTTTTATTGCAGCTCCAAAGCTTTCTGTTGAGATATTAAGTTTGCACATCTCTAGACTGAAATATTTGACCTTTCTTCTTGGCAAAATCCCTCAAGCTCTGTCAGATGAGATGAATTCAAGTATGGACTTTAATTGAGCCTTTCCATCCCATGAATATGCTTTGATATGAACAGTTCCATTGCTGCTCTGGCTGTATGTTTGGTGTTGCTGTCCTTCTGGAAGATGAACCTGCCACCCCAGTTTCAAGTCTTTTGCAGCCTTTAATGGGTTTTCTTCCCGGATTGCCATTTATTTAGCGCCATGCATGTACCCATTAAATCTGACCATCACTCCCTTTCAATGCTACACAGCATGATGCTGGAAATGGTATGGTTCCAGCAGTGTTGGGTTTTCCACATCATATGACATTTTGCATTTAGGCCTAAAACTTAAATTTGGTCTGATCTGACCAGAGCACCTTCTTGTGGTAAACAGCAGACTGAACCTCTTATGGCTGTCTTTCAACAATGGCTTTTTATTGGCCCTCTTTCTTAAAAGACAGATTTGTGCACTTTATGACTAATGTGGCTTCTCCCACCTGAGCAGTGAATCTCTACAGCTCTCCCCAGAGCCCAGCGTTAGCATGGGCCTCTTGGCTGCTTGTTTGATAATTACTCTCCTTGCCTGAACCTGGGACTTTAAGTAGAAGGCCATGTCTCGGAAGGTCAACAATTGTGCTATACGCAGTGTATCAATTTCTGGATGATGGACCTCACAGTGCTCTGTGAAATGTTTAAAGTTTGGGATATTGTTTTATAACTAACTTCATCCCTTACCTGTCCGGTGTGTTCTTTGGTCTTCAGGGTGCTGTTTGTTCACCAATGTTCTCTATCAAACCTTAATGACCTTCACAGATTATCCGATTTCATGCTGAGAGTAAATTATACACAGGTGGACTCTAATGATGTATTAGGTGACTACTAAAGGCAGTTGGTTGCTCTGGATTTTATTTGGAGGTATCGGAGTAAAGGGGACTGCACGCAAAAGCATACCACACTTATTTGTTTTTTTTAAACTTTGGTAAACCATGTGTCAAGGATGTTCTACTTTGTGCTGATCTGTCGCATAAAATCCCATGAAATACGTTGAAGGTGGTGGTTGTAATGTGACAAAATGTGAAAAGCTTCTAAGATACTATAGAGCAGCATGGGTCTTTCTAACTAAAAACCCTTCAACTTTATCACTCAAGCTCCATTTAAACCATCATATTCTTGCACACTATATCTTGGTCACAGTTAAATCCAGCTTCTTGGCAAGCTTCCAATCCAATGAATCTGCCCCAGTCTGTCGATCTCCCCATTTGTCAGCTTTTACTCTTTTCCCGCGCAGAGAGGCTAAAAGCTCTACGTTTTTGCCGACTTCATCAGCTGTGTGTTCGCTTTAGGAGCATATAACTCTGGACATAATGTCAGGGCGCTGTTGTTACAATACATCCACTTATCGATTCTCTGGGGCAGCTGAACCTGTTAAAAGACGAGGTGGGGAGTCAGACCATTAAACATTTTTACAGGAAAGCTGGGTCAATGCCCACTGCTCATACACCTCCCTCTCAAGCTAATTTAACACAAAATGTTTCTGTAACTTGTTGCTGACTAAGAGGAGTCCTACTTTAAACACTCTTGCACTGATCACTCTATTAGGTCAGGTATTTGGAAACACTGTTAATCAGAGTTCCATACAATAATTTATTAGTATGATGTAGGGCCTCCTTTTGCGGCCAATACAGCGTCAATTCGTCTTGGGAATGACATATACAAGTCCTGCACAGTGGTCAGAGGGATTTTAAGCCATTCTTCTTGCAGGATAGTGGCCAGGTCACTACGTGATACTGGTGGAGGAAAACGTTTCCTGACTCGCTCCTCCAAAACACCCCAAAGTGGCTCAATAATATTTAGATCTGGTGACTGTGCAGGCCATGGGAGATGTTCAACTTCACTTTCATGTTCATCAAACCAATCTTTGACCAGTCTTGCTGTGTGTATTGGTCCATTGTCATCCTGATACACGGCACCGCCTTCAGGATACAATGTTTGAACCATTGGATGCACATGGTCCTCAAGAATGGTTCGGTAGTCCTTGGCAGTGACGCGCCCATCTAGCACAAGTATTGGGCCAAGGGAATGCCATGATATGGCAGCTCAAACCATCACTGATCCACCCCCATGCTTCACTGTGGGGATGCAACAGTCTGGGTGGTACGCTTCTTTGGAGCTTCTCCACACCGTAACTCTCCCAGATGTGGGGAAAACAGTAAAGGTGGACTCATCAGAGAACAATACATGTTTCACATTGTCCACAGCCCAAGATTTGCGCTCCTTGCACCATTGAAACCGACGTTTGGCATTGGCATGAGTGAGCAAAGGTTTAGCTATAGCAGCCCGGCCGTGTATATGGACCCTGTGGAGCTCCCGACGGACAGTTCTGGTGGAAACAGGAGAGTTGAGGTGAACATTTAATTCTGCCATGATTTGGGCAGCCGTGGTTTTATGTTTTTTGGATACAATCCAGGTTAGCACCCGAACATCCCTTTCAGACAGCTTCCACTTGCATCCACAGTTAATCCTGTTGGATTTGGTTCGTCCTTCTTGGTGGTATGCTGACATTACCCTGGATACCGTGGCTCTTGATACATCACAAAGACTTGCTGTCTTGGTCACAGATGCGCCACCAAGACGTGCACCAACAATTTGTCCTCTTTTGAACTCTGGTATGTCACCTATAATGTTGTGTGCATTTCAATATTTTGAGCAAAACTGTGCTCTTACCCTGCTAATTGAACCTTCACACTCTGCTCCTACTGGTGCAATGTGCAATCAATGAAGACTGGCTGCCAGGCTGGTCCAATTTAGCCATGAAACCTCCCTCACTAAAATGACAGGTGTTTCAGTTTCATTGTCCAACCCCTGTATATATACACACACTCACTCACCACTTTATTAGGTACGCCTTGCTAGTACCGTGTTGGACCCCTTTTGCTTTCAGAACTGCTTAATCCTTGGTGGCATAGATTCAAAAAGGTACTGGAAACATTCCTCAGAGAGTTTGGACCATATTGACATGATAGCATCACACAGATGCTGCAGATTTGTCGGCTGCACATCCATGATGAGAATCTCCCGTTCCACCCCATCCCAAAGGTGCTCTATTGGATTTAGATCTGGTGACTGTGGAGGTCATTTGAGTACAGTGAACTCATTGTCATGTTCAACAAACCAGTCTGGGATGAATTGTGCTCTTTGACATGGCGCGTTATCCTGCTGGAAGTAACCATAAGAAGATGGGTACACTGTGGTCATAAAGGGATGAACATGGTGAGCAACAATACTCAGGTAGGCTGTGGCGTTGACACGATGGTCAATTGGTACTAAGGGGCCCAAAGTGTGCCAAGAAAATATCCCCCACACCATTACGCCACCACCACCAGCCTGAACCGTTGATGCAAGGCAGGATGGATCCATGCTTTCATGTTGTTGACGCCGTATTCTGACCCTACCATCCGAATGTCGGAGTATAAAAATCCAGACTCATCAGACCAGGCAACGTTTTTCCAATCCTCTATTGTCCAATTTTGGTGAGCCTGTGTGAATTGTAGCCACAATTTCCTGTTCTCACCAGGAGTGGTTTTCTGCTGCTATAGCCCATGCGCCTCAAGGTTCGACGTGTTGTGCAGTCAGAGATGCTCTTCTGCATGCCTTGGATGTAACGAGTGGTTATTTGAGTTACTGTTGCCTTCCTATTGGCTCGAACCAGTCTGGCCATTCTCCTCTGACCTCTGGCATCAACAAGGCATTTGCGCCCACAGAACTGCCGCTTACTGGATATTTTCTCTTTTTCGGACCATTCTCTGTAAACCCTAAGGATGGTGGTGTGTGAAAATCCCAGTAGATCAGCAGTTTCTGAAATACTTAGACCAGCCCGTCTGGCACCAACAACCATGCCACGTTCAAAGTCACTTAAATCACCTTTCTTTCTGCAGGTGGGGACCACAGACCACTTCTCAGTACTATGCTTTCTGGCTGATGTTTTGGTCACTTTTGAATGTTGGTGGTGCTTTCACACTCGTGGTAGCATGAGACGGACTCTACAACCCACACAAGTGGCTCAGGTAGTGCAGCTCATCCAGGATGGCACATCAATGTGAGCTGTGGCAAGAAGGTTTGCTGTGTCTGACAGTGTAGGGTCCAGAGCCTGGAGGGGCTACCAGGAGACAGGCCAGTACACCAGGAGACGTGGAGGAGGCTGTAGGAGGGCAACAACCCAGCAGCAGGACCGCTACCTCCGCCTTTGTGCAAGTAGGAACAGGAGGAGCACTGCCAGAGCCCTGCAAAATGACCTCCAGCAGGCCACAAATGTGCATGTGTCTGCACAACGGTTAGAAACCGACTCCATGAGGATGGTATGAGGGCCCGACATCCTCAAATGGGGGTTGTGCTCACAGTCCAACACCGTGCAGGACGCTTGATATTTGCCAGAGAACACGCCCTGTGCTCTTCACAGATGAAAGCAGGTTCACACTGAACACATGTGACAGACATTACAGAGTCTGGAGACACCGTGCAGAGCGATCTGCTGCCTGCAGCATCCTTCAGCATGACCGGTTTGGCAGTGGGTCAGTAGTGGTGTGGGGTGGCATTTCTTTGGAGGGCCGCATGGCCCTCCATGTGCTCGCCAGAGGTAGCCTGACTGCCATTAGGTACCGAGATGAGATCCTCAGACCCCTTGTGAGACCATATGCTGGTGTGGTTGGCCCTGGGTTCCTCCTAATGCAGGACAATGCTAGACCTCATGTGGCTGGAGTGTGTCAGCAGTTCCTGCAAGATGAAGACATTGAAGCCATGGACTGGCCGGTCCGTTCCCCAGACCTGAATCCGATTGAGCACATCTGAGACATCATGTCTCGCTCCATCCACCAACGTCACGTTGCACCACAGACTGTCCAGGAGTTGGCGGATGCTTTATTCCAGGTCTGGGAGGAGATCCCTCAGGAGACCGTCCGCCGTCTCATCAGGAGCATTCCCAGTCGTTGTAGGGAGGTCATACAGGCACGTGGAGGCCACACACCAAACTGAGCCTCATTTTGACTTGTTTTAAGGACATTACATCAAAGTTGGATCAGCCTGTAGTGTGTTTTTCCACTTTAATTTTGTGTGTGACTCCAAATCCAGGCCTCCATTGGTTAATAAATTTGATTTCCATTAATGATTTCTGTGTGATTTTGTTGTCAGCACATTCAACTTTGTACAGAACAAAGTATTCAATGAGAATATTTCATTGTTCAGATCTAGGATGTGTTATTTCAGTGTTCCTTATATTTTTTGGAGTAGTGTGTGTGTGTGTGTGTGTATATATATATATATATATATATTTTATATATATATATATATATATATAACACACACACACACACACTACTCCAAAATATATATATTTTTGGAGTATATATATATATATATATATATATATAAAATATATATATATATATATACACACACACACACACACACACACACACATATATATATAATTTTTTTTTTTTTTCCTCCAATAAGCCAGAGCTCTGCAGCTCCAAATGGCTCTCAATTAGATTTGGGTGCCCATCTGGGCAAGGCTAGTAGTGGTGCATATTGTGACTACACTGCACTGGCCAGGCCTAAGAAAGGGATGAGGTCATGTCTCAGAGAATGCAGAATCACACAAAGAGACCATATTATCAGGCCCTTAATCCTATCATACAAAGCCCCCTGATGTTCAGTGTAGCAAGGCTCAGCCAACTATCTCTGTTACGTATCCCCTATTAGTCAGTTGAAACCAGATGCTTGGCTATAAAAAGACACACAATAATTTTTTTTCTCACCATCTACAAATAAGTTAAGACCATTACTGTTTCAGGTCGGTTAGGACTACCAAAATATTTCTATTTACCTAATGTCAAAATTGCTGGTATTTCAGCTGATTGCTCCTGTCAGAACTGCTTTAACATAGTCTGGTTTGTAGGCCACCTTGATTGCTGACACACACCTTTACACATTCATCCACAAATTTAGGACTGAGATCAGGGCTTTGTGATGGCCACTCTAAAATATTGATAACATCATGGAGCCACCCCATGCCTCACAGTTGGGATATGGTTCTCAAGCTTGGAGCTTTTCCCCTTTCCTTCCAAATGTAATGTTGCTCATAATGGTCAAACACTTCAATTTTAGTTTCATCAGAAAAAAGAATGTGTCTCTAAAAATTAAAATGCTTGTCTCTTTGTCTCTCGCTTTTCACAGTACTTTAGAAGTACCGGCTGATGCTGGTACAGGACTCGTTTTACTGTGAATAAGGATGCTCTCTCACCAGCTTCAGCCATGGTCTTCATAAGGTCTTTTGCTTTAATTTTGGGTCTGATATATGTATTTTCCACCAAAAAATCATCACTGTCTCAAGTGGAGGAGTTCAAGTATCTCGGGGTCTTGTTCATGAGTGACGGAAGAATGGAGCGGGAGATCGACAGACGGATCGGTGCGCTGCCGCAGTAATGGGGCCGCTGTGCAGGTCCGTTGTGGTGTAGAGAGAGCTGAGCCGAAAAGCGAAGCTCTCGATTTACCGGTCGGTCTACGTTCCTACCCTCACCTATGGCCATGAACTTTGGGTCATGACCGAAAGAACGAGATCCCGGATACAAGCCGCTGAAATGAGCTTCCTCCGTAGGGTGGCCGTGCACTCCCTTAGAGATAGGGTGAGGAGCTCGGCCATTCGGGAGGGGCTCGGAGTAGAGCCGCTGCTCCTCCACATCGAGAGGAGCCAGTTGAGGTGGCTCGGGCATCTATACCGGATGCCTCCTGGACGCCTTCCTTGGGAGGTGTTCCAGTCACGTCCCACCGGGAGGAGGCCCAGGACACGCTGGAGGGACTATGTCTCTCGGGTGGCCTGGGAACGCCTTGGGCTCCCCCCGGAGGAGCTGGAGGAGGTGTATGGGGAGAGGGACGTCTGAGTGTCTCTGCTTAGTCTGCTGCCCCCGCGACCCGGTCCAGGATAAGCGGAAGAGTACGAGTAAATAATCACTGGGACATAGAACCTGTCTCTTTCCTGAACTGTATGATAGTTGGTCATTCCCATGCTGTTCCTACTGGTGTACTTTTTTTCTTTTTTAGGACAGATGAATGTGGAACCTTTAGGCATCTGGAAACTGTCTGAAAGGATAAATTATACTTGTGAAGGCCCACATTTCCTCATTTCATTTCATTTCATTATTTTTACAGAAGGAAGCAGTGTGCAAGACTTTGCTTTTAAAAATATATCCACGTGTTAGCATTTCACCTAAATGTTGTGAAATAAACTTTATGAAGCCATGACATTATCATCCGAGCTTTCTCAAATTGTTTCAAGGAACAGCAATTTTAGAAATGATTGAAGTAGAAATGTTTTTGATAATCTTAACTGACATAAAACAAAATATTTAAATGAGTGTTTATATCAAACTTCAATCCTGTAAACATAAAGAAGGGAACATGAGTCAACATGTTATGTGATTATCTTTATTTATAAATACTATGTAGGGTGGCTCTGTTGTAATTGGTTCCACCACTCACCAACTATCATGTTTAACAAAATGAACTGGCACCTTGATTCAATGTTTTTCCATGCACATTGCAACATGTGCAACAATGACATGCAGAGGGAAACCACAACACACGGCATAGCATGCTACCTGCCCGTGTTTTTAGAAGCACTTTACTGGTATCGCACAGAGGTAAAGACAGTGGAAACGGTTCAGTGACGAAGCATGTACAGCTTTAACCATATTGGCCACAGAGCTGAGATCTCAGTTCCTGTCTGTTGGCGGACTGCAGTGCTTTCTGCACAACAACTGCACAGAAACAGCCAGATAAATAAAGGCAGCAATGTACAACGGAAGGACATACTCCCACATGTATCTACTTGCTTGCAAATGATCGCACACATGCACACACATGCACAAGTGAAACAGACTTACCAGCACCTGCTCACAAGTTGCACCTCCGCTGCAACAGGGACACCTAGTGGCAGGAGAAAATGTTCTTACGGTCCCTCTGGATATTTATAAGCAGACTTTTAGAGATCTTTCACAGCTTTTAATTCCTTAATAAATCGTTTTCAGGTTTCATTTCTACCTTTTATTTCCTTTGCATAATTATCCTAAACTAGCCCAGTTAAAAAAAAAAAAAAACATCTCAGCAGTCAGAAAATCTGATGAAACTTGTCTCTTTGTGTTTTTTGTTGTTACAGCAGTACAAATATCGAGCCTGCTCTTGACTCAGGAGTCAGACACACAGGGTGCAGAACAGAACAGAAAACAGGTTTGTCCAGATCTCTTTAATGAACCTCAGGGATCTCTTATTTTTCCAACAAGCTATGGATATTTACTAAGCAAAACACATATTCAGCATTTATCACATTACATAGAATTCTAAATGTAGTTCTAGCTTCACCTTGTGAAACAAAATAATCATACACTCAGAGGTTTTAAATGAAATGAAACCCATTTAGTTACAACAGTTGTTGTTGCTAATGGCCCACTTTTTACCATATAAAACAAATAATCAATAGCTCAGGGAAAGGTCGGTTTGTGCAGTCACAGCTTCCTGTATCACATCAAGCAAGCATGTATGGTGTTTGAGAAAATACAGACATTTGCTTTCACAAAGATATGCACACAGGGTTTTGTCGAACATGCAGCCTGTTTCATATCGGTGCAGAAAGAAAAAAGAGGTTTAGCTGTGAATGGTGACCTTTTGCCGTGGCATCAAACTTCCTGCTGTTTTATTTTAAGGTGGTGAACTTGTGAACCTTGCTCACCACTTCTATGTTTGCAGGAGGTAATTGGCAAACTGCAATTCTCTCTGCACGTTTCAGAGCTGGGGTATGGAGACAGCACCACATGCACAGACAAGGAGGATGCAGAGTCATTGGTGTGGAATAATGTGATTCTTCCTCTTCTTCAAGAGCTGGAAAGTGTGGCTGCAGGTAACCTACCAAGTATAAAGCAAAGTAAACACCCTACATACATTTCTCCTGATTCTTTTCAGCACAATAATATGTTTTCCTTTTGTCCTTTGGGAAAGCTCAGTTTTATTTTTAATTCAGCAGTGGTGGAGATTTTGGTCTTGTTAGAAGCTTTTATCGTCAGTCTCCCTTCCCCATAGTTCCTTACTGTATTTTATTTTCAACAAGCAGGCTGAGAAACTGATTCCTCAACACTCGCATATAGTCGTGCATAAAGTCTTACAGAATGAAAAAGCTCTGCCATCTCACCCACTGAGGAAAGACAAACAGCACAGTGTTGTGTTTGGCATCTGTACAGAATCTCTGTTTTAGCCTGAATTGACAGTCTGGCAGCCATGAAATGAAATCTGTCCTTAAATATTTTAACACGCTACAAATTTAATGGAAATTTCATTTGAAAGATAAATATTAAATATTTATTGTACTAAGGGGCTGCTGGCTCATGCATAAAACACATTTAAGATTCTGTGAGAAATTGCAGTGAAGCGTAGAGTGTGAGACCGTGTTCAGCCTTTCTTAGAAGCGGCCTCCTATTTATGTAAGGAAAACGTTTATTTTGCCTTAAAAACGAGGAAAAGACTCCACCCTTTTTCTTCCTTTTGCGTCAGCTGCCTGTTGCTCTATTGTTCTTCTGCATTTCACCATCGAAACTCAAAGCTGCGTCTCAAAGGAGGAAGGCAAATGAATTTTCTGCTGACATACACAATGCTGCATAAATATAACTTCTCTGCACAGTGCCTTGCAAAAGTATTTCTGTCTCTCAACCTTTTTCCACATTTTGTCATGTTATAACCACAAACCTCAATGTATTTCTGAATTTTTTTTTTTTTTTAGATTTGTTTAATAATAACTAAAACAGGTGACATGCATATGTATTCAGCACCCCTTTGTTCTGATAGCGTTGAAAAGTCACACAGAGCAGTCTGAATTGGTAAAAAAAAGAAGTCCACCTGTGTGTATTTAAATTTTAGTGTAAATACAGCTGTTCAGTGAATGCCCTGAGGGTTCATTAGAGAACATTAGTGAACAAACCGCGTCATCAACAGCAAGAAACACAGCAGACACATCGGAGAGGCCCATGGTAACATTGGAGGAACTGCATGGATCCACAGCTCACGTGGAAGAATCTTTCTGGAAGACACTATTAATCACATACTCTCCAAATCTGGTCTTTACTGAAAACGAGCTAGAAGAAAGCCATAAGAAGGTCATGTTCTGACTGAGCCTTCTACCAAGGAGACTGGGCCAAACATTTCAGCCTTCAGATGTGCAGAGCTGGTACAGCCCAAAGGATTTGTAACTATAATTGCAGTGAATGTAGACTCAGGTGGGCTGAATACATATGCACGGCACCTCTCACATAAACTCCCAACAATATACTGAAGATTCAGGGGTATGAATACTTTTGCAAGGCACTGTATTTACATAGATGCACTATGATGATGTTTTTATTAATTTATGTGTTTCTCTTAGTTTTGTCATGTTTGATCTATACCTGACATGATCACGTTGCTGAAAGTGTCTCTGCCATGCCCAGGCAGCTCTGAGGGCCCGGTGGACCGCCTGTGTGATCTGTGTGACCATCTGCACGCCACCTTGGCTGATGCAGACATGCTCGGTCGACGCTGTAAGAGGAGGTCTGGGATACTGCGAACTCTGTTCAGCCTTGTTGATCTCGACTCTGCCCAGCTCAACCTGCACATCGCTAAGCTCTGCCTTGCTGTGAGTGATGTGGGAGTTTGCAGATGTGTGTGGGGGTGGTTGTGTGCGTGTTCAGCATGTCTGCCAAGTCTCAATTACAAAAATGCTGGAGGCATCTTAATGTAAAATGACTGAAGCTTTTTTTCTTCGTTTCTAGCTTTGTGTGAGTGGAAATAACCTGCTCAACATCTGTAAGCTCGTCTTCCAGATCAGCCGCAGTGAAAGCAACGATGTCCTCTTTGAGAAAAACTCTATCATTGGTCAGATTTTCATTGTTTATCCATCTGTATCTTTATGTTCTCAAAAAATGTTTATTACATGTTATTATTTGACATTATTTTTGGGTATCCTAGTCTTCAGTAATTACAATGACACGTATTTATATGTTGTTGTTGTTTTTTTTGTTTCTAGATTCACTGTTGTTGGTGCTGAACAATGAAGATGCGCATGTATCTGGCGAAGCTCTACTCTACTGTGTTGGTACTTTAAAATTTCTCTCTGGAAACACCACAATCCTCAGGCTCTTGCTGGCCAAGAACTGTGTAGGTGTTGCGCAGGAACTCATCCAGAAGCTCTGCAAAGCAACAGACTGCAACATGACTGTAGCAGGGCACATCCTCGTACAGGTTTGTCTCAAACCTGACCACTGGTCTAGCTTACATCAGTGTTATTGGAATTTTACAGATTTTACAGATGTTTCTCTTCTGATGTTTGGCTAAGTGAAACCTAAAAAGTCGTTGTGCGTCAGTAAAGAGGAATCAAATGTTGCTTGTACTTTTTTTAGGTATTTTTGGGCATATGGTGATTTCCCATCTATTAGGTAAAAACATTTTTGTTTATGTCTAGTACATTGCTGCTCTGAAAGTCTGACGTTCTCTACAAACCAGGCCACAGCAGTCCAAATCACACTGTGCTCCACTTTGTCAAACATGATTGCTTCAAACCACATAAGCTGACCCAAACAAACATCTTAAACCCAGTCTGTTATTTGATATCTAACATAGCTCATTACCATGTTAGAGGGAACACTATGACTTTCCAGAGCTTTAGGTACAACCATATGTTAGAAATTATGGTTTCCTTTCTGTGATAGAATGATTTATTTCCTTACTGAACATTTCTTCTCTTTGGAGAACCCTGTAGCCTACAGGCCAGCACCTACCCTTCTTTTTCCTAACATATCATCCCCCTGTCTTTGTTTTTTTTTCTCTCTCTCGAACCCCTAAAGCTAACAGCCACCCTGAGGAACCTCGCAGATCATCCTGATTCCCGCAAACTCTTTGTTTCCTTCTACGTAATTCCAGCCCTGTGCCTGGTGTTGCATCGTTATTGTGAGGACAAAGACATCTGCACTAACATTTCCAGAATTTTCAGGTATAGTTTATTTATTTTGTCATGGTTCTAATGGAAAATCGATCATTTTTTTCACAACAGTTTTTTTTCTGTTCAAGGATTCCTTACCCTGCTAAATGAGTTCTAGTCTCAAAATGAGAATCCGTGCTGTCGGTATATCTGAGGTCGATGATACAACCGACTTGATTTGAAGCGGTTACACAGAAACCCTTGTCCGCATTAATCAGAGTTTCATCTCTAAAGCTCTGAGTGCCTTGTGTTTAGCTCCATCCATCTTTCCATCATCTCTTAACAGCTTCCTTATCCTTGCTAAAAGAAAGCATTCCCACAGCATGATGCTGCCGCCACCGTGTTTTATCATGGGGTTGTTGCATTCAGGGTGATGTGTGGTGTTAGTTTTTACCACACACAGCATGCAAAGTTTTTTTACCAGATCACCTTGCACCATATGTTTGTTGTGTGTCCAACGTGACTTGTGGTAAACAGCAAACAGCACAACTTCTGTTTTTTTGTTTTTTGGGGTTTTTTTTTCTTCTTTGAGCAAGAACCTTCCTCTTGGACGCCTTCTATTAGGCCGGATGTGTGAAGCGCACGACTAGCAGTTGTGCTCTCAACAAATTTTCCCACCTGAGCTGGGGATCTCTGATGGTCCTGCCGAGTTAGCATGGGCCCCTTGGCTGCTTTCCTGATTAACGGCCTGTATGTTTCAGTGGATGGCCATGTCTTGGGTATGCAGTTGTGTCATACTTTTCACATTTTCGGATAATGAATTAAACAGTGTTATATTAAATGTTGAAGTGTGGGATATTGGTTTATAACCTAACCCTACTGTAAACCTCTCCACATCTTGTCTCTGACCATTTTGCTGTGTTCCTTCATGATGCTACTTGTTCACTAATGTTTACTTATCAAACCCTGAGGCGTTTGCAGAACATTTATGTTCATACAGAGGTTAAATTCCAAACATGTAGGGGCATTAGAAAGAAAATAAGAAAGAAAATACAGATGTAAAATCTAAGAAATTACTTATGCCGTAAAAATATGGCAGATCTCAGTCTCTCTCTATTTGTTAGAACAGTTAGTCTCTATACCAGTGTTCCCAGTAGGTTGATTGGTCTGTGGTGTTTAACATCCCTTCTCTCCTGCAGTAAACTCTCCTCGTACTCCGAGTGCTGTCTCGCTTTGGCCCAGACCCCCAACTGCTACTCTCTAATTTTAGATCTGCTGAGCAAACATCAACAAAAGCAGGTGAGTCCACAAGCCCCCTCTGTGTTCTCATGTATTTTTTGCTCTATATATAATAAAGAGAAAAAGCATGTTACTTGTAGGGTTAATACGAGTATGTGGAAGTCAAAAAGGCTAGAAGAAAGGAATAAGGAGAAAAATTAGACCTACTCAACTTGAGATGATCCATGAGTAAAGGGGATGTAGAGGTTGATTGAAGGAAAGCTGCAGTTGGGAAGAATAAAAACTTTATTTACTGTCATTTGTCTACAGTTACAATTTCAAAAACATTTTGTTTTCCAATTGAATAAATCAAACCGCTTCAAGAAGTAATACAGTGCTTGAGATAAAGAAAGTAACTTGGCCTAATCCAGAGAAATCTAAACAAAATGATTGCTAATCTTTTTTCATTTCAGTACAGTAAGTAGTATCAGGTTTACCAGGTCATTACTGACCCCTCTCCACATCTCCTCCACAGGACCTTGTTGTACGTCTTCTCTTCACCCTCGGCAACCTCACAGCCCGAAGCAATGAGCCTCGACAGCAGCTCTTTCAGTGCAAGGACTGCATGCCCACGCTCCTCCAACTTTACAACAGCTACCAGAGGAGAAATGTGTCATCAAATACAGCCTTGCAGATAGAAGCACCTTCCTCCAGAGAACCTGCTGCTGCCACTTTGGCAGACGATGTGCTGGTGAAGCTGGTCAGGGTGCTGGCAAACATGTGCATCCACCCAGCTGTCGGCCCATCACTGGCTACGAACACAACATGCATTCAGCTTCTGATGGAGACATTAGGTGAGAGGAGAAAAATGTATTTTCTTTAGGTTGAATTATTTAGTGAAAAAAATGAAATTGCAACCATTAGCAGGAAATCATCTAAATTCTGGCTTGGCGTAAATGCAGTGTAGTCTGTCACAAAGCACTTAAAACAATCTCTTTATTCTCAGCAGCAGGCAGGGGGGCTTTTACTCCCCATTGACTGCACATGCATGAAAAGTAATAGACATAACATAGATTTTATTTTATTTGGTGCTTGTACAGCCTCTTTCTATTGCTGCCCTGTTCAACTGCCCGTATCAAAGCCCGCCACTGGTTGCATCAAAGAAAGAAAACATCCTAAGAAAATCAGCAGTTCTGATTAGTTTAAAATTAGCTGTTTAGTAGAGTTCTTGTGTGCAAGGCAGCCAACCACTTCCCCAGTGCTGGGAAACCTTTCCTCATTTTGTCAATTCTCACCATCTCTGTGCTCTCTGCTTGATAGATCACACATCCTCCTTTGGTTTACCTGTTTTTTGTAATTCTGACAGGGCAAAGTGGTTTGCTGCAGGAGCAGGATGTTCTGTCGCTTCTCATAGCCGGCTTGGTTTGCTTGCACGAATTTCTCCCATGTGGTTAGTTGGTTTAGGACAGGTTGAGCTGATATGTAGGAGGGTGTGAAACTCTGATGTGCCGCTCAACTCCTGCACTTAACCTTGTGGCGGTTAGAGGAGAGAAGTAAACAATTGGGGATAAACGAGTTAATAAAAACAAAACGAGTAGCATGTAAGCAAAATCCGTCAGTGAAACATAAAATGAAAGACTGACTGAGAATGTAAAAATTGCTATGAGCACCAAAGATGGGAAAGAAAACTTTCAGAAAAAGATGAAAAGTCAAACTTGCGAGATTGATGTCCTGTTTTGAGTTCACACCGCACTGAGCAGCTATCTGTAGCACAGTTTCGGAGGGGGGGGGGGGGCAGAACAAAACAGCATTTCCAGTCAGAACCAGAAACACAATTCTGTGAGACACAGGCACCGGCTGACAGCTCAACCACAATATCTGCGATTTACGACTGAGCACACGACATCTGCTGCTATATCGGGAACAGACTTCATTTGAAGGCTGCTCGTGGTGGCATTCTTCATTGGACTTCGTCATATTGACCTTTGTATTGTCAAATTCACTGTATCAGGCTGAAACTAATATGAAAGGCAGTCATATTTGTTTTTGTCACATTTTATTCTAAAGAAAAGGTTTAAGGTGCAAAAAGAGCAAGTATTTCAGTGGTTTGAACTGCTGTAGCTTTGGATGTTTCAAACACCTTTTATCTTATATTTGTTGTAGTTGTCAGCAATTAACTGAAAATATTTAACTGTATTTAAATGTATTGAATTAAAGGGACACTGTTTCCATCTGGATCCACCTAATTTGTCTTTGCATAACAAAGCAATTTATTTGTAGCTCTTAGCAAATATATTTTCCTACACTGGCACATGGAGCTGAAATTGAAGTTATGCTAGGATTAGTTCCATGTGTGTCCATTTTTTTGTACATGACAGAGTAAAATGGGTTTTCTCACAATGTCATACAAAATGTGGTATTTATTTTTTGAATTTTGTCGTCTGTTTGCTCTGTGACATTTTTGGGTGGCACAGAGCGGAGATCTGTGCAGGAGAGCGAGGAGCTGCTGGTGAACGTCGCTGCCGCCATCAACAACCTCTCCTTCTACCAAGAAGAAAACTCTGAGATCAGATACAATCAGCTTATTATTGCAAAGTGTAAGACTAAAAGATGAGAGAAATGTGAACATTGAAAGATGGGGTGGAATGATCTTTAGTGTGACTAATGCACTTTGTTTTTCTCTAGTGATGCTGAAATTGCTGCTTAGTTCAAGCATGGATGCCATGTTAGAGGCCACTCGTGTTTATGGAAACCTGTCGCTGCATAAGGACGTGCGGGACTTTGTTATGCAGAATAAAGGTATACATCCAACAAACGTATGAATCGACAATTTACTGATCTAAACTAAGCTTTGTTTCCCTTATTATAATCCTGTGTGAGCTGCTAAAACCTGCTGCTTTAAACTCACCTATATGCTGCTCCACATTAGCTTGCATGTGTTACTGATATTCTCACAAATACAATCATAAATGGCCTTTGTGGAAAAGTTCTGGACCAACATGTCTGCACATTTACCTGAACAGATGTCAGTCATTGAGGAATTTCCTCTGGTATTTTATTTTTCTTTCACTTTCAGTGTTTGCCAGATGTGTCTTAGTTCTTTTATCCATATGTAACCCATAGACATTTTTGCACTTTATTTTTATTTTTAATTTTTAACTTTTGTAAAAACCAGAGGGTAAAATTGTGGAGTTTACGGTTTACCATTTACTGAATGAAGATATGGTTGAAGCCAGATATTCATATACTGTATAAAAAGACATAACATTTTTATTTTCAGTGTCTAACATTAAATTAGATCCAACTTTTCCTGTTTTAGGTCACTCAGGATTACCAACATTTTTTTATTTGCCAGAAAAATCAGGCAGAGACTTTTTTTGGATAATTTTTTTGTTTTATTTCTCCAAAAGTTTACATGCACTAAGATTACTATGCCTTTAAACAAACTGGGAAAGCTCAGACGATGTCATTGCTTTGTAAGGTTCTTATGAAACCCCAGCATTTGGGTTAACTGGAGGCACACCTGTGGATGTACTTTAAGACAATACTACTTCCTTGTGTGAGATCACAGAAAATCAAAAGAAATCAGCCAGGATATCAGGAAGAGAAGCATGGACCTTGTCCACGTTCATCTTTTCAGTAGGAAGTTGGTAAGAGTGTCATTTTCCACGGTGAAGTACCGACACTGACAGAAAAACCGCTTGGAAGCCATTTCTCCAAAAGCAACATAAAAAACCAGATCATAGTTTGCATCAACACAGTCAAGTCTTATTTTTGGAGACATGTCCTGTGGCCTAATCAAACTTAAAGCCAAGTGTTTGGCCATAATGACCATAGATACATTTAGAGGAAAAGGGGAGAACCTTGGAAGCTTGAGGGCATTATCCCAGCTATGAAGTCCAAGGTTGAAAGCAGATGACATCATGGGGAAAGAACATTATCGAATATGGAAATATTAAAGCAACATCCCAAGACATCAGCCAGGAAGTTTCATGGATGCAGTTTGGGTTTGATTTAAATCAGTGTTTTGAAGTGGCCATTCTATGTCAGATAGTGAGTCATAGTGGTTAACTGTCTTTTTATACAGCATACTGAATGTAAATATCTGGTTTCAGCTGTAATTTACTTTTAAATCCTCTTTAAAACAAATGGTGTTTAAGTTCAGATGCTCGACGCATTGTGGAGATCTGTATACCGCTGTATCATACTGAAGCTGAGTCTATCTTTACAACATAAACATGCCTGCTGACTTTGGTGATTACTCCTCTCTTATCTTCCTCCTTTTTGTCCACATCCTCTCCCTCAGTGCACAAGTTTGTGGTGACTCTACTTGACTCAAAGAGAGCCGAGATGTGTTTTTCTGCCTGCGGGGTCCTGACCAACCTCGCTCTGGACCCTCCCAACAGGGTTTGTCTTGCACTGGAGGGGGCTTCTGCAAAGTAAGAACAAAAGCACTTACTTAAATAGCCTGTCTTTGTATCTCCTGCAAAACATGCTTCTCCAATGCATTTGAGAGGCAAATGTGGTATGAAAGCACTATCTACTGTACCTACAGCAAAGCAAGCTTTGAAATATGGCGGTGTTGGTGTTTATTACTTTTAAAAATAACGAATCATCCCGTTACTGTAATAATTTTACAGTATATCACCATTATTCCCCTTTTGGTCTGAGTTGATAACTGGCGTTGGGCAGTTCAGTGTAGAGGATTGCAAAAAGGCATAAAGTTTATCTTAATAACAAAACAGAGCAGGTCTGGGCTTTGTTTGATGATAGTTGAACTCTTGAGCAAATGGGATTTCAAGCTGAGACTGAGATAAGAAAATAAAACCAATTTGAAGTGTATATAATAAATCTGTAGCTGGAGGCAGAAAGACAAAACGCTTTGCTTGTTCAGAGAGTTATCAAATAAAATCTTCTTCCCTTGTGTTATTTGTCATTTCAGAATAATTTGTATATGTTTAACTGATGTGAGCTGGAACTGAAAGAAAGTCTGTGGAATTCTCTTTTGGCTTTAGTTTACTGTTCTTGTCTGAAAAGTAAGCACTGTTGGAACATTTAATTTTATTTCCGCCTCTCGCACACTCTGTTCTTGTCCAAATGAAACTCCAGTGAAGTGCATCTAATGTTCACAAACCTGATGGTCATGTGAATTCTCCCTCCTCGAGTCACATGAAGAGTTTTCTGTGTGTGTGTGTGTGTGTGTGTGTGTGTGTGTTTGTGTGTGTGTTTGTGTGAGCAGGTTGGTGGACTCTCTGAGAGATTTCGGGCCAGCTGACTGGCAGTTGGCAGGCCAGGCCTGTCAGGCCTTGTGGAACCTGATTGGTCACGGCTCCGACAAGCTGCTGCGCCCAGAGGAGAGAGAGGTGCTGCTGGAGATCCTCACAGTGTACTCAGGTTTGTTTTGTTTCTAGTCCTTACACAACCAGCGGACGGATGCAAACTGGAAAAGAACACACTCCCACTAACATCTGTCACTCGCTACGGGGGATGACACATTTATTCCAACTCTCATAAATATATTTCTGTCATGCAGTGACTTGCAAAAGTAATCATGCCCTTTGAACTTTTTCACATTTTTTTCTGGCTATAACCACAAACTTAAATTTGAATGGGATTTTATTGTGATATGTCGACACAAAGTAGTGGATTAATGTAAATTGAAAAGAAATATTATAATACTTTCAGTTTTTTTTACAAACAAAACGGCTGTAAATCTTTTAGGGACTGTCTCTAACATCTTTTTAACATCTAAAGACGCACATTTTTGCCCTTTTGTCTTTGCAAAATAGGTCAAACTTAGTCAGACTGAAAGGAGAGCGTCTCAAGATCAATTTGTCAACTTATTGCCACAGATTCTCAGGTTTTGGCAAATATAGGTTTGGGTTGAAACATGCATTGATTAAACCATTCCACTAAAGCTCTGGCTGTATGTTTAAGATTGTTTTGCTGCTGTGTGGTGAATCTCTGCCTCAGTCTTTTCCTTCCTGTTAAAGGTTTCCTTCCAAGATGATGCTTTCTCTAGCTCCTTTTTCTTGTGAACTCTGGACGGCTTCCCTGCTCTTGCTCAAGAAAAGCATCCCCACATCATGATACTGCCACCACTATGTCACCATGAAGATGGTGTGTTCAGGGTGCTGCAAGATTTCTGCCACACACTACCTTTTGCATTTTGCTCCTTTTTGACCAGAGGACCTTCTGTAGGGTGTTTGCTCTATCCCCTGCATTGCATGTAACAATCGTTAAATAGAACTTATTGGGTTTTTTTTCAGGACAGATTTGTGGAACACACAATTAAAAGCTGTCTTGTCAACAGATGCCCCCACCTGAGTTGTAGATCTCTGCAGCTCCTCCAGAGTCACTGTGGGTCTTTTTCCTCCCTCTCTGACTAATACTAAGGGTATCAGATTAAAGGGGTATTAATGCAAAAGCCCTCCAAAACACACGTTGCCCCTTGAAGCATTTCCCTTTCACTTCATAATTGTACACTACAATGGGTTTGTCTCACATAAAACACATTTGTTTAAAACACACCTAAGATCTCTTACTACTCTTTTTTGCTATTCTTTAGATGAAGAGGAAGCTCTGAAATGGACACAAAATGAAGATGAGCAGGATTTCCACAAAGCATGCTGGGAGTCAGAGTTTTTACCTGTTGCTCAGAAATTGATAAAGGTATTCCAGTCTCTAGAAACTACAGCTTGACACAATCAGATTTATGGTTTCATAGAAATGTCTGTGTTTTCCGCATGTTCCCTGAATATGCTAAGTATAGAGAGCGCTGGGAAAAAGCTTCAGAAATCCCAAAGAAGCTTGTCCTCCAACTGCTGTCACTGTTTAGTGTGACTGAAGCTGCTGTTTTTCACAGAGGATGAGGTCACAGACATTTTACAGGCACTTTAAAGCTCACAGGTTGGGAAAATGAAACAGGTGGCAGTTAATACTTAATGTCAGTATGCAGAACTATGCAGATAGAACCTGCAAAAAATGGGTTTATATTTTTGTGCATTCATGTAAAAATAACTATTTTATCTATACTGTGTGACATCTGTGAAAACATTTGTATTTATATTTTACAAGCATTTTTGGCTGATCCATGTTTTTATCTTTAGTTATTTTGGACCTTGAATGAACTTTTGAAACTTTTTTCACACCGGACTTTATTCTATACTGTGTGGTACAGATACACAAATGATAATGTAGTCTTAAAAACAACTTACTTCCCAGAATAAAACATTTATTGTCTGGACATTGTGAAGAATTTGTGTATGAACAAGCAGTGTACAAAACAAGTTTTTCATCTGCTTCTTAAAGCATTTATTGTTGCACAGATATGGGGCAAGGCAGTGCTTACAAGCTGAATAGCCAAAATTACAACATATCCAAATCACATTATTGCTTAAAATCTGAAAAGTCAATTAGATCTGTAACAAATTCCTCCACTTTCTACACAGTAGTGACCTGTAGCAAGCACAAAACAAGCAGATGCTTTAAAATAAAAATCCAAAAGTTTCGAAACATTGCTCTGCTGGTTGGTATCAATGTTATCAAGAAAAATAAAAGTTCCTATTCTGTACATAATTTGGGAAAGCCAGTGAAATGTTGGTCAGCAGAGCAGAGGATTGGTAGACAGACCTGTGTGGCTCTGATGGGAAATCCTCTGAAGTTCACAGATTACCAGCCTCTGGTAGGGAGCTAACATGATGCTCAGGAGCAAAAAGACTCTGACCTTGACCGCACTACAAAGAAAATGGACCATTAACTTGTCCCCAGTGAGTCATGCAGATTTGAAGCGTGCACAGTTAAAACTCACACTAAAGTCCCTGAACTGCACTGATGATAATAAACCGAGCTATTCCCCTGAACACCAGTTTACTGGTGATGATCTCAGCTGTTTTGTATTTAGAGCCATGTATGTAAGCTTCAAAACTCAAACTTTTTTATTTCCAATATTTTTATTTTGTAGCACTAGTGGCCTTTATTTTGAAAATTGACTGACAGGAAAATTGGTGGAGAGAGAGGGGAAAGGCATGCCGCAAAGGTCTCTGAATTGGGACTTGAACCTGTGACGGCTGCATCGAGGACTGAGGCCTCCATATATAGGTCTATCCCTGCGTCATCGCCACACCCCACGACTCATCTTTTGGCTGGATGGGCTACCAATGTCTCCAGTTTTCATTCAACCAAATGTAAGCTTATAGTTAGGGTTATTGTGGGTGATTCTCAAATTGTGTATTAATATCTCTTACAATCTCTTTCACAAAGCACTAAAAGCACATTTTAAGGACAAAACTACAAACAATACACATTAACTCAGTATTAGGGTTTATTTTTTTTTTACTTTTTCCATACTTTCATATAAAAAGTGTCAGTAACTGACATCAGTCAGGAGTTTGAAAGAAATGAAAAAAAAACTTCCTCTCAAACCACTTTCAAATGTACCATTCATTTATCATTGCAGCTCAGCTCCTCCTCACATCATCATTCACCTGATTTCCTCAGTCCACCTTTAGAATGCAGTACTTTACTGATTTTTAGTAAACAAAAGAAACAAGCAGAGGCATTAAACCTCTGATTCAAATAAATTTTTTTTAAAAGCTGCTTTTGCACTGGTTAGACGTCCCTCGCAGGGAAATAAGCACAGCTACAACCTTTTTGCGTTCGAAAGCTATCGACCGCAGGCAGCCCTGTGTGAGCTCTGGATCCCCTGAGCAACAGGTACACGGCAGCCCAAAGTTATTAAAAAAAAAATACAAGAGGTATTTTACTGGTGAAATTCACAATCAAAAGCTTTGAAAGAGTTAGGTCAACCAGCCAGGCGGGATAAGCGGAAGACGAGATATGACGGAAGCAAACCCCCTCCTGGAGAACCTGGTTTCCAACTTTCTATACGATTGATATTTTTCTGATTTTTTTTCTCCCCCCCCCCCATACAAGATAAAAACAAGACATCAATAAAAAGAACAGTTTTCTCACAAAAACAGAGCTACAGCAGAAGCAAGAAGGCTTTCCTTCAAAGTGCTTCGCTTTTTTTTTTCTTAAACAAATGAAATTCCAAGACATACATTTTTCTCATCTCCACTTATTTTTGTGAAGCACACAAACACTCATACCTCAGTCATCAGAAAAACATACCTCATTCACACCTGTACAGTCAAACTCAAAAAGGGCTCAGACAGTGTTCTTTTGAGTTTTTTCCCCCCACATGTAGGGTCTTCACACTCCTTGGATTAGCTTACTACGACGTTTGAGATTTTGGGTGTGGTTAAGGGAAAAGAGGGTGGGGGTAATGCAATGGATTTTTAATGGACAGGGGATTTTATGAAGGGATTAAAGGAACTGGGTGAGGGGTGATTTTGGGCATCAATATGATCCCACTAAAATACAACTGGGAGCAGCAGCACCAGCACGTACACACTGTACTGGATATAGTTCAGGCACACGTAGAAAACATTGAGACAAAATAAAACCTAGAGTTAACGCATCCATCTGCAGTTACATCGAAACCATCCCCTCCTCATCATACAAAAGTGAAAAAAAAAAGATGTTATAGAAACTAAAATAACAGTGACAACAGAATCAAATATGCAGACCGTTTCTGGCTGCACAGCTTTCTTTCTGGGGAAGTTTAACAGGATTCTCATTTCTATTTTGAGAGACGTGAGACAGGCAATGCTGGAATACTGAAATGTAGTCCTGGATGTCTCCAGGGTCAATGCTCTGAGCCAGCACAAACCCTTCAGCAGGGCTTGAGTTTCTCAAGGCTGCCCTCTGTTGGTCAGTTTTGGCACTGCAGACAACGGCTGACTGGATCCACGTGTAGTTTGAGATGACTTTTCTCCAGTAGAAAATCTTCCTCCCTTGATGTCCATTTGTTCTGATCTTCTCTGCAACGTCCACAAGGCATTGTCAAAACCGAGAGCTCTTTTTGATTAACCCCCCCACCCCACCCCCAAGTTTTTTCTCTGTGTTCCAGAAAGAGCAACAACGACAGTTAAAGGACAACAGTAAAAACGCCAAAAGCACTTCATGTCATGTAGCGGGTAATCGCTCTCAGAGCGTATAACAGTTCTGCTTGCATCCGTGCTTCCATAAGAAGCAGATTAACGTGGACCTGCAGGAGGAAAGTGGGAGAGAGAAGAAGAGAGTGACGCTAACCCGCTGCAGCAGAGTTAACCACATGTAAAGAGGTCAAAACAGGAAATTCAAAACTGTACCTTCTCGGAGTGCTGAAACTGCCTCCAGAAACTCTCATACATTCGTTTGGTGGTCTTCTCAGGGCTGCACACCATGGTCTTGATATAGATCTTAAAGCTACGGTCCAGAAGCTGATTTATTTCTCCATAATCATAGTCGTCATACCTGGGGAAGACAGAGGAAAACTGTCAGGAGCGAGCACAGAAAGCAAGGCAGAACAGGTTTTATTGCTAAAATAAAGTCAGATAATATCTGGGGACAGACCTGATGCCAAACATGCAGTGTATGTAGTTCCAGATGGCCCTGCGCAGCATACTGGTGTCCACATCCTTATGTGTGGCCATGGTGTTGTATGTGAGATTGTAGGCCATCTGAAACTTCTCATCCAGCATCTGGCCCACATCAGGATACAATCTGTTGACCAGAGAGAAGCCGTGGTCCTCCCAGCTGTAGTCCTGCAGGACACAGAACCAATCCCTCAATAACATGCATCCAGATCACGTTCTCAAGCTGGTCCATAAGACTGTCTGATGTTTACCTGTGCTCTGAACGTGGGCACTTGTTCCCCTCTCCTGGAAAAGTCCTGGTAGCCATAGCTAGTGTCCTCAAAGTGGCGAGAGATGTCTCTGGAAGGGACACACTCCTCGTCCTCTGACGTCACCACCAGCATGCTTTCGGTCTTCTCCTTCTCAAAGCGAGTGGCCATCTCCTCCTGGCTGGCCTCTTCGTCATCGCGGCACTCCTGCAGCTGTTTCATCCTCTCCATCAGCTCCTCCACCTCACCACACATCTCCTGCAGAAGGACAGCAGGTAAAAAATGGTCAACAATAATGCAGCGCTTGTTCAATTTAGCAGATTTTCTCTTGATAGGTGACCACTCACCTGATTGCCCGGCAAATCGTCATGATGATTAGCGTGGCCGTTGCCGTTGGCTATGTCACACACACAGTACTGGCTAAGAGAGGGGGGTCTGAATGTGTGACCGCTGTCGCAGTTGATCTCTGGCATGATGCCGCAGCCAAATGTGAAGGAGGAGAGGGAGTGGTAATGGGTGAGCAGGACTACTGCGTGGATAAGCTCTGCCAGGGACCAGCTGTGCTCCTCGGTTTTCAGGAGGTGCTGAAAGCAACACACAGGACAAGCTGCTAACCTGAACCACAACTACAGGTCTCTCAGCTGCCGCCCAGGATCTCAGTTCACTCACCTCGATGTGCTCCTTGGTGAGAAGCCATGGACGATGGGCCAGGATTTTGTTGATCTCTCCAAGCTGCTGCAGCTTCTGTGGGGCTTCGTTCAGACCGTTCAACCACTTGGGATTCCCCCCGACCTGAAGGAAGTCGTTCACGTGCAGGTTGACCAGGTAGGAACACTGGTGGCGAGCAGCCGCCTGTACACCAGGTAAAAAAAACATCATCAGATTGACAGACAAAAACAGATTCTAGAGTTCACAGAGGGTGGAACAGGGACATACCATAATGCAAATGTAGTGTCTATAATGCAAAGGCAGGGGTCCATCCATTTGCAGCAGGTAGTGCTGCGTCCGGAGAAAGCTCCCCAGGTACTGTGGGTGGAAGCTCATCACGAGGGAAATGTTGTCCAGCCGATGGAGGGCTGCAAATGCATCCTCAAATATTGCCTGCGTCCTGGCGTCCACTTTACTGACTTGAAGAATCTAAATAAATAAATTTGAGGTTTATTTGTTTGCAACAGATTTTGGATGTCTCGGATGAGATTAGAGATTGCCTCATACCTCTTTTTCAGGGATAAATCTGCTTGGTCCGCTTCCTAGGGGTCTTGGGATCCTTATGCCTAAATCCTATAAGACAAGAAAAAGGGTAGAAATATGTTCAGTCGAAATGAGAGAGGAAGGCAGAGGAAAGGAGAAGTAAATACTGCAAATAAATGGTGCTAGAAGCTGTCCGAGCGATTTCTGCTTCTTTACTTCTACATGATAAATTTAGTTTTCGGAGTAAAAACAGCCCGGAACTCTGAATGATACACAAACATATCCCCCTCTTCACACAGAAACCTTTACATTGTCTTGTTTTGACCAGTAACTTTCCGCTGCTTGTCGAGACATGTCCTCACGGCGCTCGCTGAAAAGTTTGATAAAAGGGCATCATTCACAGGTGACACTGTGTTTAAAAGCAGCATCTATACGCCTGCATTGTGACATCTGAATTTAACAGGTGGACCCGTATGATCTCTTGCACGGCGATCGCAAAGTAATCACTCTCGTAAACAAGTCTGGACAAAAGACTGCACTGCAGCCTGTCCGCTGGAAGGACAAATGTCGCTTAAAATAATTCACATAAAAGGTGACACGATTTTTAATCCCACATAACAGGGTTAAGCAATGGAACAATGCAAGATTTTCGCCTTTTTAAAATTTAGTTTTGCATCATTTTACCTTTTTGGTGAGCCGTTCACAATGGGTGCATATCTTAAACAAGTCTGTCACTGCGATTGAATTATTCTCCACGTTTGGCGATGGTGCGATGGCGTGCCTCATTTCGTTTCCTCCGTTTCTCCTCTGCTTCTTTCCGCGGAGCAGATAATAAAAGCAGCGTAATTTAAATGGCTCTTTTCCCTCTAGTCTTTGTTCCTTGGGGCACTGGTGGGGGAAAGTGGCAGGCAGGCAGTCAGCTGTTGCGGCCCCTCAGCAGAATACCGTCCTCTACGGCTCATACATTCGGTAAATAAGTCGAGGCTCGGACGAGTGACACCACCAGCAGCCAATCAGAACGCGAAAACAGCTTCCAGCCAGCCAATAGCGGTGCTGGAGCCCGATGAGGCGGGGCTAAGCGTGAGGAACGATTGCGTCCTAAACGTGAGCAGAGGAAGAGGGGGGTGTGGGGTGACAATCCCACTCTAAGAAAACATCATCACTTCTCTCTCTGCTTTTGTTCTCTGTTCTTATCGATCATGATTGAATTTAGTGTTTTTCTTGCGCCCTGTATGCTAACTAAAGCCTGCAATCGATCCAAGCAGATTCCAAAATGACTTTTCCACCCAAAACAATTAAATCATTACAGATGTAAAAGCATTATAATAGCCCTGCAGTTCTTAAAATAGACCTGAGTAATGCTCTAAGGGCAGTTTCGTGGAAAGAAAGCATGGTATCCGTGTGTGCATTTTTGCAATGTGCATAAAAACAACAATCAGCTCTTGCCAGCAGCAAGTCCCCCTGTTGGCTTGTTGCTGTACTGTCCCCAGCCCTCCTTCCTGAACAGCAAAAATAATACAAAAAAAGGCACATAGGTCCACTGAAAGGATCAGCATCGCCACAGCTAAATGGATGGCTGCAGGAGCTACTGCAACAACAGCTCTTCAGTTGGTGGTTTAGCACCGCAGCCTATCACACCGCAGATAATGTCATTCCTCCACCAGTCAGCCCACACTGAAGGAGGCCTTTTAAAGCCAGGAGGAAGCAGAGATAAGAAACAGACAGCTCAATGGCTTTGTTTATGCCAACTCTGACAATAACATGTTCAGTGGAACGGCTTTTAACTAGTTTAAACAAAGCACAGGTTAAAAGGTAAATGATTCCTCAGAATTATGACAAGAAGATAACATTTTAAACTGCAAATTGTATTGGTAGGTTACAAGTTTCTACCGTACATTAACCAAATTTTCTTCTTTCCAACTCGAACAATGTAAAGAACTACTTCCATAAATTCCAAAAATCCTACAAAAGTTTACAAAATGAGAAGCTTTTTGTCATCTCATAAACTACAAGATTAAAGCAAATCTATTTTAAGTGCGAATTTCACGTGCCACAATGTTAAGTTCACTAGTTTTTGTATTTTTAGTGCTGTAAAAAGGTATTAGCCCACTTACAGATTTCTCATGCTTTTTCAGCACTTAAATATTTTAGATCAAATGCATTTTAATGTCGGGCAAAAATAAATAAACAAGTAAATACAGAAACTGGTTTCAAATAAGGATTTCCCTTAAGGGAATCAAACTTTCTAAAGAAACCTGGCCCTATGTGAAAACAAATCCCCCATTCTTGTCAAACCATAAATCAAACGGTTATTAGGATTTTTGGCAGCTGAGTTAAATTTTACCCAGGACTGATTACTGCTAGACCTGTATAATCATGAAATCCCTGAAATGGAACCTGTCTGATAACATGAAGAAGGCTAAAAGATCTTGTAAAGTAACCCATCATGCCCCGATCCAAAGAAATTCACAAACAGAAGGGAAAGGAAATCACTGACCTCTATCAGATTGGAAAGAGTTACAAGCAATCCTGTTTGATTCAACTGTAAGAAAGAGAATAATGGCATCCACAGTCTGGAGAAATGCATGGCCAAAGCCCTGGCTGACCAGAAACAACACAAAGGAATATCTCACTTTTTTGAAAGCTTTGAAACCCATTTCATCTGGCGTAAAAGTAGCACACCAAATCAATTGGTGAACATCACGCCAAGACTCATACATGTAGGTGGTAGTGTGATGATCTGGGGAGGCTTTGCTACTTTATGACTAGGACAACTTGCCCTAATGTCTAGCAGGAAGTCCTGAAGGAGAATCTTCAACCATCACTTTGTTACATTAGGTTGCCACAGGATAATGGTCACACACCAGCAAGTCCACCTCTCTATGGCTTTAAAATAACAAGGTGAGTATTTCTGAGTGACACTTGATGTACAGACCTAACTTTGATTGAGGTGCTACAGCATGTCCTTAAACACGATTAACATGCTTAAAAACCCTCTAATGTGGCCCAACTAACACAACAAGAGCGAGCCAAAATTTCTACACAGTAACACAAGACTCATTGCCAGTTATTGTAAACGCTTGATTGGAGTTTTCACCAAGGAAGGCACAACCAGTTGTTAGGGTCAGGGGGGAAATTACTTTTTAACATAGGGCCAGGTTTGTTCAGATAGCTTATCCCCTTAATTGAAAGTGAAACCATTATTTGAAAACTACCTTTTTAATTTAATCAGCTTATCTTTATCTGATATTAAAATTTAATGATGTAACAAATTTAGGTGTGACATAAAAGCAGAAACAGAAGAAATCTGGAAATCTGGAAATGGAAGTGTTTTTTTTTCTCCAAATGCCAGCAGGCACATCACAAAAGCATCATATTGTGGTGGCTGTGGGCACACACAAACCCATAAATATTTGTGTGTCATACTTATTAGTTAGACCGGCAAAATATTATGTTTTTCTAGCAAATTACAGAAGATAAAAAGAGTAGCTGTCTACCACTGAAGCTGAAACATTTACCTATTAACATTAGTGTTAGGAGGACTTTAAAAGGTAAAACACAGAAAAACAAGTTACATTTGTAAATATTGAACAAAAGAGGAAGCTAAAAGAAAGCAGGTCAAACCATGTGAGCCCGCCTAGCCAGTTTCTCAATCACCCCAGCACCAATAACAGTATAGCACTATATTCAGCAGGTTCATTGTGTGTGTGGAGCCAGCCCCTGCCAGGCCCTCTCATGATGCCATAGGGTGGGGTGCAGGCCAGTGGTAAACATGTTCCCAGGACTAGAGTCAGCACTCCCGGGCCTGTTGGGAGCCCCATGGCTCAGCAAAGCTGCACAAGAGGCCGGTCAGCATTAGGGCTGACCACACACTGAACATTTTCACATAAAAGCGCCTAGGCTCAGGGGTCTGGCCTCGCAGACACGACCAAACACTATTGTCAGAGTGCACGCACTGACTAGGCCGTTGGCGTTTCCACATAAGATGTGTTTGTATATGTCTCTCTGTGCTTTAATAAATACTGTATATAATAATTTTGAGCCTTTTTGCAGCACATTATCAAAAATTGACTACTAATACAGTGCCTTGCAAAAATATTCATATAGCCTTGAATTTTTTGACATTTTTTAACCACAAACATCAACATTTTTACTGGGATTTTATGTCATAGGCACACAACACAAAGTAGTGCATTGTGAAATGAAAAGAAAATGAGCCATGATTTTCAAAAATTCTTTATAAATAAACACCTGAAAAGCGTGTGATGCTCAGGTATACAGTCTCTATTTATTTTGTTACCTGTAAGTAAAATCCAGTGTAAACAGTTGCCTTCTGAAGTCAGTATCATGAAGAACAAGGAACACACCTGACAGCTCAGGGATAAAATTGTAGAGAAGCTTTAAACACCTTCCTGAGCACTGTTCATTTCATCATCTGAATGGAAAAGTCTATGGCACAACTGCAAACCTACCATGAGATAGACATGAAACTAAACTGACATACAACGTGTAGTTGAAAGCTTGCACTGCATGTCACCCTGAACACCCCACCAGGGAATCATGGCGGTGACAGGATCATGCTGTGGGGATGCTATTCTTTAGCAATGACTGGGAAGCTGGTCACGACTGGGAGAAAGATGGATTGAGCTAAATACAAAACGATCCCAGAATAAAGTTGTTAGACGCTGCAAAAGATTTGAGACTGGCGTAAAGGTTCACCTTCCAGCAGGACTATTACCTTGGAATATTAGAATGGTCCAGTCAAAGTCCAGACTTTAATCCTATTGAGAATCTTGAAAACCGATGTTTACAGATTCTCTGCATTCAATCTATTTTGCAAAGAAGAATGGATTTTGCAGGGCACTGTACATTTTGCTATTTTAATAGAGAAAGAAATGAAAGCATGCATTAATTTACCATTTTTAAGGTGCTCTTTGCAATATTCATAAAATGTGGACACAATCCTAGTTCACCAAGAGTTAGCGCAGAACCTGTTTGGAAACACCTACAGCCTGCAGAAATATTGCTTTCATAAATAAAAAAAATCAAGAAAATATGGATCTCTAAATATAAACATGATTTTTAAGAAGTGACATTTGAAGGAGTATTGTCTGCACGCCACCTCCAGGTCCTTCAGGTGTCTTCAGATAAGATTATTTCCTGCATTTCATTTTCCAGCATTGACATGAATAAAGAAAACATGCCTTGCTGCTGTCACAGTCTGCTACACTACACATTTACTCATGAGCCTTTTGAAGATTGTTCTGAACACAATGTGACATATAAAACCACACTGCGGGTGTCTCAGGGGAATATGAAGACATAGATCGTATGCGTCTCACTCATTTAGTTTGATGTCACCTGCAGTGAACTTGAACTGTCAATCAACTATTCTTAGAAGAGAAACTGCAGCAGAATAAAAGAGAAAAAGTATCAAATCACTGGGTAAAATCGACCAGGACAAGATATTTTGACAAGTTTCTTGCTGTTTTTGGGAATACACCTGGAATCCTTTACATATAAACACCGACAACATGCCGGATTACTTGCAATAAGTGGGGAGACTCTTAGAAACAACAGGAATCATCTCAGATTTGTTTCAGATACTTATCTGCTAAAAGAAGGGTGTGAACAATGGAAACATTTCCACTAGATTTAATGTCAATAAAAATGCACTCCAACTGCTGGAAAAGCAGGAAACAATATTCAGACTAGGTAAAGTTTTTTTATTCAATATGAGAAGCTGTTCTTCCCCTAAATATTCAAATGCACATTTGGTCTACATCTAAAATCTTTAAAAAAATAGAGAATATACTTTCAGAAACAATTTTAAGTACTACTGAAAGTATTTAAAGAATATTAATGACAAAAGTAGTTTTTAAAAGTAACATGCATTTATCTGGCTGCATGATGTGAACTTAAAGCACAAAGATTAGCAGTAATCAAATAAGCATTACAAGAGTACAAAAAAGAACTAGTATATTTAAAGTACTAATACACAATTCTACTAAAGCATAAAGCTGCGGTCACACAGTTTGCCACGTATGTAGGCGTATCTAAAACATGGGTTTGTGTGAAGTGTCATTTATGATGTTCCCATATTACATTTATCTACATGATAAATGTTCAAGAAAACTTTATAACATGATCTAAGTACTTTTTTTTGAGAACAGAAAAGCATCTAGTAATCTAAAACGTATATTTACTGAATTTTTAATTGTGATATATAGACTCAATTTATCCCTTTTCTATGGAGCTTCTTATGCAGATTATTTTTTAACAAAGCGAAACGGTAAATGGGTCGTTAGTCGAGCTATCTGCTCTGGTCGAGCCTGCAGTTGGCTGCTTAACAGACAATGCTGACTGTAGTTTAAAACTGTTACCTTATTAAGCTTAGTAAGTGGCGCTCCTTTAATTTGTAAGCCAATGATTTTCAGTGGTTTAAGTGAAATATTTCCAGTCTTTCCAAATTTGTCTTTTTTTCGGTCAGCTGACCGCCAGTGCACAGGAACAGGTGGTAGAGGGGTATCAATGTTTAACTCTGTGCTTTAAACAGCCGAACCTCCTATCTTGTATGTTATGTATATTATTTTAAAGACTTCGTAGGAATTGCATGATAATAGCAGTTTTGAAAGAAATATATTAATTAAAGATATATATTAATACCAGTAAGCAGCCCAGTGGCAGACAATACCACTATCTGCTCTGGCAGAATCTGGCTAAATCTGAAACATGTGACACTTTCACAGAGTTAGTCATTTTTAAGAAGTTCTAAACTTTGGGAGCTACTTTCTCATTTCCAGCTGTTTCTTTTCTTTACGAGTGCACAAAAGCTTTAACGCACTAAAGAGGCTGATTAAACTTAATACGACTCAAAAACAGGAGAGGAAGCCACGCCAGATGTAAACTCTTGCACATGTGTTTCTCAGCTCTGTGGCTGCTGTGTTTTCTCATGCAGTTAAGACGCGAGAGAACCACAGAAACGGTGGGGATGTTCAACAAGTGGCACAACTCCACAGACCAGTTTAAACTCGACCTATCGGTGCGCAGAAGAGAGGAAGCAGAAAACGCTCAAACACTGACATAAGCCTAGCAACAGGCTTCCACCAATTACAGCGAAGAACAACAGTTTCAGGAACCAATCTTCTCCGCGGTGTCTCTCTGCCTTTCTTAGAAAAAAAAAGAAAAAGAAAACAACAAAAAAGTTGTGTCGAGGTATGAAGTTCAACAGGCAGCCTAATGTACTCTGTTTTATACAGTATTAGGTTTGCTTGTGTGTTTGCAAAGTCATAATTTGTCTGTTGGCGATTTAGTGACAAGAAGAGGCAAAACAAAGGTCTCCTAACCTCACAGCAAACACCAAACCACATGTTTCAGATTAGCTCGGAGGCTCAAAACAGCCAGTCTCGTCTGAGAAAAACAATCAGAGAACTTTTTCCTTTTAAAAAGATTCCTCTGAAAGTGAAAAAATATTCAAGAGAAGAATCAATACAGTTAGATAGCAGACGCCTTCAGGGTTTTAATGGTAAATAGTAAAAACTGAAGAGGATATCCCCATGGCACTCTTCAAACACAGCTCTAGATTTGAGTCTCTATATCTCAGTGAGCGTTTAACAGAGCAAAATGAAAGGTTAACCCCTACCTGCCTACTCAACGAGCAGAAACAAACACACAGAACAGGAGATACGTTTTTAAAACCTACTTTCACCTCATGTAAAGACTCAAAGTCAGATCTATGTGGGAATTAGAGTCGCCTCTAGGAAAAATCTTGTTCCTTTTTACTAATGTTTTTGTCGTCCTATAATCTGATCCGTGTTTATTTTGATGAAATAGCTGGTTCGCAGAGCATTGATTTTTCTAAAGGGGACAGGCACAACCCCAGACCAGCAGGTCCTGGATCCGTGTGCACCAAAACTGCAAGGAGGCATCGATCTTTGGATTCTATGAAACCCAGAGGAACTCTAGTGAGTACATGACGAATAAAAATTAAATAAACAGCAAGGTTGCAGAGGCATGCATTTACAAAAATCCTATAGGAATCTGTAGGTACCGTGGGGAACCATTCAGAGGGAAAAGGCATTGGCTTTGCAACACCCGTGTGCACGTGTGGAAGAGCGAGTTCCCGGGGATGTTATTCTAACAGGGATAGGGCAGCTGTCACAATATGACGAGGTCCGAGAGAAAAGATCCCACAGAAAAACAGAAAATACCAAACCCTCCCCTGCTATCTTTAGCCTGGTATGTCATGGCCACCACAAATCAACACAAAGCTCCTCAGCTGGTTTCATCACAAATGGCATTCTCTTCGTTTCTTTTAAAAACCAAAACACCTGCAGCTTTACCTTGACTACTAGCTGGATTTTGGAGGAAATACTCATACTCATGCTTAGTGGTGTAATTTAGAAACACAAAACTAACAAAGATGAGCCCATATCAGTTCTGAAGAACTCCTAAAAAGGACTGGCTGTGGTCTGTTGTTGCTTTGTGTCTCCTTGCAAGCACAGCTGTTTTCTTTTCTTCCCCTGACAAGACCTCGCCTTATAGCTGACTGAGCAAAAAAAATTGACTCATCTCCTTTGGAGCGCAGCCAGATAGTTGTTGGTCATTGCTCTGTTACTTGAACAGGCACGGTAAGCTGCAGTTTAACCCTCTCACCTGTCATGATTAGAAAAGCACAGAGCTGTTGATTAACTACCAGAAAATATCATAAAACAACATGTTCATACAAGAGGGTTATAGCAGACAACAGGAGGTCAAAGATGAGAGCTGCTTGGAAAACAGAAACCTGTTTCTCATTTCCTTGTTGCCTCTTTTGGAAAGCAGTGTAATGCTTTGTTGTGCTTTGCAGAAGAGGAAGGTTCGTCTCTTCTGCCCAACAACAATCTGCACCCACCCATGTTTTCAATGCCAGTTTCACTTCTGTCTTCGCTTTACCACTATCTGCTCTCTCAATCTTTAACCTTCACTGAGATACGTTTTGATTGCAAAGTGGAAAAGGTAATGTGATACCGCTGTATTTTAAAGGGACGAGGAAATGATCTGACCTAATTGCAATCATCAGAACCAGTAAGGCCGAGTTATATTACTTCATCAATAGGTAATGAACTCTGGTACTGAATGGTGGAACAAAACGGCAGGGAGAACTTAGGGAGTGACGTCCTTATCCCCACTGTCCCATTAATGTTTAATGGATTAAAAAATGCTTATGCTGGTCACTCTTAACTCATTGTTAATATGCACTTTTATATACTTATCTATATTCTTCTTTTTAAATATAAAACCCTGATAAATTATATTTATCACACTACACTTAAATATTTTAGGCCTGTTGAGCTCTCTGATTAAGCTAGATCAATGTTTTAGCTTAGTGGTAGAGTTCAAGTTAAAGCTGGAAGAGACAATGCCAGAGTGACTGAAAGTTTTCTCTGGCTATGTGGAGCAATTAGTAATGCAACCTGGCCCCTCCCCCACCTGCTGCAGCACACTGCTAGTCAGCTGACTGAAAGGAGACTCCTACACTTTTCTCTCACCTTATAAGAAAGACAAATTCAGCTGGTGTGTAAAACTTACAGTGGAACTAAACCCGATGTAAAAGCATAACCCCGCCCCCAGACAAATTTAGAAAAATGCCATCAAAGTGGGCGGTGCCAAGTGACACTGAGGGGCTTGGCCAAGTGTGAGGATGAGAGGAGAGGGTTAAGCGGGGGTGGTATCTCAAAAAGAGAGAAAGAGAGAAAGTGGCAGCTAGCTTAACTTGACATGTTGAAACAGGGAGGGTATGTCCAAAATCAGGGGCTGGATCCTTCGAAGGACCCGGTCTACGTGGGCTGGGTCCTTCTTTAACCGCTAAAACCACGGAGGCCGGAAGTAAGTAGCTGCGAATCGGGACGGTCTAGCCTCACCACCAGGAAGGTGGTGAAAAAAAAAGGCAGAAAAATCCGAACACGTTGGAGCACGTTTGAAATTAAGCGATGTCTTGATAAATCAAGCAGATATTTCACGTCTACATAGTTATATTCCCGCACTAAAAACATTTTAGAAGTTCATTTGTGTCACAAAACGTGTGATTTTTCACAATTTACTCTCAGCTTTTGCCGCTGTGGTCCGCCATGGCTGTCCCTGCTTGACCAATCTGCTTCGACAATGAATCGACCCGCAATGAATGATGGGAAATGATGGACCGCGAAGGATACTCACAACCCATCGAAGGAGTCTCAGAAGGATTCATGAATTGGGACAGCCTTCGTCGCCGCGCTGTGACATAATCGGCCTAAAAATACGGCCTTCGAAGGATCCAGCCCCTGAATTGGGACATACCCAGAGAGTGAGCAGAGCGACGCTGGTAGCTTCGCCACAGATGGATCTTTTGAGGTGGAGGATTTTTCACCTCCCTCGTCACTGAAGGTTGAGGGAGCCCAGCAGGCCTGAGCTTTATCAGTTCGAGTCGCTGGCTCAAGGCGCTCAATCCGGCGCTATCGAGGCAGTGGAGGACAGAATGGGTCCAGTTTCTGAGTGGTAAAGTGATGTTAGCAGCATCATTACTAACATGGGCTAACGTTCAAAGCAGTAACAAACTTTCAGAAAGTTTACAGTTACATGTAGATTTATATTATTTAAAGTAACGCAGATCGAAGGTATAAAGCATAAAACGCTATGATCAGTGCTTGCAGTTCTAACTGCTCACTTGCTACGGGGGCATGGGTCTGAGTTAGGTGGTTTTACACCCGAATGCGGGGGGCTGTGACGTAGACATGCACAAACCTGTACCATTTGAACCAATAGGAAAATTCAACCCACCATTCAACCCAAAGAGGGCAGCACTAAGACGGTTTTAGGACAAGTATTGCAGAATTAAACATAAAATCGCACAGTAACATAAAGATATTCACCCATTATTCTTGCTACAGTAACATTGTTTTAAAGCTAGTTTGAAAACTGCAAGCTGCTTGTCTGTTAAGCCAAGCAGGTAGCCCACCTAATTAACCAGCTGCAATCAGCTCTTTATACTTGTATTACTTGACATAAATACGTTAAATTATTTTGCAACAGTAGGCATAATTGTTGTCAATCAGATCATATTCTGCATTCTTGTTTAGTTTTCTTTTTTGGCAATATACTGAGATACTGTCTTTTAATCATACGGTGTGAATTTCAGTAAGACTAATGGCTAAATAAGCCAGCAGGCCAGACTATGAAAAATGCTACATATTTATCTGATTTGAGATTAAAGAGTTAGTTCAAAGCTTTTAAGTTTTATCATTAGTCGGTATCTTTCCTGTGGTAGACCGCAGTAGCAGATTTTTTTTACTAAGGAGTCAGGTAAGTAATCACTCAGGGTGGGGCCACAATGTCAAAAAACGTAAAGCTCAAACATGTCATATTTTGTCAAACTAATGCAGAGTTAATAATTATTACACTGTAGTCCAGGTGGAAGCAAAAAGCTACATTGACTGGGTATGTTTAATACTGTTCATTTTCCAACAAACACATGAGCCATCCCTGCAAGAAAGCATTAGTAGAAATATTCTGATCAGTCCTTAGTGAAAACAACAGAGGTTTAAAGAAATAAATGTGATACAAAACAAGTATACAATATATCTCTCAGTTATTATGTTACACAAATGTTGAGCTTTCGGTATTTTTTTAAATGGTGAAAAAAAGGCTTAATTTGACTAGCCCTTAGTTTTTACTTCTGTTTGATTCTCCTCTGTCTGCTGCAGTAGTTACTTTACAAAATCTTTTTTTTTTAAAACCACTCTATCACTTTAGACAAAATTGCTGTGAATAAAGTCTTCTCGATGTATTTTGTGGCTGGATGGGCAGATAATCAATATCCTTAATTGTTTTTTGAACATAGTGGACAAGTAAAGAATCATTGCTTTTGTGTTTCGAGTAGTAAGTGGGGTAAGTGGGAGTTTTTAAAGGAAACATGAGTCTGGGGGCTTTTAGGGGGCAAAACTGTAACATAATCTCCCTTGCATGTTGGGCTGCTATTGTGAACATAAAGAGCAACCTTAAAACTGTATAGCAACAAAGCTTTTCCTCTGATAGATTGAAACTGCAATGCAGTTTAAAGTTAAATCTTCAGCTCTGTTGAATTAAAATCTTATTTTAAACTTGATTTCTTTCTCTTTTTTGCTTATGTTCCTAATTTAGCATAGACCTACATACCACCATACAAAGTTATGGCTGCTGAATCATGATTGGTACTCTTTGGCGGCTCACCTTTGCTCCTCTCTGATGGCCTACTTTCTTGGGCCACAAGTTTAACTTTAAACACTACACTAAACATGCACTAAATATACACACAGGGGCCAGCAGATTTAGAGTGTGCAAACATGGGAGATGGGGATAACATACACAAACTTACTGCAGATCCACATGCATGTGCACACTCGAGACTATAACCAGTAAGTTCCCTCAAACATGAGATCACATGACAGGAGATCACGGAGTTTGAACTATCTAATGCAACAAGGGAGAAAATGCTTAGATAGGCACTCTGTTGAAATCTACAAATACGTGACCAGGAGCCCAAACAATAAACAAACGTAAAATCACAAAATAAAAACAATACGATATACTATAGTGTCTTAAAATATTAAACCAGTTATTGTAAATATTTAAAGGGCCAATACGAAAACTTATACTTAAGAAAAACTAGATAAGCCAATCATGCTCTTCCAGTATACAGTAGGGAGAACAAGTATTTGATACACTGCCGATTTTGCAGGTTTTCCCACTTGCAGAGCATGTAGAAGTCTTTAATGTTTATCATAGATCAAGCTTCAACTTCAAAAATTCCAGAAAATTACATTGTGTGATATTTAAGTAATTAATTTGCATTTTATTACATGACAAGTGTTGATCACCTACCAACCAGTAAGAATCCCAACTATCACAGGCCTGTTAGTTCTTCTTTAAGAAGCCCTCCTGTTCTCCACTCATTATCTGTATTAACTGCACCTGTTTGAACTCGTTATCTGTATAAAAGACACCTGTCCACACACTCAAACAAACTCCAACCTCTCCACAATGGCCAAGACCAGAGAGCTGTTATGTCAGAGATAAAGTAGTAGGCCTGCACAAGGCTGGGATGGGCTACAGGAAAATAGCCAAGCAGCTTGGTAAAAGGCAACAACTTTTGGCGCATGATGACGGTCAATCTCCCTCAGTTTGGGGCTCCATGCAAGATCTCACCTCGTGGGTCATCAATGATCATGAGGAAGGTGAGGGATCATCCCAGAACTACATGGCAGGACCTAGTCAATGACCTGAAGAGAGCTGGGACCACAGTTTCAAAGAAGACCATTGGTAACACTACGCCGCCATGGATTAAAATCCTGCAGCACATGCAAGTTCTCCCTGTTCAAGCCAGCGCATGTCCAGGCCCATCTGAAGTTTGCCAACGACCATCTGGATGATCCAGAGGAAGAATGAGAGAAGGTCATGTGGTCTGATGAGACAAAAATAGAGTTTTTTGGTCTAAACTCCACTTGCTGTGTTTGGAGGAAGAAGGATGAGTACAACCCCAAGAACACAATCCCTACCGTGAAGCATGGAGGTGGAAACATCATTCTTTGGGGATGCTTTTCTGCAAAGGGGACAGGACAACTGCACCGTATTGAGGGGAGGATGGATGGGGCCATGTAGCTGGAGATCTTAGCCAACAACCTCCTTCACTCAGTAAGGACATTGAAGATGGGTCGTGGCTGGGTCTTCCAGCATGACAACAAGCACACAATTCAATTCGGTTTATTTATATAGCGCCAATTCACAACACATGTCGTCTCAAGACACTTCACAAAAGTCAGGTACATACATTCCAATTAATCCTAACCATTGAACAGTGCAGTCAGAGTTAGTTATTTATTCAAATTGGATAAAAAGTTTCTAAGGAAACCCAGCAGATTGCATCCAGTCAGTGACTTGCAGCATTCACTCCTCCTGGATGAGCATGTAGAGACAGTGGACAGTCACTGGCGTTGACTTTGCAGCAATCCCTCATACTGAGCATGCATGTAGCGACAGTGGAGAGGAAAAACTCCCTTTTAACAGGAAGAAACATCCAGCAGAACCAGGCTCAGTGTGAGCGGCCATCTGCCACGACGGACTGGGGGTTAGAGAGAACAGAGCAGAGACACAAAGAGAACAAAGAAGCACTGATCCAGGAGTACTTTCTATGGGAAGGAAAAGTAAATGTTACTGGATGTAGCTCCTTTAGTCGTTTCACCTAGAAAGAAAGAGCTAGCCAGAGCTACTGAGAAGTGGCTCTGTAAGAAGCATCTGAAGGTCCTGGAGTGGCCTAGCCAGTCTCCAGACCTGAACCCAATCAAATATCTTTGGAGGGAGCTGAAAGTCCATATTGCCCAGCGACAGCCCTGAAACCTGAAAGATCTGGAGAAGATCTGTATGGAGGAGTGGTCCAAAATCCCTCATGCAGTGTGGGAAAACCTCGTCAAGAACTACAGGAAACGTCTGATATCTGTAATTGCAAAAAAAAGGTTTCTGTACCAAATATTAAGTTTGTTTTTTCTGATGTATCAAATACTTTAAATGCATTTAAAGTATGCAATTAAAATGCAATTACTTAAAAATCACAGAATGTGATTTTCTGGATTTTTGTTTTAGATTCCGTCACTCAAAGTAGAAGACTATGATAAAAATTAAAGGCTTCTACCTGCTTTATAAGTGGGAAAACCTGCAAAATCGACAGTGTATCAAGTACTTGTTCTCCCTTCTGTATGTGATGTGTTGAATGTCTTAAAACGGAAATCTGACATTAATTGTGACATTTAGAGGCTGGAATTTTCAGTTTATTTAGTCATTGTGAATTTTAAGTTAAAATTACAGCATCAGTTCGTGTTGTTTGCTTCTATAACTAAAGAAAGGAACTGATCCAAACTGAATCCAAACATTTTTTTAGTTGATGAATGCTCAGAGATATATGAACCACCTGGTTTATTACTTGGCTCTGTCTGACTATTAGGTTGCCCAGTGTTTGCATCCCTAATGCAGCGCTTAAATAACGTAGAGGCAGATCAGTCTATACATTCATATGAGATTATACTTTGAAGAAAGATTGGTAAAAGGTATCCAACTCCAGAAGAGAGAAATGTAAGTCTTAAAGAACATACTTCTACTAGTCTGAGCTCTGATTTCTGAGGGTTTTGCAGTGTTGTTTTCTTTTTTATTGTTGTCCTTTAGGACTGGCTGCCCTGCATGCTTTAGATGTTTCATCTATTCCAAATGATTAAAAAGCAAAAGAAAACTCAGCATGTCATCAAGTTCAGCAGAAGCCGGATAATAGCCCATCCATTTAAATCAGGTTGGCTGAAGCAGGCCAGCAGGAGAAAAGGTGTCATACGCTCTTTTAAATGGTTATTTAATGTAATTGGTATCTGCACAAAGATATTTAAAAACACACGGACACAGACAGGTGGACTCAACAGTCTCACCTCTATTCCTTTATTCAAATATGGCAGCTTGTTGATAATCTTGTCAGGCCATTCTGGTGGCATTTTAAATATAATCTTTATGCTTGGATGGTCTTTCTGTATTACTGAGCTCCCACACAGTCTTGAATAGGCTTTCAGGTTTGGAAAAGTATGGAAAAAAGAAAATTTAGGATAGAGCAATGTTTTAATGACCAGAGTTTATGTCTTATTCCATTTTCTAAAACACAAAAAAACATTGATCTTTCTTTAAATGAAGTTATATCTTTGATTTGTGAAATCAAGTGTTGAGTTTCACATTTTTGTTAAGTATTTTGCTTTCAGAGTTACTTTAAGGGAATTCACAGTGAAATGTAGTCATACAAGCATAAAAAAAGAGTCATTTCAATGTTTTGGGGTTTTTTTTGCCTCTGAAAAACTATCCGTCAGGGTTTCATACTGAATCTGTGATTATTTAAAAAGTCCAGGTAAACCTTTGGCACAACAGTTGTTTTGAATGTTCACAAACAAAATAAAGGTATCAAATTGTGCTTGGAACAATTTTAGACTAAGATTATCTTTTCCTGATTTGACACGTCTAAGAGTTATAGGTTTAAAAATGGAAGTGATCTGACTGTGAAATGGCGCTTTACCCCTGTCAAATCAGAAGCCAAGTTTTGCTTCATTTTTACATTCTCTATAATGATTTAATCTAGTTGTCTAGTTGTATTATTGTTATAATGTTATTTACTTAGTTTAGTGTCTTTGTTGGTGGTTGTTGTACAAGGTAATTTTGTGTTTTAGCTCAATACAGCAATGTGGCACCTTGTGTTACATTGCTGTATTGATTGAATGATGATTGAATCACTGATTGTATGAAAACTGCTCTTTAAACAAAGTCAGACTCATTAAAAACTTGTGTCCCCCCCCCCAAAAAAATAATTTGAGTGTACAAAAGTGTGGAATGTTGATATGAATAATGCGTATTAAAGTATATAATCTAAGCATAATATAGGGACATTAAAAGCAAGTTTTTGAATTACCAGTGTTTTTACCCAAACAGTGGGTTCATTTGTTGGGTTTGTGATTATGTTCGTTTTTATGGACCTTGTGACCTCAACATAAATGTGACTGGATTGTGTGTGTGTGGTCACTTATCTCATGCCACAGGTAGTGTTGAACATATTTGCTCTGTGGTTAAACAGTTACTGGCCTGTGGAACTGAGAACTGAGCCGACCAGCAGCTAAAATCTTTAATTACCCCCAAATGGACCTGAATCTGTGCCGAATATCTCACCGAGTTGCATATGACACACAAAATCTTAGCTTCCGTTAGAGTGCAGCACATTATTTAATGTTTTGCAGAAAAAGGTGTTTGTGTATTAAATGGTCTTACGTAACCCCGGTAGGCAGAGATCACCAGCAGAAAGTCAAGCACTATCCTCAGTAGTGTCATACTGGTTAAATTAATTACTCCATGGTACGATAAGATAATAAACAGTAACAGAGAATAACTGACCCACTCAATAAACTCACACTGGGGCTTGAATGACTCAATATCACCAGACTCTTTGAAATGAGGAAGAAAAGAGAGACTGCATGATAAATTAAATCTAAATTCCATAATTTACACAGATTCTGCAAAGGCTTTGACATGCAGTGATTTCTTTCATCTGTGATTATGTCATACAGAACAGGCGGTCAGGTTAAAGAGTGCACTCTCAATAAAACTAAAGAAGGTGGAAAAAGGGATAGGAGGAGCGAGGACAGAGAGAGAGGATTATTTGACCAGCGTGCAGAGAGAAAGCACCTCGTACCTTATCATGGGTAAGTAAACACTGAAGCTCAGTCTGGAGTGACATCATTGTCCCTGAAAATCAATAACCAGCTACTTCCTGTGCAGTGGGAAAAATCGATGGCACTGTGCACTAGATTACCTATCTTTGCCCACTCACCTTCAGAGGCGTGCACGCAAACAAATACTGCAGGAAACTGACTGGCTAATGCATAAACTATACAGCTCGGGAAGCATTAACAGAAACAAAACCCACAGTTAAAGTTTTAATCCAAGTCCAAATTTGTGCAGCTCCAGGGCAGAGTTGGCCTATTATGGAATTAGTAGCTGCCAAAGCATGGTGGAGGTGTACTGCTGAAGTCTAACAGGGAAAATGTCTATGCCAAACCAGATTTCTATCAGGTTTCGCCCTTACAAACACACAGAAGAGCCAGAGTAGCGATGGCACTCCTGGTTTCCTCAGCCTATGGCTTATAAGGCAATAAAAGGTTGAGTTCAGATTTTAAAAGTTAATAAAACTCATATTTGCAGAAAAACAACACTTCCAAACAACACAGGCTTTCTGCATAATTCCGAGAGCGCCCTGTAAGTATGTCAGTTACAAACAAATGTCTGGAATGTGGTCTGAGGTCTAAATGCCACTGAAAGTCAGAACTACAGCTGAAAGTGCTTTTGAGGTTCTTTCAGCGACAGAACGGCCTAAAAAAGCAAATTCAGAGCATAAAAGCCTGGGTGGATGGGCTTAGTGTCATAAACACGCCTCTCAAGATTTGCCCTCATTGCCCTGCAGAGGCTTGGAAAGGACTGAGTTGAAAAATGAGACACCAAGCCCCTATCACCTGTTTGTGTGCAGAAGAGACAGTTTTTGCAACCACAAGGAGGGGAAATTATCAGAAAAATAAAAATTAAGCCAGAAAAATATCATAGTATTGTGTGATCACACTAAATAAATCTAGCCAGAGAGAAATGCCCTTTCAGAAAAGTAAAACAGACTCTAGTCTCTTTTAAAACATTAGACGAGGTGACTGTTGGTGTTTTCTGTCTAACCAAACCAGACATGGTTTCATTATCACATACACCCCTGAATATTGTTCTTGGTGGGAACAATATGTGTGGTTTGCCACCACAGATCTTTCAATACTGGCTGTGAGTGGGTGTGCAAGTTTTGGTACAGTTGGGCGATCTTTCTCTCTGTTTCATGCTGAGTCTCCAAATGCTCCAAAACCAGCTCGGCTACGATGGGGTTTCAGGTCAAGATTTCAAAAGGAAAAAAGAGATAATTGATTTTCAAATGCTGAGATCACATTAAACCTTTCCTGCACAGCCTCAATATAAAATCTTTTGAGAATCCAAATAATAATTGTTCATAGGATTAAGCATCTTGATTATCATCTGAATTTCCATGTAAAAGCATGTGATTGAATTGTGATGTGGAAGGAAAAAGACACATGGTTTTCTAAACACAAATCTGAAGTGTGACAAACCTTTATTTTCATCCCCCTTGACAGTGATACCCCTAAATGAAATCTAGTGTAACCACTGTCCTTTAGAGGCCACCTAATTAAAGAACAGAGTCCATGTGAGTGGAATCTAATCCTGATATAAAGGTTTGGCCGAGGTTTGCTAGAGAACAACCAGCATCAGAAAGACAGAGGCACAGAAAGGTCAGGGAGCAAGTTTACATCAGGGTTAGGTTATAAAACAATATTGCATGCTTTGACCATGTCACAGAGCACTGCTCAATCCTTCATAGGGCTGCATATGTTTTAGGGAAAAATTCTGATATTATTGCTGTATATTGCAATGTCAACTGTAATTAACCACAGTTTCATCACACCTTTTCTTTGCATCATTACAATCACCCCACGGTTCCCCCTGAGCTTGGTCACTAAAATATCTATATTGGTTCTTGGCTTAATGGACAAGTGATCAGATACACTATATTGCCAAAACTGTTCGCTCACCTGCCTCAACTCACATAAGAACTTACGTGACATCCCATTCTTAATCCATGGGGTTCAATATGATGTTTGTCTACCCTATAACTGCTACATCTCTTCTGGGAAGGCTGTCCCCCAGGTTCAGGACAGGAGCATGTTTGTGGGAATCTTTGACCATTCTTCCAGAGGCACATTTGTGAGGCCATAGACTGATTTCGGCAAGAAAGCCCGGCTCTCAGTCTCTGCTCTAATTCATCCCAAAGGTGTTCTGTTGGGTTGAGGTTAGGACTCTGTGCAGGCCAGTCAAGCTCATCCACACCAAACTCTCTCATCCATGTCTTCATGGATCTTGCTTTGTGCTAACCCTAGCCCATGTTAGAAGAGGAAGGGGCCATCTCCAAACAGTCCCACAAAATTGGGAGCATGGATTTATTCAAAACCTCTTGGTATGCTCAAAGCATTCAGTTCCTTTCACTGAAACTAAGGGGCCAAGCCCAGCTCCTGAACATCAACCCCACAGCAAGCACTTTTCTTTTGGTACAATACAGTCGGAAAAGTACCGTTCTCCTGGCAGCTGCCAAACCCAGACTTGTCCATCAGATTGCCAGATGGAGAAGCGTGATTCGTCACTCCAGAGAATGCGAGAAACGCCTCCATTGCTCTAGAGTCCAGTGGTGGTGTGCTTTACACCACTGCATTTGATTCTTTGGATTGTACTTGGTGATGTATTGCTTGGATTGAGTTACTCAGCAATGGAAACCCAGTTAATTAAGCTCTGTATGCACTGTTCTTGAGCTAATCCAAAGGCCACATGAAGTTTAAAGGTCTGTTGCGACTGACATTGCAGAAACTAGGCCACCTCTGCCTGCTATGCGCGTAAGCATCCCTACCCCCGTTCCATCAGTTTCCAAGTTGCTGTCATTCCCAAATGCTTCCACTTTCTTGATGCCGGAATATTTAGGAGCGAGGAAATTTCACGACTGGACTTATACAGGTGGCACGCTATCACAGTACCACGCTGAATTCACTGAGCTACTGAGAGTGGCCCATTCTTTCACAAATGTTTGTTTGCTCGATTTTATACACCTGTGATCACTGATCATTAAACAAGTTTGTATGTGAAATGGATATTTTATTGATCTAAATTATAAATGCACTGCGAAATCAGATGGTGACTAGAATAGGACACCTTTTAGGTGGAAAATTTTGGGTTAAAAACTCAAACTTTTTTCTCCAATCTGAAGCATTTTATGGTGTGGATTAAAATACGCCATTTTCAGGCACCTCATATTCATGAGGTGCCTAAATTTTAGTTAGAGGAAGCAAAGAGATGTAAGAAACTATTTAAAAGAAAAACTATTTTCTACAACATGTTTTTGGTTTATTCAAGCTATGAGAGAGAGCAAGACTTTCAGCAGATAACAGGAAGGCTGAATTGATAGCAAAGTTGCTCTGTTTTATCTTTTGGATATTTAACCTCTATTTTAAAACAAGCTGTATTTAGAAATATAAAAAACTCACAGTTAAGATGAGGATTTATATTGTAAAGGTAATACAGGTGGACACTGACGTATTGCTAGTTGCACTAACTGTGCTAATCGTGTTTAGAAAATGCTAAAGACAGTTTAAAATTTCAAAATTTTCCATAGTGGCCTGACCACTACTTCTAGTAATGAGCTACAACAACAATTAATTTTATTTTGGGATGGATGAAGTATTTTTGAATTGAATTGAATAAATATACAGCACATCTTTAACAGCTGATCCACTGTAGCTTCATGTTTAAAGCAGAGCACATTTCCCTTTCTGCGAAGTCAAGGATCCGATCATTGTCCTTGTTTGTGCTATCATAGGCATATGTCTGGAGAGGAAAACTAATCTCTTTATTCAGCAGAGAAAAGGTCTGGCCCGCAGCCTATAAATCCGACCCCTTTGCTAACCTGCCTGTAGGGCCGAGTCAGCTTACACCACGCCGAAAGGCGTCCTGGTGGGTCGGGGTACGTTCTCTACGGGACTCCCACAGGAAGGCTTCACACAATACTTGGCTCTCCTTGAAGAGGACACACAAAACGAACGCATGTAAAAAACATCATCTGTACAGAGGCAGCTAAGCACACACAAAGACAGATAAAGGCAAACTTTAACACTCAAACACACACCCACACAGACTTCAGCAGACAAAGGACAGTGGAACTGTGCCATATGGGAAGGCTGTTAGTCAGTCACTGGGCAACTGGGGCAGCAGATGGTCATCTTCCCTTCCACTAACACCAATCAGGAGAAATGGGAGGGGTGAGGCTCTGGTGACTTGTCACCTTACGGAGTACATGGGAATGACTCAGCCATAACGCATGAAGCAAATGAGCTGGACGCTCATCGTTGCAGCATAGAAATGGAAAGAGTTTTAGATAGAGATGCACTGACTGGAACATATACTACATCCTACATGGTGGAGCTTTCAGTCAGGATTCATAATATTATGATGCAGGCTCAAACAGTGTAGCAAACAAACCACAAACAGATCAGACATGCTAATGAAAATGGCAGCGACTAAGCTTCAGAGCAGGAACAGCAATATAGGGTAAAGGTCACTTCAGACATGGAGAATAGAAGGAAAAAAGCAGAGGGGATGGTTTCATATCCTGTTGACCAGTTGCTGCGCCTCAGCTTGAAAGTTTTCATTGGACAGCATGCGTTAGAATAGTTGTACAGAAGTATGCATGGGTGTGAGTCTGCACACAAAGGGAACCATTTATGATTTTCACTCATCTCAGCTCATGTTAACAGCAAAAAAACAACTGCCCAGCATTTGCTCCCTTCTCTTTTTCCTGTAGCATGTAAAAAGGGATGTTTTGGTATGGCTGAATCCATAACAAGAATCATCCTGCTTAAATAGGACTTATTGGTCTCAACAGGAAGGGAAAACATGGGACAGACATGAGGCGTGCAGTGCAGAATAAAAATCATACAAAAGAAGACTGTGTGTTGGCAGCAAAGCGAACCGCCATAGAGTAAACATGTTTGTCAGGAGAGTTGCATCACAGCTGAGGTATGAGAGAGAGCAAGGCGTCAGAGATCGAGGGATTGGCTGAAAGTGACTGAATAAAAAGTAAGAGTGAGAAATTCAAGGAAGGAGACAAGTGGCCCAATAAAGGGTGGGAAAATATGGAACTGATGCACTGACATGAGTTATGGTAATTATTTTTTTGGAAAAAGCTAAGTTAAAAAAAAGGCAAAATGTTAAAGACAACATATTTAATATTTCAAGCAACTTTACTTTTTTCTTCACTGTCTTTAACAGCTGAAATAAAGTACTAAAGTGGAGTTCTCTGAGTGTCCTTATTGTTCATGCTGTTTCTGATTTAGAAAACTCAAAGGTAGACATTCATACTTGCTTACATGAAAGATTTAGTTTAGTTTATTAGTTTGATCAGGAGAGTGCAAATTACAACACTATAGGTAAGTTTATGTTAGGCATGTCCAATCCAAGCCCACTTTTATTCACATTCAGCTTGATCATGTTCTGTTTTGTTATTATCAACAAGTTAGTCTTTCAGGTCTTTTTGAAAGAAAGCAATCCCCAATATCATAATGAACAATGAGTTAGTGTAGCATCATTCGTTCTAGTTACGACTCCTGAGGTAAACAGTACATAGGGATAGTTCACCCATGGAACCAGTATTCCTGGCCAGGAGCTTGTTTCATTCTGGTTCAAGAGATTGAGACCTGGCACTGACTTAAGACCAGTATTAAAAAACTTATCAACTAAAAAAAACACACCACCAACAACATAATGGTACTTGAATAAAGTTACAGAAGAGATCGAATCTGGGTATTCCAACTTTATCATTGGGTTCTGACTATACCAAGCTGTGAAAACGTATTTGCTCCCATATTAATTTAATCTGTTTTTGCTATATTGTCACAAATATTGTTTCCGATCATCAGACATGTTTAACTTAGGTGAAAAATAATATGTGTACACGATTTCATTTATTATGTATAAGGAAATGAATATATCAAAACCAACCTGGCCATTTGTGAAAAAGTAATTGTCCCTAAACCTAATAACTCCCTGGTAAAATTGACTTCCATCAGGTCGGCAGTCTTTTACATCTCTTTTAGCCAATTCCTGATTACAGCTTTGTTTTAATTCAGCCCTATTGGAGGGTTTTCCAGTATGAACGATGTGTTTTAGGTCAAGCCACAGTATTTCAATCAGTTTTTAATTCCAGATTTAAGATTTAACTTTGACTAGGCCACTTCAAAGCCTCCATATAGTTTTTTTTCTGGAGTCCTTCAGAGGTGGACTTTCTGGTGTGCTTTGGAGTTTGTCCTGCTGCGTAATCTAAGTGCGCTAGATTTTAAGGTCACAAACAGATGACTGGACATTCTCCTGCAGGATTTTCTGGCAGAGAGCAGAATTCATCTTTCCATCAATTACGGAAAGTCTTCCTTAAGGTTCTAAACTAGCAAAGCAGTCCCAGGCCATCACACTATCACCACCATGTTTGTCTGTTGATATGATGTTCTTTTTCTGAAACACTGTGTTATTTTGGCAGAAAAAGGTGTTTTTTGGCAAATGTGACACTGGCTGTAGGTTACTTTTTGGGTGGTTTTAGCCTTGGAACCCTCCTATGGGTGCAGGTTGTGACCCGTTTCTTTCTAATCGGTTAGGTTCACCACTGTTCCCTGTTTTCTCCATTTGTGGATAATGTCTCTGACTGGTTTGATTGGGTCCCAAAGCCTTGGAAATGAAACTCACTTTGGTTCCCATAAGTTTAGACATTAAAGGCTGTGTGTTGTGTTATTTTGAGGGAACAGCAAATTTACAAAGTCACACAAGCTGTACACTGACTACATTGTATCAAAGTGTCATATCTTCAATGTTGTCCCATGAAGAGATATAATAAAATATTTACAAGAATTTGAGGGGTTTACTTACTTTTGTGAGATACTGTAGGTGAGTTTATGACATCTAATTAATAAACACAAACACAAATTACATTTAAGCTTTAGATTTATCTACTGACTTAACTCAATTGTATGAACATGAACAGTAACATTTTTTCTTCAATTCCTCACAATTTGTCCCACAGAGAAGTTTTCTTCTGTTTCTCCCTCCTTTATCACTGCTGTTCTTTCTCCACTTATCACTCTCTCCACAGTTTTACTTGTTTCAGTGTTGCCCTTCATATTTGGCTTGAGGCAGTTCCAACCGATCGTTGTTTTCCACAGCGGGATTGTTAAGAATGTATTCGTAGAACTCTTCAGAACTGTTGTGTGACTCATCTCGAGAAGCACCTTGGGTAATGTTTCTGTGAACTAGTGAATCTCCCTCTTCCATAAAGGTTACCCCAGATCATTGTAAGCAGCTGGAACTGACTGTTTCCAGATCTCTCACGTGTGAGTGATAAGGTATCGTGAAAGAAAAAGAGGCAGTAAACACAAACAGACATATTTTAGTTTAATCAGCCACCTGCTTTTCTGCTTATAAACGAAAAACACATGAAGTGAGGAAAGCCAAGGCTAATCAAAGATCCTGCTACATCAAACAGGTATTTGGCTTATTTACACACTCTTAACGTATTTAACAGTACAGGCATTTGATGCCAGTGTTTAACCCACGTTTTGAATTTACTGGTTCACATGCCGCCATCAAGAGACTCCAAAGTCAGTGCGGCACTCTAAGACTGAAAAAGCAGCATATGTAAACCACTGGATTTACAGCTGAATTATACAATAAAGCTGCAAAAACCCGTAGTTACTGTGGAAGCTTCAAAGTTTTACAACTGAAATTGTGCAAGTGGTGTTTCTGAGGATCTGTTAGTCTTCTAATACAAAGAGAAGCATACAACAAAACTAAATTTAATTGCTTCAAAATGCTTGGATTTTCTCCTAACACAATCTTTCTATGAAATGTTGAATGATTCCTAAAAAGCCTGAGGTTGGGTCCTCATTTCCGCAGTCAACCTAGTGAGCCAAGTTTTGAAAAACACCTTCAGGTGCCAAGTGCTTGTAAAAAAAAAAAGTCTATTTTTCCATACATTTAACCATAAGACTTTAAAAAATACTGCAAGTCACATCCTGTCTGTCTAATTTTATTCAACCCCCTCCTTGGTATCCCCTTGAGACAAACACATCTCTGAGGAACATGTTTACAGATGATGGGAGCAAGGCGATGGAGGGCTGGGGGTAAAACAGAGGGACTGGTGGTAACATGCAGCATATAATAAGCTATATTTCTTTTCCTTTAGGCTCCCAGCAGACTGAACTTCAGTTTGATAAGTAGCAGGCCCCCTCAACCAACAGATGCTACGACTCAAACCCCCTTAAATTCAGCAGCTCTGTCAAAAAACAAAAAAAAGGCAGAGTCAAGGCCCTCCTTGGCTGCTCCACATTCTGAAAGCCTGAAGTTTGAACAGTGCACAGAGAAAACAGGGCCCCCTCTATGCTTCAGCCCCCAGCTACCAACACAACCCAGTTTCAGAAGACTCTCAAGTCCTTTATATGTATTTGAAGGCAACTTCTTCTCTTTGCTGAATCGAGTCACTGCTCCCCTACTCCCTTAATGTTATCAGTGGTTAAATTGTTGTTGTTTCTTTTTATCAAATAACAAAGATCCTCCCTGCCCCATCCATGGAAATACTGCAACTGCTTAAACGATTAGGCAGCATAGAAACAATTGTGGAAGAGAGGAAACGTTTTCTGAGAACAATGAAAACACTGGATTCTTGAAAACCGCAGAACAAGTCTCCTCCTTTAGGCCAGATGGAGGTCTGTCTTTGAGGAGGTGGATAGTTTGGTGTTTTGTGGTTATGTAGGATAATGTTTGCTTTGAAGTCTGGCAGTGAGAGTTGTGTTGCTGAAAACAAAATGATAGAAAGAGACCAAGGATTGGAAGTTTAAGGTCAAAGTTTGGATTGCAAGTGCAAATGAGACGCTTGATTAGGAGGGATGACAATTCAATTTCTACTTCTGCTGAATTCTCTTTGTTTTGGTTTGCCTATTTCAAGAGAAATTTTGTTCTACGACAGTGAGCTTTAAGGACCTTGCATAGCTGCTGTTTTCTCAGCAGTGGCCTAAATTTTTTGGTTATCTCTATGCTACTGTTTGGGTCTAATACTGGCAGGGGGTTAAAGTGGCTCACAAGATACTGAAACTAAAGACAGATAGTGGGCAGGTTGTGCTATCAGATGCCCTAATAGTTTCTACAGCAGCCACAAGCACATGTGGAAACAGTCCCATGACCTCAGATTGGCCAAAGAGGCCTTCAGAGAGTCAAGATACAGAAACACTGATCACAGCTTTACAAATGTGAATCTTATATACGCATTGGCTGGTTACCGGTACAAAGGTACACCAAGGCTTAAAAAGTTAGCTTTAGCGGAGCATTACAGCTAACGCTTTATTGCTTTGGGATTATTTCAATTGCAATGGACACAGAGACGGAAATGAAAAGGAAAAAAAAAAGAAGCAAGAAAGAGAGAGACCCCCCATCATTCTTATTTAACTAGCCATTTTAAATCTACGATTGGGAAGTTATGACCATTGTGTCAGTTCAGCAGACACCTGCAGACTGGCTTCTGGAGCAGATAGCCTGACTAATTAACCAGCTAATATCAGCGTGTTAGACTAATGCCACTCTACAAACAACAGAACAGCAAATAATTGATTCTGTGGAATAAGCATTATAATGGGTATGAGTTGCAATAAATTGCTACAAAAAATAAATAAACAACCAAACACAAATTTTCTAACTTTTAGTTAAGTTTATGTTTTTGATTCCCACTACCACAAGGATGTCAATACGTTATTTTCATAGAATGTAAGCATGCCAATTTATTTTGAAAACCAGTTTTTTTTCCTGATAAGCAGCCACAAGTATTAATGTGGTACAGGTGAAATGATTTCCCTAATATTTTGTGTTTTACAAAAAAAGAATGCATGTGCCTTTTCATCCTAAGCTTTTATTGACGACTAAAACCTTCCAGGCCGACGAACAAAAGGTATTGTCCGTTTATCCAGATTACAAAACAACAAAGTAGGATTTACTGCAGTGGGACTACGAAAACAACTAATGAGTGAAATAAAGGTTCATCTGGGTCAAACTAGAAGCCGAGACGTTCTTCTGTGGTGCAACAATGGAGAGGTTCTAACCACATAAACAAAAGCCAAGATTCTGTTTGTCATCCGTCTGGTGCTGCTGTGAGCTGAGGCCGGCATCAGTTGTGCAGATATCAGTGACGCAGTACAAAGTGTGTTCAGGTGGACCTGATAAAAAAACGTTGAAAGGGCAAGGGAACCAAAGACAAATTTCTAGTGAACACAGGCAATCTGGTTTGTGACAGAACTTTCACAGGGACTGACATCACTGCGTGAGAAACTTACTTCATGTTCTGTTATCTGTCTCTGACCTCAGGGCTGGATGTCATGCTTGTGCGCACAAACACAGCGGAGGAGACCCATGCCCTGTTTTCATGTGCTCTCTGAACATCTACTTACGTGCTTGTTTCAGGCTTACATGTGAGCTGCAAACACACACACACGGTAGGTTTTGTGAAGCTGGAAGACATTTAGGAAGCCTGACCGAGCACAGGAAGGAAGTGGAGCACGCCCCTGGATCTGAACAGGAAGAAGCAAGGAAAGAGGACACACATACACACACACACAAACACACACATACAGTAAATATATACACACAGGCGTAGAGAGGTATGGTACTAATGGTTTCATTACAACTACAAACTTCATTGTATTTTTGGTGATTTTTTATGACAAACTAACACAAAGAAGCAAAAATTGCAAAATGGAAGGAAAAGGATACATCGGTTTCAACATTTGTATCAAACGAAAATATGAAAGTCGTGGCACGCATTTGTATTTAAGCCCCTTAGTAAATGTTTTGTAGAACCAAATTTCATTTCAGCATCAAGTCTTTTGAGGTTTGTCTCTACCAGTTTGCATATCTAGAGATGGATGTTTTTGTCCATTCTCTATGCGAAAATGCTAAAGCTCAGTTAGATTGGATGAAGAGCATCTGTGAACATCAGTTTTCAGTCTTGCCCTTGATTCTTAAGATTTTGGTCTGGACTTTGATTAGGCCATTCTGAAACATGAATATGCTTTGATCTAAACCATTGCATTGAAGCTCTGGCTGTATGTTAAGAATTGCTCTGCAGGAAGGTGAACTTCTAGCCCAGTCTCTAATTCTCCCTCTGCCTCTAACAACTTTTCCTCAGGATTGCCCTGTATTTAGCTACATCCATCTTCTCATCATCTCTGACCTGCTTGCCTCTTCCTGCTAAAGAATAGTGTTCCCATAGCATGATGCTGCCACCACCATGCAGGTATACATGTTGACAGATAACCCACAACCACACACACTTGCAGAACTAAATCAAAAAGTCATGTAAATGACACTGCTAGCAAAATTTACGCAGTTTCTTAGGGTTCATTCGCACTGTTGATCCGGTCCAGGGCTTGGAAAAAGTGATATACTTCACACCTTCAGTTGGCCCGGTTTGCTTTCACCTAAACCAAAGTTGCACGGGTTGTTTCAGGGGCAGTATTGTCTGATTGAGAAGAAAAAAGCACAAAGAAGAAATTCTATCTCACCCGGGTTTCTGTTGCTACTTTGGTGGTCAAATGTAGCTGTACGCCTGCGCCTCTTCACTAATCCACATAGCCCCACGGGACATTTTTAAACTCTTTCATCTCTGGACTCGTGCTCTTACTTTAATTTACTTCTACTTCTTCTTCTACTCAAATGTTTTGCTCTTATGTTACATCTTCTCTTTTCACTTTTGGTATACTGGGCTGGCAGGCATTCACACTGCAAGTGAACCGCTCCAGGGTCCAGAGTCCAGATTAACAGTTGTAACTGTGTCAGGGTATCTGGTCTGCTTCGGGGTCTGGGATGCATTCAGACCATCGTGATCCGCCCCAGAAACTTCACTCTTCTGTACATTAAGTTTGTTTGAGTATTTCCATTTTAGAGAAAACACCTACACCTGATGTCTGTAACTTCCAGTTAGAAGCTGCTGTTGACTAATTTTCTGTTGATGTGTGAACAGTAGAAATATGATCATATATTTTAAAGTATTAAAATTTTTAATTTTCTCCAAAATGCAGAACAAACATCAGATTAGCCAAAAGTAAAGGTCTTAAAAACTAACAAAACAGTTTTTCTTCCCTTTCCTAGCACTGCAGGCATTTATAACTTTATTTCTAGACTAACCCTTGTCTTTAACCTATTAAAAATCTGAGTTAAATGTGCTTACATGACTTACTCTGACGTATTATACTGCCTAAAATGAGTTTGTGTGATGAAGAAGCAAAGACCTGAGGATGTATCTGGTAATGCCGGTGTAGAATGTTGCACTGCAGTCTCAAAGTACAGAAATAAACCCCATACAGTCGTCATTGTTACCCTGGGGTTACATAACACTGAGGAACTAAGGTGGGAGTGGAGGGGGCTCATATGACCCTCAGCAGGTTGCACTTTGGGTCACTTACCTGGGTAATAAAGCTTATGATGTCAGCTGGTGTTTGTGCAGGGAAGACTAAAGCAGGAGGTAGGTCTTCAACTGTTAGCTGTAATCTCTGTCAAACATTGACAAAGTCTTGTCTACTCGCTGGAATTGGAGCAATGACTCCTAATCCAAACACACTGAAATGCTTTTCTTGAGGAAACAAACAAAAAATTAAACAAACAGACCAATGAAAGTGGTTCCAAATATATTTTAGAGACAATGAGTAAAATGGGAAGTCCTTTACCTACATTTAGGCTTTTCCATAAATTAAAGAAAGGCATTTACAGACAACAATAGTTTAGAGCCTGACTATTAAAGTTAGGGTTGCACAGTATTAGAACAACATTTAAATGGTGATATTATTTAATATTGTGATCATTTCAGGCATCTCAGGTACCATCATTTGAACCAGGTGGGGTCTTCAAGGTAGTGAGAGTTTATCCAACTGGTCCGATACTGTATATTCTTGGCATCCAAAGCATCAGTCAATGGCATTCTTTTAGAATACATTATCTTGCAAAATGTTGCAGTCCAAGCAGTTCTTTGCAACATCAATATTGTAAAGAATGATGCTACAAAGACGACTAACTTGTTATCTTCTGCAGACCTAATTAAAGCATTGCTACAAAAAGCTAAAGTGTTTACTTAAGCTTTATTTCTTCTTTATTTGAATTCTAGAAGAACACCATTTGAGGGGATAATCTTGGGCTAAAAACTAACATAGGAAATTTGGATTATTTTAACAAAAACTGATGACTAAAGCACTGCAAGTTCGTGGTTATAAATGCAATGTTTAGTGCAACATGTATATGGGGCCTAGTTACTGCCAATAAATCAACAAATCAATTAAACAGAACCTATCCAGCAACATGAAGTAGGCTAAAATATTTCAAAAGCACACATCGTGGCCTAATCTGCAGAAATACAAAAACAGATTAAAAACAAATTCATTTATTTAACATTTGTTTTCAGGAAAACATTACAAAGCCATTCCTAAGGCTTTGGGACTCTAACCTTGGCAGTGATTATTTAGAAATGCAGAAAACATGGAGCATTGGTAAACCTCCCAGGGAGTGGCTGACCCACCAAAATGACTCCAAGAGAGCATAAATGACTCATCCAGGAGGTCAAAAAAGAACCTAGAGCAACATCTAAAGCATTGCAGGTCTCACTTGCCTCAGTTAAGGTCAGAGGTCATGATTTAACAATAACAAAGGGACTGAGCAAAAATGCCACCGACTGGAGAGCTCCAAGGCACAAACCACTGCTAACCATAATAACACAAAAATTCCTTTAAAGATCACCAAGAATTTTGTGAAAATATTTTGAGGATTGAAGATATTAAATTGAAACTTTCTGGAAGGTGTACCTCATATTAAATGTGTTGCAAAACTAACATAGTGTTTTAAAAAAGTATATTGATTGAGGTATCGGGTTTAGGAGGCAAATACTTTCTCGCATAAGGCCAACTTTTTCTTTCTTAATAAATAAATGAATGTAGCATCTGAACTCTGCATTGATACTGATATTAAGATTATTTTGATGATCTGAAACATTTAAGTGACTATAAAGCAAAAACAGATTACATCTGTAAGGGGGCAAATACTTTCTTCACAGCACTGCAAGCTAATACATACATGGCCACGTTGGGTGAGAAAAAAACTAGTACTCCCTCTTTCATTTCCCATACTCCTGTGCTTCCTGCTCTACACCCTCCCTCGTTGACCTGAGGATTAACTGGTGGCCACCCCACTCTATTTCCATTCTTTCTCCCTGTCCCTCACAGCTCTGCCACCTCAGCGTTTGGCCTGTTTGGACAGGAAAGCCCTCCGTCAGCTGCCCACAATAACAAGGCGACCTTAGTGAGAAAAAAAAAATATCTGTGGGGGAAAAGATGAGCTGAGTGTGAAAAAGATTAAATAAGACCGAAAGAGAGTGAAAGTCATACAATAAAACTACAAAGCTGAGGTGTGAAATGAGATTAAAAATATCTGGATCTGAAAGAGCGAGATGGATGGCATTAGTGTGTATTAGGCAGAGAGGAATCTTTTGACAGCTTCTTCTGTCTCCTCTTCTCGAAATAAAACCACAACAGTAAAAGTAAGTGAGTTAAATGTGCAAATACTTACATAGACTTAATTTCTTTTTCTATCTAGTGTGTAAAAAGCTTGCTCAGGGTGTGTATGAAGGTATGGTGAAATCAGTTTTCTTTCTGCATGTTTTAGTATTTAGTATGTGAAGAAGAGTGTTTTGCAAAAGTATTCATAATTATAGAACATCTACTAATTTTACCACATTACAACTGAAAACCACAATATATTTTATTTGTATTTCATCTGGCACACTAACAGAAAGAATAACGGAGCATAACTGTAAGACAAAAGAGAAGGATTTCAGCTGAATCACATTCAAAACTCTTCACACTGTGGTCTGGATTCGTACTCCGTCCCAGTCAATACTTCCCTTTAATTTCAGCTGTGAGTCTTTTGAGGTATGTCTAACAGCTAGGAACATCTACACACAACAGTTTTTACCCATTCTTCTTTGCAAAATAGCTCAAGCTGAGACAAACTGCATGGAAAGCGTCCGTGAACATTAATTTTCAATTCTCACCATAAGAAGATTAAATTTAGTTCTGGACTTTGACTGGGCAATTTTCACACATGGTCCCAAGTCTCTTGTAGGTTTTCTTTTATAATTGCATTAGCCCCCACCAATCTTCTCTTTTTTACTGGTTGATTGATAAGTAATTTGTTGTCCTGATTTTTATTAATGAGTATCAATAAAATGCCGATAAAATACAATAAAGTTTGTGGCTGTAAAGGGACAAAATGTGAAAAGGTTCGAGGTTTGTCAATACCTCTGCAAAACACTTCACAGTCTAAAATTTAAGGCTTACATCAGAAATTTCTGATAATGCCAGAAGTGTCTACATTTTTATGATTGGAAAAAATAATGCTGCTAAGATGACTGTTTGAATTGCACTGTCCTTCTGTTATTGCCCTAAAAAATAGAGAAATTGTGTTTCTTTATTTTGTGTAAGATGCTGTTAGACTTTCTGCATGCTAAAAATTGATAGAAATCAGTCAGAAAATGTATGATCATTTTACACAAGCTAAACAACTTTGCTAAAAATAGGGCGTTACAGATCATATATGCAAAGTTCAGTTCAGTTCAGTACTCAGCCCAAACCATGTGTCACCTAGTGTGACTGGTAAATTGTGTTAAAAATACAAAACTGGGGGCTTATAGCATCTTAGTGAATCTGCTCTTACATTAACAAAATGTTTGAAGGGGTTTAGTAGATCTCTGACAGAGCTCCTGTAGCCTAGAGGAAACTTCCCCTGTGGGCTCAGACGACCTCTAACCCACTCCGTCTACTTCCTGTGTGGGGTATCAAACTATAAGCCTCACTTCCTGTCAGAGACACACAAACTTTCCCTAACAAACATTTCTGAAACAGTTTCTCTCTCTGAAATTATGCATTCTGCTGTTGTTCATACAGATATTGCTTGACTTGCAACTGTCAATCCAGTTGCTGTGAAATAACTAAATATAATAATGTATAATATAAATAACTCATAGCTAATAAATTGTCTCTTCTGACCATAAAACTTTTGTCCAAAAAGCATTTAGCTTGCCCAAGTTGGCAGCCGCTTTCACTTGAGCTTATTGTGTTTATTAGAGAGCAAGGCTTCTTTCTTGGTCAGCACCCTCTCCATTACACCTTGGATCTATTGAAGATGTATAGACTATCCTGAAAAGCCAGGTCTTTAACATTAAACTAAACAATTTAAATGAGTCCTAAATGAGGTTTACAAGGAGGAGAGGTTAAATGGTCAGCCAGAGTTATGTCAGAAGCTTGTTGATGACTACAAACTCCATAATACAGGGGTTGGACAATGAAACTGAAACAACTGTCATTTTAGTGTGAGAGGTTTCATGGCTAAATTGGACCAGCCTGATAGCCAGTCTTCATTGATTGCACATTGTACCGGTAAGAGCAGAGTGTGAAGGTTCAATTAGCAGGGTAAGAGCACAGTTTTGCCCAAAATTTGAAATGCACACAACATTATGGGTGACATACCAGAGTTCAAAACAGGACAAATTGTTGGTGCACGTTCTTGCTGGCGCATCTGTGACCAAGACAGCAAGTCTTTGTGATGTATCAAGAGCCACGGTATCCAGGGTAATGTCAGCATACCACAAGAAGGACGAACCACATCCAACAGGATTAACTGGGGACGCAAGAGGGAAGCTGTCTGAAAGGGATGTTCGGGTGCTAACCGGTTTGTATCCAAAACATAAAACCACGGCTGCCCAAATCACGGCAGAATTAAATGTGCACCTCAACTCTCCTTTTTCCCACCAAACTGTCCGTCGGGAGCTCCACAGGGTCAATATACACGGCCGGGCTGCTATAGCCAAACCTTTGGTCACTCATGCCAATGCCAAACGTCGGTTTCAATGGTGCAAGGAGCGCAAATATTGGGCTGTGGACAATGTGAAACATGTATTGTTCTCTGATGAGTCCACCTTTACTGTTTTCCACACATCCGGGAGAGTTACGGTGTGGAGAAGCCCCAAAGAAGCGTACCACCCAGACTGTTGCATGCCCAGAGTGAAGCATGGGGGTGGATCAGTGATGGTTTGGGCTACCATATCATGGCATTCCCTTGGCCCAATACTTGTGCTAGATGGGCGCGTCACTGCCAAGGACTACAGAACCATTCTTGAGGACCATGAGCATCCAATGGTTCAAAAATTGTATCCTGAAGGCGGTGCCGTGTATCAGGATGACAATGCACCAATACACAGAGCAAGACTGGTGAAAGATTGGTTTGATGAACATGAAAGTGAAGTTGAACATCTCCCATGGTCTGCACAGTCACCAGATCTAAATATTATTGAGCCACTTTGGGGTGTTTTGGAGGGGCGAGTCAGGAAACGTTTTCCTCCACCAGTATCACGTAGTGACCTGGCCACTATCCTGCAAGAAGAATGGCTTAAAAGATAAGACTGTACTAAGGAAACCTTCTTTCAGTCATTGCTGCTAAAGCTTCTACATGCCTGCTGCTAGAGTTTAGTTTAGGTCTTATTAAAGATTAAATATGCACTGGCACATTAAATACTGAATTTCTTTAAAATAAATTATTTATTAAATGCATCAAAACTAGTAAAATGAAAGGTTAGGGAAATAGGAACTATTTAATATTTAAAGTCCTTTATTAAAAAAAAAATAACTGGAATCAACATTTTAGCCCTCAAAGAAAAAGAAAAATTGGTATTGGGCTGGAAACGCCTGATCGGTTCAGGTCAAGTTTTGGTCAGTGAACACTAACAGGGTATACTGTCTGCATCTGAGGCTGTATTTGCCAAGCTTTGGAGGGGAGGAAGATTTTTAATTATCTCATAAAAGTGAACTGAAAGACAAAAAATTATGGGATAAAAAAGATAGATTGGTCAAGGTTCTCTATTTATGAAAATACCCTCAGAGAGACAGAATACTAAATATTTGGCCAATAAATTTTTACAATGGTGACAGTGCTTCACCAACCATCATCCTTTATGCTCAGCAAACACCCCCTCTGTTTTTACAAGTGACTTTATGCAGCCTGGATGGAAGAACAATGGCAGATAATCTAGTTTGAACCAGAAAGGATTGTGGAATCCATCCAAAGCAAACCACACGGACCACAGGCCTCTTTACAATATACAAAACCTCCTCAAACATGGGCATGAACAAACACAAAAATAATCTGTCATTAACACTTCGTTGCTTTTCCTCAGATTTAAACAATTATTTTACCCTAAATGGAGATTTAGCTGCACAGTCACACTCATAAAGGTTCTTTGTTTCCAGTCAGCCATGCAAAAATGTATACAATATCACAGCATGTTTTCATATACACTCAATGATTAACCATAATTTATAGTAGACATTTCTGTAAATCAAAGGCATATAGAGACAAGCAAGTCATTCAATACCAGCAGGTTTTTAAATTTTACTAAAGATGTTATCAACAGTGTTAAGAAAGGAAAAGGAGACACATGCAGCAATACAATAACCTGCCACAACATGCAATGCTCAGCAAAAACAGCCTTCAGCTGTCTCTTGCAGAGGCTGTATGACATCCACAGAAACGTGCATGCAACTTGTTTACTCTATTTTTTTAATGCTATTAAACAGCTCAGATGTGCTTTGTATAACGCTTAGAGAAAGTAACTAACTGTAAGTGTGAAATTGGGTTTAACACAGTTCACCTTCCCTCATGTAACAATCTGGCAAACGTTTTAATTACTAACAAAAAAAGGTGTCATGCTTACTATACAAAGAAGTACAGTAAGTAGTGTAAACGGATTGGCTGCCATTTTTCATTTCAAACACTACTTGATGAATACTTAACTGCACTACCTATTTAAGGTGCTAAATAAATAAACACCAACAGGATACATCAGGATACATCCTTAAATCTGAAGGGATGGCTGATTTTGCCTATTTTGGTTAGAAAGACATCATAGCTAACATTATCTATCTCTCAACACAAGTCTGACACAATATTATTCAGTGTGATTTCTGGAGAGGATCTAAGAGCCCAAAAGGTTTTGATTCTTAAGTCCCAGTGGGGTCCCAATTCAAACTATGGTGAAATACTATTGTATCACAAGTACAAGTTATTCAGATGATCACTCAGTTGAAACCAGGGTTGCTTTTGTGTTGTAATTTATGTAAAATCTCTGATTTTCTTTTTTTTGCGAACTTTATTTACAGATTTTTTCCAATAAATAAGATGATTAATGGTTAAATGTGTAACATGTGTGATCGTCAATGATCATCTTCCTATTCATATATTACCCGACATAGACAACATAATCACTAGCACTGCTCCTCTAACTCAAACTGAATGCTGCTATAATCTATTGATTGTGCTGTTTGGTTTATGGGGTCCAGCAAAGTTTTTGAAAGATTGAGACTATTACCTAAAAACATTCCAAATTGTTGCAGTGTGTATAGAAACCTGAAGATCAATTTAGCTGGGTTGGAAATATATAGTAGTAGGTCATCAGTGTATAGTGATACTTTATGTGTTATTTGTGTTTTAGTAATACCTGCAATACACTGGGACTTTGGCTTTAAATACAGTGTAGTGAAAAAGCATTTACCTCTTACAGAGTTCCTTTGTTTACTCAGATAGTAAATACAAGAAGCAGTTTTCAAATTATTTCAAACCAACATAGAAAAGCAACTGCCTACTGAAAGCAATAACTGGTTGTAATATCCTTGTTGGCAGCAAATGCCATCTTTGACCCACTCTCCTTTGCAGATTTGTATCAATTCACCAATACTGGGCAGTTTTTTTTTTTGTATGAGTGTCCTGTTTAAGGACTAGGCCACACCAAAACATTCATTTTATCTACATTCTTTGGAGCCATTCAGATTTGGACTTGCAGGTATGCTTTGAATCTTTTTTCAGCTGCATAACCCAAGTGTGCTTGAGCTGTAGGTCACATACTGATAGATGGATATTCAATAATTCTGCTACCTTCTGTGCTCTTTTTCTGTCTCTAATCTGTTCTCTCAAACCCCCAGTCGGTCGTGGCAGATGGCCGCTCACACCGAGCCTGGTTCTGCTGGACGTTTCTTCCTGTTAAAAGGGAGTTTTTCTTTTCACTCTCACTACATGCATGCTCAGTATGAGGGATTGCTGCAAAGTCACTGCAAGCGACTGTCCACTGTCTCTACATGTTCATCCAGGAGGAGTGAATGCTGCAGGTCACTGACTGGATGCAATCTGCTGGGTTTCCTTAGATAGAAAACCTTTTAACCAATTTTATTAATAAACTGAACCTGACTGCACTGTTTGATAGTTAGGATTAATTGGAATGTATGTACCCGACTTGAAATCTGTATGATTCGATTTAATTGACTTTGTGAAGTGCCTTGAGATGGCGTGTTGTGATTTGGAGCAATATAAATAAAACTGAACTGAACTGAATCAATCATTTCAAGTCGTCGATGTCACAAAATAGTAAAGCAATAAAAACATCATCACACTACCACCCCCACGTTTGACTGTATGTATGATTGTTTTTAGGCCAGAAGTAACAGAACGCACACCTTCCAAAAATTTCAACTATAATCTCATCAGTTCAAAAAAGTGTTCGGGATTTTTGGCAAATGTGAGACAGGTTTTTGATTTCTTTTTGGTTAGCAGTGTTTTTAGCTTTGGGTTCTTTTGTGACGACTCCTGGATTGATTGATTGATTGATTGATACATTGATACAGTTTTGGAGTAATTTTGGTAGGCTGGCCACTCTTGAGCAGGTCCACCAATATTCCATGTTTTCTCTAATTGGGAATAATAGCTCTCACTGTGGTTCACTGGAATCCCAAATGCTTTATAAGCTTTTCCAGAACAATAGACGTTAATGATTATAAGTTATATGGTTTTGCTTTTTTGAATCTTGTAGCCAACCACATGTCAGATTGGTCCTATTTAAGCAATTTCTTGAGTTAATAGATCTGGTAAGGTCTGGCTAATAAAATTCAACTCGGTTTTCTAAAATAATTTTGTTAATTAGAGTTAATTTAATATTTAACAAGGCTGCAACTGCTTTATCACACATGGCCAGGTTGGTTTGGAAAGCTTTGTCCACATAATATATTATATATATATATATATTCATTATTTGAAAACTTCCAATATTTATTCCGGTCAGTTTTTTTATGTGTTTGTTAATCTAAAACATGCAAGTCTGACAAAAAAGCAAAAATTGAAGAACAGTAACTTAAACTAAACTACAAATATCAATTGCATACTGACAAAAACATATCTATCCAGGATTTTTTATTAATGTGACTTTTTGTGTACTCTGAACTGATGGCACTAAAACCTGTTCTCCCTCATTACCTGCGCATGAAACCTTTTAAATATATTACTCAATTGCAGAAAGGTTTTTTTCAGCTCTAGTTTTTCCTGCTGAAAGGCTCGTTTATCCTGTGTAATCATACTGTAAAGCTGCTAGCCATGCAGCAACCAACGTTTCTTATACTATATCTATGGTAAAACCTGTGTCCACAAGTTTGTAGTGGACTTGATAGTGTATTTAAAAATGCTATTTTAGAAAATGCCAAAATAATGCCATATAAGTAAATAAGTGAAAAAAATTATGTTTACTTAAGAAGAAACAGCTAGAACATGAACCAAAAAGGAGAGTGTCAAAAATAAAGCAGCCTAGACGATGAAGTCAAACAACAGTGACGTAAACAGAGAGGTATGATGCTCAGGAGAATTAATGTAGCTTACGCAAGTGACCCAAGCATTTAGTAACCCTATAGCCTTTTCAGAGGCCATTAATGCCTCAGAGTTCATCCAAGCACTTCACCTCAAATACACACAGACATGGAGAGATGGTAAACAAGGAGAGGGTGGCATAGCCTTGGTCTCCGCTTTCATAACTAGCACAAATATCTGGACTCATCCCAAGATTTACACAATCTAAATTCAAATAGGATCAATTCAGACATTGATTTAAGCTCAATTTCAGTCTTTTAGATTGTTGATACCGGTGGAAAACAAACATTTAAGTTTAGAACTGTTCATAAACATTGCCTCATGTCTACATGCAAAATTAAAACATGTCTTTCTTAAATGACAGGCTCTCTCAATGGCAAAGTGCTAATATATGTCAAACATAAAAACAACTGTCTTGGCCTGTGCTGATGGCAAGCTGGTGCCTTACTGGTGAGCAAAGGGAGGTCTGAGAGCGATAAAGATGGCATTTTAAATCTGGGCCAAGAAAGTTTTTTTCCAGTTCTCGGTCAACTTTCTGGGAAGCTCATAAATGGTGCATCTAAATTAGGCTAGTCCTGGTTGTGCAGCCCACAAACAGCGTGGGGGAGAGGCAAACAAACATCCTAGTTTCCTAGAAGTTTTTGAACAAGTGCCAGTAGATGTTGTCCAGAGAGTACATGTTAAAGCCCTCTTTCTGTTCTTTTAGAAAGCCTAACCTCCTGACAACCCCTTTTGCAAATTACACCCCCACCCACATATCCCCTTCCTCCAGCTACCCACCCTGTGCTGTACTGCACACAAACAGATTGTGGAGGTGTGACCCTCTCAGCCAATAGCAGCCCTCTCTGACAGAGCGCCTGGACCAACCAGAGCAGCTGTCTCGCGTTCTGTTAACGGCAGTAGTTGTTTTCCTGCTCTGTGCTTTCTGTGAGTCTTCAGAGTTATGGATGGGGGTGGGTGGTGGTGGTGTTGGGGAGGGGTTTTAGAGAAGGTCAGGTCAGGCTTTAACAGGCATCGAGTGCTAACCCACAGTTAGACGGGGCCTGTTCTCCAATGTAACACGTGTGTGCAACTGCGAGAGCACAGTGCGTCCCCACAAACACTTTGTATTCACACGAATACAACCACAACCTTTAACATATTATATTGGGAGTTCATTGTCACATAAAACATATTGAACTGCAAACATATACAGACAAAGCAAGTGATTTTGCACAAACATTACTTGCTAACACACAGAGCTCACAGTTACTGGCCGGGGGTTGCTGACCTGGCAGAAGGGGAGAGATTATCTTCTCAAACAAGCAGAACAACTTCCAAACCAACCAAATATAGATAGAGCCAGATATATGTGCACTTCCCATATCAGCCTCAACACAAACACCATAGTGTGGCATGCAGCTTTCATGGGGTTTTGTCCTGCTTGTTCAGACCTTAGCTTTACTGCTGGATCTTTAAAGACCTAAAAATAACAAAGAATATTTCTAGATCCGATCTGCCACATTGTTGCTACTACTTTTGCTTAAAAGAAGGACAAATCTGTCTCTTTTTAAAAAATATTTCTAGGTGCAAAAAACACTAAGTCTTGGTGTGGAAAACAAAGGAGCATTGGCTACAGGTGGAAAAACACAAGCAATACTTCTGTTAAGAATCTGACTTTAGGTTCGTTAACCAAACAGCTAAGGTTTTTTGCAGATTTCACAATGCATGCAAAAGTGGCCCAAATCTGGCAGTTTTGCACATGTGACCCATAACAGATTTTTTCATGGCAGTCTAGACAGCACAAATACTTATTTTTCGAATCAGGCCACTTTCATATGTGGTCCTTAATCAGGTCACTGTGTGTGACAGACTCACAATTTTGAACTGGTGGAGACAGCGAGCAGCGAGATCAACATTAAACCATGAACAAAACAAGCATGGCAGATGTTGTGACTGCTGTTCTATTTAATAACTGCATGCTCAAGGGGTCGAAGGTTTCAGCATCATTTCTTTATTCATCTCTGTGCAGAACAATGCTACATACAGAGCCTCAAGCTCATTCTATAGAGTTGCTGCTTCTGGTTACTAGCGTCAGTATCATTAGAAGTAAAAGTCTTGTCATACTTTTGTGGGCTCAGAAGTCAGAATTGATACACAGTTCAATTCAATTCTGTTTATTTATATAGCGCCAGATCACAACATGTCGTCTAAAGGCACTTTATAAAGTCAATTCAGAATCAGAATCGGAATCAGAATCTGCTTTATGGCCAAGTTTGTGCACACATACAAGGAATTTGATTCCGGTACACCTTGCTCTCAGTGAAGATTTTTTTTATTTTGTTTTATACAATAAATGGACATAAAAAATATCTTTAAAATGTACATATATATATACACAAGTGGCTTTACAAGAGAAGATAATGTGGGATCAGTCCAAGTATGCATGGTGTTGTTCTGGAACTCTGACTGTCACGTGTTCATCAGAGAAACAGCAGAGAAACTGTCTCTGTGGCGGCTGCTTTTAGTAGACAGCGCTCTGTAGCACCGACCTGAAGGTAAAAGCCTTAACAGTTTATGTGCAGGATGTTTGGGGTCTGCAGAGATTTTAGATGCCCTTTTCCTGACCCTAGACCTGTACAAGTCCTGGATGGAGAGAAGGTCGAAGGTCAGCCCTGATGATTCTCTCAGCAGACCTGATTGTTCGTTGACAGACCTGATTGTTTGTTCAATGGAATCAAACATATTCCAAGTCAAGTACCGACATTCCAATCGATCCTTGTTATCAAACAATGCAGTCAAAGTCACACTCTAGTATGCATAGCACTCATATTTACCTGTAAACACAGCATGCTGCATGTTCTCATGCGGCTTCAGGGACCTGGAGTGTCCAAACTGGAGTCTAATGGCAGTCCCATTACATACAGTGACATACAACTAACATGAACACCTGAACCTAAACATGACATATAACATGAACAACTACACAAAAAACAATCAGATCTAACCAAAAATCGGAATTTAGCCATTAGACCTGCAGAGTGAACGTACCCTAATTAACCAGCTACTAATATTATAATCCAAATGTTACTTTATGATAAAATAACAACAGAAATGTAGAATATTGCATGATAGGCTTTCAAACTACAACTAAATTTAGGAGGCAGTATACAGATCCGTCAAATAGACTATGCGAACTGCGAAACCTCGCGATACTAGGGGGCCTCACTCCTGGAATTTATTTATTTATTTTTTAATAAATGCATTTGTTATTTATGATTGTGTCTGATGCATACTTTTTTTTTTTTAAATCCCACAAATTTAGCAGGTTTTTCATTGCTGCTATGTCATTACGCCCTCCCGAGGAAGGAAGAGGGGGGAAGCCAACATGTCAGCTAAAAGAGAATGCGACCAATTTCGGAAGCAGGAATCGGGGTCTGAGAAAAGTAAAAAATTTTAAAACAAGGAGAAATTTAATAGGTCATTAGGGGGATTGCTGGATAAATTTATCAGCATTTCCAGAGATGCGGTGGAACCAACTAGCATCACCCTCACCGACACAGCGGCAGAGCCTAGCGGGCTTCAACAACAGCTGACTGGAACAGGACTGGAATGTGGGCACTGAGGATGACAATGAAGACCGAGGTGAGGAAAAAATAAATAGCTGTAGTTCACAAATATTTTATGATGAGGCATGTGTCATTTTCATACTGATCCATTTAGCTGAGCTGGATCACGCGATCAACTCTTTTTTTCTATTACAACTTATCAGAGTTTGCCCTGGAAGAGGAGGTCCAGCTAACACCTGATAAAGAGGATTGCTCCGACAGTGAATTAAGAAAAAAGACACTTTCTGATTACTTCTATGTGAGAAAGTTGCCCAGTGGTGAAAAAGCTCGCAGAAATTGCCTTGTTTATTCGAAGAAAACCGATTCTGTATTTTGCTTTTGTTGCAAACTGTTTAACAAGAGTGCAAGTCAGCCTAAATTAGCTAATAATGGCAATAATGATTGGAGACATTTGAGTACCCTGTTGAAACAACACGAAATGTCCCCTGATCATATTGCACATGCCGTAAAATAGATGGAGACAAAATGAAGATTAGAAACACACACAGCTATAGATGAGTCACGCCAAAGAGAGATAAACAGAGAAAAAGCACATTAGCAGGATGTTTTAACACGCATTTTAATTTGGCATTTCGAGGAACAAATTGAAAGCTTTATGAAGAGAACAATGGTAACTTTTTGGGATTAATAGAGACAATTGCCAAATTTGATCCACCTATGCAAGAACATGTCAGGTGCATAACAAGTAAGGAAACTCATGCATATTATCTAGGACCTCAGATCCAAAATGAGTTAAAATCTCCTATGGTCACAAATGTCAAAAACTCTACTGTGCATGACACAAAGAGAGCAAAATGATATTATTAGAAGTGGATGTAAAAGAACATTTCATTGACTTCATCCCAGTAAATGACCAAACTGGAAAGGGACAATCAAATGCACTCCTGGCGGAACTGAAGGCCCTTGGACTGAGCATAAATGACTGTCGCGGCCAAGGATATAATAACGGAGCAAATATGAAGGGGCAAAATCAGGGAGTCCAAACCATATTCTGTGTCTCAATCCCCGGGCTTGCTTCATGATATGCGGTTGCCACAACCCTAATTTAACACTGGGAGATACGGCAAAATGCTGCCCAAAAGCAATGTCATTTTTTGGTATTGTACAACAACTTTATACCATATTTGTTGGCTCTCCTATACGGTGGGAAATACAAAAAGCAAAAGTTCAGAATCTCACGGTTAAACCTCTGTCTGAAACAAGGTGGGAGTGTTGGGTAAAGAGTGTAAAAGCAATCCGCTATCAAACATGTGACATTAAGGATGCTTTGATATAAGTGTCAGAAGACTGCAATGACCCCTAAATTAAAAGTGAAGTCAAGTCAGTAGCTAATGAAATGCAAAGCTTTGAATTACTATTTCCATGGTGATATGGTATGGAATCTTGTTTGCCGTGAACACCGTCAGTAAGACACTCCAGTCAAAAGACATGCAGCTTGACGTGGACTTATCACAGCTATATAGATTGACTTCATGCAAAAATACAAAAACACTGGATTTGAGTCTGCAAAACCTACTGCAACAAAGATTGGTCTGATATGGACACTGAACCTGTAATAAAAGCAGCACGACGAGTATAACGCAAACGTGATGAAAATTAAAATATTCCAGGCCCAGAGCAGGTGTATATATCGGACTGCTTTAATGTAATAGTGGACCACGCCCTTACTGCTCTCCATACCCGCTTTAACAAATACAGGAGTTTCACAAAGTGTTTGGATTTCTTTTTCATGTGACCAAGATGCGTGAAATAGAGGAGACTAACCTGCAAAGGCATTACAAAAGACTGAGTGATGCTCTGAGCATGTCCGAATCTCAGGATATAAATGCACCAAACCTCTTCGCAGAGTTGAGGATACTTTGAGGTATAATCCCAAAGCAAACATCTACAGCACTTAAAACACTTCGTTACCTCAAAGGGATTGAATGAACCTTCCCTAACTGTGAGACTGCACTCAGGATCCTTTTGACTTTTCCAGTAACTGTGGCATCAGGCGAGCAAAGATTTTCAAAGCTGAAACTAATTAAAAACTATTTGCGCACCTCCATGTCACAGGATAGATTGTGCGGGCTTGCTCTGCTATCCATTGAAAAGGATATTGCATCCAAACTGAATTATAAAGATCTTGTGGTTGATTTTGCGACCAAGAAGTCAAGAAAAGTGACTCTGACATGAACATTTTCTGTGTAATCTGGCGAGTCCGTTTCATTCTTTAGAGTTACTGTGCAGTGAATAAGTTGTGTATAGTTTTAATGAAAATGAAAAGTGTCCTAAACTACTTGTGTAAGATATGTCAAGTTTCCAAATTGACTGAGCTAACTTAATGTAAAGCTACTTGTTGCACTGTTGATTTTTTGCCCTTTTTGCCCAATATAAACGTATTGCAGCGGATAATACATTCAGTATTACTATAATAGCCGTGTTCACGTGACTGTTAAGCCCGGTTTATGCTTGACGCGTCTACGTGTGGAACGTTGCCAACAGCGTTTGCAGCATTTTATACTCCGGCTTTTCCCCGCTGTACCTAATATTCTGGCCGACTCTAGGGGGGGAGTGAAGGGCACAGACAGCAAGCTTTCATGCAAAATTACACATCCATATCAAAGAGCAGGGCCTCACATTTCAAGTTCGCACAGGGCCTCCCACCCTACCTGCGACGGCCCTGGCAGTAGATGTATCAAAATCAAAATAACAGTAAATGTGTGGTATTGCTAGAGCTGCACAACATTAATCAAATGTCAATCCCAACGCAACGTACAAATGATTTGATTCAATATTCTGTAGACTAATATGTAGATGTAAAATAATGAGAAAACTGAGGAAAATGTGGGTTAATCACAATAATTAACACCCTAACATCACAACAATATTTTCCTCATACTACTGCCTCAGTTATGGATAACATAACCTTAAAAAGCACTACTGCTAAATATATTTTAGCAGTAGTGGAATATTTTCTGCTTTTCTGTTTAAAAAAAACAATTAGATCATCTTATACATTTGAGTTTTAAATTCTTGGATTAACACTGTGACCATGAAAACTATGGTATTTTTCCAAAGGTAAAAGAGTCTTATTAGTTTTTCTAATGATTCAGTTCTAGTTCAGTTCATATCATATCAAGGTACTTTACAAGGAAAGCAACAAACTTGAGAACAATGTTCAAACTCTTTTTGCTTAAGTCAATATGAACAAAGTTTTTTATGTGTAGTGGTTTTGCATTTTCAGTCCTTCAGAGAGCATGAGGCAAGCTACAGCTCCAAAATGTGTCTGTAAAATACCTGTACAAGAAAAACATTTCTGACTTGTTTTTCTCCTTCTCTCCTCCCCTCCTATAGCTAACTTTGTGCAATCAGATTGCACAGGGGAGGAACTAAGATGTTTTTCTTAAAACTGCTGCCTTGTAACATTTCCAAAAAAAAAATAAAAAAAATGCTGCCCTCTTTAGCTAACGTGTTATTGCTCATACCTTCTGAGATTGCCAGGAGATAAATAGCATGCATTTGCTTAACAAAAACATATTTTGTAAATCTATGAACATTAACACTCATTTTTGTTTTTCCTTTATGCACACTGGGGTTTAAAACCTTGGGTGACGTCTTTACAGCCTTACATTCAGAAATGGACAGCTATGTGTGATATTTCACAGAGATTATTTAGTTCAACAACACCTACTAACTATTTTTACAAACATACTGCATAAGCAAGTGCCGAACACCCATATTTGTACATCAGAGAATATGAATCTGTTAAGCATAAGAAATAAAGGAGCATCATTATTCTTGCTTTGCTTCCAAGGGTATTTCTAAGCTTAATGCACTGATTAGGGATTTGTAGGTACAAACAACTCTGTGGTTTCTTGATTGAGCAACAGGGCCTTGTTGCATAAATGTGTCTGTACAAAAGAAGTGAAGCAGTGAGAAAAACAAGTGATGTTATCCTTGGTGCAGACTCTTCTTAGAGAATTAACTACAGCTTAACTGATCATGGATTTTTGATAGGTGTGCAAAACATCAACATTATAATCCTGTTTTAAAGTCTAGACCAGTCTTCTTGTCCTCTGCACTGCCACAAGTAAATCTGAAAGATAAGTCGAAATTTAACATATTCAGCTCATCGTCTAAACTGTAAGTACACATGTAGGTGTATTTGTTTTCTAATCTACATATAATACTTGTGAATTTTCAGACAGAAAGGTAATTTACAATACAGTGTAATGCAAAAGTATTCACACCCCTTAACCTGTCCCACAATTTGTCACAACCCAAACTTCAACCTATTTTATGGGATTTTTTGTGACCAGCACAAAGTAGGCACATAATTTGATGTAGAAGGAAAAGTTATGCATGGTTTTCAACTCTTTTTTTACAAATACAAATTGGAAAAATGTAGCGTGCATATGTAATATACCCCAAACTTATTATGTTTTGCTGCCACTACAGCTCCAAGTCTTATGGTCTCTACAAGCTTTGCACATCAGGAAACTGAAATGTTTGGGAATTCTGCTTTGTAAAATATTTCACGCTCAGTCAGACAGGGTGGAGAATATCTGTGAACAGCAAGTCTTTATTCAATTTAGGTCAGAGCTTTGACTGGGCCATCCAAATGCTTGAATATGTTTTGATGTTAGCTGTACATTTAGGAACATCGTCCAGCTATAAGGTCAACATCCATTCCTGTCTGAAGTCTTCTGCATCCTACGTGATATACACGGCAAGATTAAAAAATTCGGTTGATTTTCAAAACCTGAGAGACCTCATGATGAAAAATCATAAAAATACCAGGTTTCATCCTACAGATTTCACTCACGAACATTCAGATGTCAGATGGGAAATCTCGCAAAACCTCTCGAGATAAAAAGTTCAGAGTAAATAAACATGGCAGACGAGGAAGAAGCAATGGCGGTAGTTTGTGATTAAAGGAGCGGAGACAGCTCGAACATGGGGCTCTACTTGCTACACTATTATATGGAGGTGAGTTGTAGTGTTTTCGTTTTTTCGGGAAACGTCGTGACACACTGTGTTTCACTTGTTCTCTGTTCTGATCTTTCATTGAGCTTTCCTGGTTATTTACAGTTGAAATAAACATACACAGATTTCTGGTGCACCATGGCAGTTGTCTTGTTGATTCCCCTCCGTGTTTTGCTGTCTGATTCGCTACACGTCACATTCAACAGGCTGTGTGCTCATTTGTCCTTTTCAGATTTATATTTGTAAAACAAAATAGATAAAAACCATGAATTACATCTCATCAACTTTGCAATTATACACTACTTTGTGTTGGTCTATAACCTAAAGTCCCAATAAAACATTGAGGTTTATAGTTGTAAAATGACAAAATGTGGAAAAAAAATGTTAGAGGCACAAATACTTTTGCAAGGTAAAATATGCGTAGCCTTTCAGCAGAATTCCAAGCAAACCCGAACACTGCCTTTTAAAACACTGAATACGTGACTAAAACAACTTGTTTGTATCCCAGTTTCGAGCTGAAGGCATGTGACATACCGCCTGACCAGCAGGCAAGCAATTGGCTTCATATATCTAGCTTCGCAAACGAGATATAAAGCTCAAACAAACAGGGGCGAAGCGGATTCTGCTGCAAGAGAGCACTGCAAAGAAAAACCAGCAGAGCATCCAAACGAAGATAAGCAAACACACAAGACTGACAAAGAAAATGACAGATGGGCAATACAGAGAGCGCTAAGACAAAAACACTGCTTTTGTGTTTGCATATTTGATTACTTTAGCATGCTAACTGATACGGAGGGAATTGGTTATCTGTACTCTAACCCCAACTTGCAAACTCAGCTTCATCTCAATATTTTGGGATGAGATCCAACCTAAAAGAATACTATCATACATAAAAAAAATACCTCTGACTCATCTGACAAAAACCTGATTTATGAATTGATTTAGCTCTAAATGGGTGGGCATTAGCTCCATGAAACCGTTGTATAAGCCACCGAATACAGCTTGTTTGCTTTGTCTTCTCGCATCACATTCTGCCCTTTGCTGCGTGAAATTTACAACAAATGGCCCATATAGACTTCCTTCCTTCCCCTCCTTCAATCTTGACGTCAAATGAAGAGTCGGCATTCGACCCACACTCCCTAAAAAGAAGCCAATCAAACCAGGGCTTATTGCTTTCCCAATGGAAACCTTTATGCAAATAAGTATACAATTTTACAAGGAATTGCCTGAACAGATAGATATGAACCTGCTTTCCTTTAATGTAATATTGAAGTTAGGTAATTATGAAACACTGATAAAGTCCTTTCCACAGTTTTATTACCATCAGTGCACGAGAGAAGGGAGAAAACAAGCTGACTGAATGACTCAAGAGGTTTTTTGTGTATATTTTGAGTTGGTTTGCTGCCAACCTTTAGATGCCTTCTTTCCTGAGGGCTTCAAAGTGTTTACTTCAAAATTACAAGATGCCTAGAAACCTATAGAGGAACAGACAAGGGATGGCAATCTGCCAGGAACAGGCTATTGAGAAACCAGATAGAGAAGTTGAGTTTTTCTTCGGTCTGTCTCCCTACTTGTGATACTTGTGAGTCAAGCTCGGTCCATACTGCCCTTGTACATCTGGCTTCAATGAAATTCTGAAAAACACCTTCAAATATACAGTTTTTCCTCCCTACATCTCTCAGGACTGGACGTTTGCTTTCAAACTGTACAGAACAGAAACAATTATTCGCAGTTTGCCTTTTACTGCAACGCTACATACACTTACATCCAGTTGAAACCAGGCATATTATGTTATATATTCTGTATAAAAAGATGGCAGATGTCTTGACACTTTGCTTTAGAGTTTTTCTATGATCTTTCCTCATGATGCAATCTATTTTTTTGAAGTGTGCCAGTCTCAAAACATGAAGCTTCTCCTTATTTCATCAAATGTATCAATTGTCATTATGGCCAAACCATCAGTACATGTTTCCAAAAATGAAGGTCTGTGTCCCTAAATGCATTTAGGCAACCAGTATTTGAGCTGTTTCTCTGAGTGACCTTTCAGCTCATATTGGTACAGGACTCGTTTCACTGTGGATAATTTACCAGCTTCAATTAGCATTTTCACAGGGTCTTTTGTTATTGTTCTGGGACTGATACACATTTTGCACTAAAACATCCACCTCTGAAACACACAACATATCTCCATCACATTCCCATGATGTTTATACTTGAACATATTTGTTTAAACAGATGAATAGGGATGCTTCAGGCATTTGCAAATTGTACACGAGGTGTGCCTTAGAATACATGCAAAAGTGCACCTCTAGTTAACACAATTGTTGGGAAGAAAGCTATAGTATCATCATCTGGATAAACTGTTTAAGGGCAAAGTAATACATTTTGGTAATTCTAACTTAACTGAAATAGCAAATGTTTAGTTTGGTTTGCTAAATTTAAATATCTGGTTTCAAATGTAAATCCTCAAACTGCAAAAGCTTTATTACTGACATAAAACAAAGATTATTTAACTTTTACCTGTGAATCAGCACACTGTACTTTGCCTTAAGAAATGAGCTCCAAAATATCCCCAAATGATTATTGTTATTCTTGTAATTCTTGTTAGTAAAGAATGACACATAATGTACAGTCATACCTTTTAACAGGAATGCATACACAAACTGTACAGTAGAACTTTTTTTGCAGCCTAGTATACAATAACTTCCTTCTGCTGGATTTCACCATCCTCTGTATAGCTTTCCTGTAATTACTGCTCCAGCTAAAATCCCCCTTCTCTTTTCTGCTCAGCAAACAAAACATTACGTTGTGTCTAAATATTTCAGCTTGGTTGGATCTGTGTCTAATGTGCTCTCTGACCTCAGATTAAACTTTTCAACATGAACTTTAATATTTCTTTGTATCAGAATTGGCAAAATAATCTAGCTATATGTTGCTAAGATTCACTTGTTCAAGCTTTGTAAAACAATAAATATACACTCACCGGCCACTTTATTAGGTACACCTTGCTAGTACCGGGTTGGACCCCCTTTTGCCTTCAGACCTGCCTTAATCCTTCTTGGCATGGATTCAAAAAGGTACTGGAAACATTCCTCAGAGAGTTTGGACCATATTGACATGATAGAATCACACAGATGCTGCGGATTTGTCGGCTGCACATCCATGATGAGAATCTCCCGTTCCACCACATCCCAAAGGTGCTCTATTGGATTGAGATCTGGTGACTGTGGAGGTCATTTGAGTACAGTGAACTCATTGTCATGTTCAAGAAACCAGTCTGAGATGAATTGTGCTTTATGACATGGTGCGTTATCCTGATGGAAGTAACCATCAGAAGATGGGTACACTGTGGCCATAAAGGGATGGACATGGTCAGCAACAATACTCAGGTAGGCTGTGGCGTTGACACGATGCTCAATTAGTACTAAGGGGCCCAAAGAGTGGCGAGAAAATATCCCCCACACCATTACACCACCACCACCAGCCTGAACCGTTGATACAAGGCAGGATGGATCCATGCTTTCATGTTGTTGACGCCAAATTCTGACCCTACTATCCGAATGTCGCTGCAGAAATCAAGACTCATCAGACCAGGCGATGTTTTTCCAATCTCCTTTTGTCCAATTTTGGTGAGCCTGTGCAAATTGTTTCCTGTTCTTAGCTGACAGGAGTGGCGCCAGGTGTGGTCTTCTGCTACTGTAGCCCATCCGCCTCAAGGTTTGACGTGTTGTGCGTTCAGAGATGCTCTTCTGCATGCCTTGGATGTAACGAGTGGTTTTTTGAATTACTGTTGCCTTTCTGTCAGCTCGAACCAGTCTGGCCATTCTCCTCTGACCTCTGGCATCAACAAGCCATTTGCACCCACAGAACTGCCGCTCACTGGATATTTTCTCTTTTTCTGACCATTCTCTGTGAACCCTAGAGATGGTAGTGCGTGAAAATCCCAATAGATCAGCAGTTTCTGAAATACCAGACCAGCCGTCTGGCACCAACAACCACGCCATGTTCAAAGTCACTTGAATCACCTTTCTTCCCCATTCTGATGCTCAGTTTGAACTGCAGCAGATCGTCTTGACCATGTCTACATGCCTAAATGTGATTGGCTGATTAGAAACTTATGTTTTTTTTTTTTTTGTTTTTTTTTTACCGTGTCCTGTCTGGCAGAGTAGCGCTCAGAATTGTTGTCTGAGTGCCAAGAAATTGCCCAACAGATGTACTTTCACAGGCGGAGCATCACAGCTATTGCTTTAAGGCGCTGCTTGATATTTATAAAAGAAACTTTATTATAAACTTCTTTGGGAATATTTCAATTGTTACGGACACAGAGACTGAAATGAAAAGGAAAACAGAAGCTTGACAAAGAGAGAGATGGGGCAAAAGGGAAAAAGGGGAAAAAAGGAGGAGAGAGTGGAGGAGAGAAAGAAGGATGAATAGAAAAAAAGATTACACCCTGCTTGCTTATACACAAAATAACACACGGTATTTATGAATGTAAAATGTACTTAGTGAGAAGTGCAGCCCAATATAGATCATCTGTGTATCTATCAACACCTGTGTAGATGCGCTTTGTATACAAGGTTTCTCCACAGAAATATGCAATAGCGAGTGTGAGGACCCACCGACCTGCCCCGTGGTCCCCGGGCGGACACTGAGGAGATCCGAGTAACAGACATCCAAAGGCCCCCCAAAGCACAGGAACCCCAGGAGAACCACCGCCGGGACTACCGCAACCCCCCCAGAGAAGAGCAGTGGAGAGTCCCAGGGGAGCCACCCAGCAGCGACAGTGCAGAAGCCCCAGGGAACCGCAGCGACGAGCCCACAGGCCCCGCCGGCAGCCGTCCACTCCCGAGCAGATCCAGCCATGGACCCAGAGACCCAAGACCCCGGGACACGCCACCCCCAAGACAGAGGCCCGACAGAGCCCAGGGGTCCAGGCCCCGGCAGGCAGCCACCGGGAGTGAGCCAGCACACACCCAAGCATCCAGCCCCGGACACCGAGAACCACAAGTACACCAGCGGGCAGAGACTCCAACCACCGGCAGGCAGGGTGGCGGGGAGGAAATAGGCCCCCCATAATATGGGGGGGCCTAAGCTGATCCAGGAGAGGGAGCAGTCCAAGACCCAACCTGTCACAAAAAAAAACAGGCACTCACAGTCACAGTCACCCACTCCCACCCTCATCCACACACATAAAATCACTCGTTCCGAACGTAAAGACAAACAACAATGGACGTCCTACACTCACTCACACTCCCCATGCATACTCTATACTACAAGGTCCGGGCGCCGGCAGCCCCTAGGGGCAACCAGCCCCCGGACCAAGGAGGTGGTCCCCTTCCCTCCCAGGGCAGAGACAGGCAGACAGGCCCAGACCCGGGTGGTCTCGGCCCGGCCCCCGCCCAGAACCCAGTCCCCACCAACCCCCATCCACCTCCGGAGAGGGGGCTATGTACAAAAGAGGGGTCCACATGGCCCAAACCAGCCCGCCAACCAGAGCCGTCCCAGGACGGAGCAGTCCCGACCCCCCAACGAGCTCCGATCCCGACCCCATGAGTCTCCCACCCACAGTGAACCCCAACATGAACCTCGCCACAGGGCCACCCCCAACAGGAACACCGATATCGAACACATGTCCCCGAACCCAAACGCCACAAGATCTTACTTGTCTATGTCCACTCCCCGCACACATTTTTATAAAGTTGGTTTCGAGTTTCAGTTATGATCGATTTAGTACAAAATAAGAAACCAGTTTACATTCCTTATAAGTACCGTTCTAAAAGGGAAAAACAATGCAGTGCTCTCTACCTGCCCCCCCACTGTTGGGACAGTCTCATACTATTGCACTCATATTCGTCTGGCTTGGTGGAACCTAAAGTCAGTCAGTCAGTCATTTTCTACCGCTTATTCCATAGTGGGTCGCGGGGGAGCTGGTGCCTATCTCCAGCAGTCTATGGGCGCGAGGCGGGGTACACCCTGGACAGGTCGCCAGTCCATCGCAGGGCAGCACACAAACAACCATGCACACACTCATTCATACACCTAGGGGCAATTTAGAGACTGGAACCTAAGGTTGTAACATCAAAAGACTTTTAGGGTATAACAACTAAAATAAAACAAAACCACATGCATTCAAATTTATCTCAATATTTAATCGTACAAACAGGTAGAGTGAGGCAAAAGAGCTCCAGAGTTGAGCATGAACACATCAACTTAATAATTTAAACATCTAAGCTAAAGTTACTGACATGAGCATGCTTCTATGTAAAATACCAAGCATGTATGCTCCTCTGTAAAAAGCGGTGGTGCTTTTACAAAAAGCGTGAGTGTGATAAATGCTTTCATCCACACACAGACATGTTATTGTAAACTTTATAGCTCCTGCATAGCCTCCTATGTAAAAATACTTTATTTTTTTGTGACCTTACATTGTAAGTTGAGGTCTAGGTGTGCAGAATGGCATTTGGTTTGGAAATTCTCATTCCTGTGCCTGTCGACCCTCAGCCTTGCGCTCCTGCTGGAGAAACCAGGCACACGTCGGAAACTCTTTACCAACAGAGTATAGGTGCTAGGAGGAGGTTGCACATAGCCGTTTCCATCAAAAGTAAACAGATTTATGCACAACAATAATAAAGCAAAGCAAAATAGGGGTTTCAATGACAAACAAACAGTTTGTTTGTCATTGAAAGAGACAGCTTGAAGCAAATTTCAGCACCTTCAAAAAAAAGAGGATGCTTATCTGATTAACTATAAGAGAAATATAACCTACCTTTTGCAGTCTTATTTTGATGATAAGAGGCATTTTACTTTCACATATTTAAAATAACATCAAATTTATCTTATTTTATTGAACTTCTACTTTTTTTTATCTTAGGTCATCTGCTAATAAAACATTTGAGATAAATATTAGCATCAAGACTTAAAATATTTTAAGAAGAAAACTGTAAAAAAAGACCTGCAGCAGCAAATATTGTGTTGTGCAAAGTATTTGCTTTTGATTTATTTCTTTTATTTGATTTATTTCTGTTTTTGCTTTTGTCACACGTTTCAGACCATTAAACAAGTTTTAATACTTTATAGATGAAGATACAGTAACCCAAGTAAATACAAAATGCAGTTTTCAAATCAAGATTTAATTTATTAATGGAAAATGCTATCCAAACCAACTTCATCGCCCAGGTGGTAACGTAATTGCCCCCTAAACCTAACAACCCAACCATGGCGGCAATGACTGCCTTGAAGCGTTTGAGAAAACTGTCAATGAGGAATTGTAGCCCATTCTACTTTGCACAGTTGTGTTAACACAGCCACAGTACAAGGTTCTCAAGCATAAACAGCTTTATAGGCAAATGCCCCAGCATCTAAACTAGATTTAAATCCAGACTTTTACTAAGCCACTCCAAAACCTTCATTTTGTTTTTGGAGCTGTTGAGAGTTAGACTTGCTAGAATGCTTAGGGTCACTATCCAGTGTGTGTTGTGCAACAATAATTTGGTTTGGTTATGAATAACTTGCCCAGGGCAACTATTGTTAAAGCATGTGATATTTAATCGAAATTAACAAGTCGAGGCATCACTTGATTATCAGAAACTAATACCAAAAAGGCTCTCAGTCTCTGTCAGTTTTTGTTTTATGAAAACCTGCCTGGGGATGTGTGGTATTATAGAACAATAGATGAAGGAGTGAATTTACTGGCGTTCGCAAACAGCAAGCTCTGCACACATTTACGGAACAAACACAACTTCACTCCAAAATGCAAGAATTTATTAACAAAATACTTAAAACGTTTAAAATATATGAGCCGATCTACTCTATAACTAAGTTAGTAAAGTTCAACTAAACTACAAAATTAAAAGGAAAGGAATAATAAGAGAGTAATATCCTCATAAGACGAAAGAATAATAATAGTAAAAAGGAGCAAAGAAACACTGCCATCATTGCAGAACCGCTGAGCTCAGTGAATATCTTCCAGAAGATCGCCTGTTAAACAATGTCATAAAATGATACAAAAGAGTGGAGCTGTAATATGTGCTTAGAGTTTCCCAGGAATACTGACTGAAAATATGAGAGATTTGGCTGGAATGTTTAACCTCTGAATGGAGCTGGTAGTCTAACCTCTAAGCTATGATGGGTGTCACATGATCTGACTGTATCTCTTCCAATTACCCTGTGAGGACATGCAGTACAACTCTAAGGATCTGGAGGGTAAACAACTCTTCTTTGCACCACTGAGCCAAAGTTTCCGTTCTTTATTCAGTGGTGAACTTTAAAAACCGTTGAACTGTTAAAAGACCACAAAAAAGGAACATCTCTATTTCCCCTTTGACACGTGAGCCCTCTTTTAGCTCAGACACGAGAACCTGAAGTGACCAAAAACAACCTACGAAGTTCAGCCACACACTGAGCAGACACACAAACACTTTCAGATCTCACCACAGAAACACTGAGACATACAAGTGTAAGAAAACAGATCCCGATGAGAGGCAGAGTGCTACAAAAAAAAAGAAAGTGCAAGGCTGTCATCGCTGCAATTATGGGTTATCATCTTCAACACTCGTATTTTTAGAGTTAAGAATAAATGTTATTTTCATTGCAGAGGGCCCTTTAACTTAGCCATTTTCCCTCTCACAAAAAGTATTTTCAGTGAATATACTGAATAATTCCAGCCCCTTGGCATTTTTAAGCTCTGATTGATGAGAAGGTGATGATTAATGTTTAGTAAACCACTAAGCAGATGTTTATGTGTTTATTAATCTGTGGACAGAAACAGCAACAGATTTGATACGCTGCCACTCCACTGATGAATGAAAGTCAAAATTACAGTTAAAAGTTGGAAAAACTGACTTGAAAGTGCCAGGGAATTTAACTTTGAAGAGGGAAAGTCAGAACTTCTCACTAAAATGACCCAAAACTGAAACAAAAGCTGAACTTTTTCAGAGGTGTGTGTCCTGTTACATCTGGCATAAAACTGACAGCATTTCAGAAAAAGAACTTCATACGCACAGTCAAACATGATGCCGGTAGTGTGCTTGTCGGAGCCGTGTTGCTGCTTTAGGAACTGGACGACTTGCCATAACTGATACAAACATGAATTCTGCTCTGTACAGTACCAGGAAGTCCTGAAAGAGAATGTAAGGCTATCAGTTCATAATGTTAAGCTCAATACACTAGGCAGCAGGACAATGATCGGGAGCACAAAATCAAGCCTTCTAAATGGCTCAAAAGAACAAAATAAAGTCAGACTATTCAAACTTTGCCCTTCAATGTGATTAAGATACTGAAGCATGAACTTTAACAGGCAATTTATGCTCAAACACTTTCCAATATGGCTCAAATAAAAAACTATCTACAAAGAAAAGTAGGTCAGAATTCCTCCACAGCTTTGTAATAGACACTGACGTGTGTCAAAAAAAGCCAGACAAAGCAGAAGAAATCTGTAAGGGGCCAACACTTTTCACAGCACTTAGAGATTTGTCAGAAGAAATAACTCTGGTGTAAAGCCTGACTCACGTCACCTTTGCTTTGAAGTTAAATCTGAAAGACAGATCGAAACAAAGTTGCTGTTACATTGGTTTGAGTTTTTTTGTGAACCTTATCTCTGTGTAGCTGGACAGATATCATATTAAAATAGATATTTAGCTATTATATTGTAAATTAACAGAATAATTTTTTACATAATCTACTTTGAAGTAATACACCTCACTTAAACTGGATATTGTTTATGAAAAAGTTGCTGAGGCTTTAGCCCCCTCAAGATGGGGTTATGTTTCTGGAGAGAAGTTCATCGAGTTGGCGAACTCAGTGCCAGACTGAATGATGGATAGGAAAGCCGAATAATTATTTGTAAAAAAAAAAAAAAAAGGCATCTGGGAATGTTAGTCTGGAGCCATCTCCTACATGCTAATTCTAAGTAGTAACAACATACTATGAGGTAATTCATTCCATCGCACCTGGTGCGTTGTAGCAGGAGAACTGTGTGCACCCAGGGTTGGGAAACACTAAACTAGCTGGTCAAATAGCATCTGAGTGGTCAGCAGAGCTGTATGGTAAACTTACATTATACTACTCTCAGTTCTGCATGCTCTCCAGAGGCTCACCCTAGGAGGACGACATGCACATGTTCCTGCGGTCATGCGAACATACATCCGAGCATTGTAAACAGGGTGCATTCAGGAACCCAATCTTTGAGTCTGAACTCTTGCAGTTTTTGGTAAAATGAACACATCATCTTGTAATCACAAATTTAATTCCATTTAATAGTTTATCCATGTAACTGTGCCACACAGAGGATTTAGTGGTTATACTATAAATGGTCTTTAATTATTCAATAGTAATTTGACATTTTGTTGACAAACACACATATCAACATAGCTTTTTTAGTTTTAAATTTGTATTTGTCCCTCAAAATCCCCATCCCTTCTTACAGACATATGGCATAACATTAGCAAATCTGGAGGTGAGTGAATTATTTTGTGTCCACAAAACCTGTGGTTGATCCGTGCAGTGGGTCAATAGCATCTGAAGTATCTGAGAACAGAATGTTATGACATTTACAAATTTAGAAGCTTCAGGACAGCTGACTGCAACTTAATGCCAGAAATGCCATTTAGATGAGTGCAACAAACCAGCATCATGGAGGTCATGGAGATCTATCTTATAGTAATATTGTGTAATAATATTTTTATAATATATTTTTGACGTTTTAAAATGAGAAAGAAAATTAATCAATTAATTTATTGATTAAAATATAAAAAGTAGTGAAGTCAGTGATTTGACCCCAGTCCTAATAAAGGTGTTTTGCTATCTGAGAAGTGTCTATAAAATGTCCATTTAGAAACCACTGCTTTGTTAACACTTATTGTTAGCATGTATCCTGTGTGATTAAATGACAATTAAACAGCTATGTGTTCATATCTGAGGTTTCAATGGGTGCCCCACTAGCCGTCTGAGTGACCACTTGTAACTGGATCTCGCAAATTAACAGGTTGACCATGCAACAGAGTCATCTGAGCAACAAACAGGACAACTGCAGGCCAGCTGAGGTTTTTGCAAATCACAAATACACTCCTAGGGTTTTCCACTGAAGAGGTTCCAGTTCTTAACCGTGGTTGGAGCCAACTCTTAACTGGTTATGTTAAAGAACCAGTTTGCTTTTCCACCACCCAAGAGCCAAGTCAGAGCCACGTCATTATAGGCGTCTCATCTAGTTAATGTTTGATCCTCCTCCTGTTTTATTCTGTATTTTTCCATTGTCCATGCAAACAGATGTCTTACCTTACCTTAGGTTCTTAACGCTGGTTTAAAAACAATCTGCTGATCTCGGATCTGCCCCAGCAGTGCTGGAAAATGGGAGTTAAACAGGTTTTACAGCAAGATTTACTACCACCTTTGGTGTTATCAAAAGGCCGAACGTGTTGAAAAGCTCAGTCAAAAATGTTTTTATGGATTAAGGGGAAAATCAACAGCTGTAAGCACAGCTGTAAGCACCACACTGACCTTCTTAAGCACTGGAACCGGTTTGGTGGCAAAGATCCCTTTGTGACATGATCTATGTTATTATTTCAACACTGGCATGTTTCATATGGGCCAGGGAAGCATTATCATAACCTCAGTTGAGTAAAAAGTACTGAAAAAAGGCATACAAAGATGCACAGGCTGTAGCTTTAAGCAGTTTAAAAACAAACAGCGCATTGGCAGACTGTCAGCTGATTTCTACACATTTTATATGTGTTCAGTGGTAATGTGTAAAGATGAACAAACATTTTATATATACTTATATACACTTAGGAAGCTGAGATTCTTGAGATTTTATTGTTGGAAAGCATGTTACATTATAGCTACATCAGGAATGGCATTAAGTCAAAAACGCAGTTATAAAGACTACCTATCTGTAAAGCCTCCTATTTATTGATTTGTTTCTTGAAGAAAAAAAAACTCTTTTCATTGACATCATGTTGGAGATCATGTTTTTTTCTGTTTTTTAACTACAAGTTATAGTTTCATCATTTCAAATTATACCCCCATTACACTATTTTGTTTCAGTTTTGTGTTTCTATGGCATTGGAAGACACTAAGTAAAAAACTCCTTCAACACTGTCTTTCTATGCATTCTCTAGCATACATAATGTTCTCCAGGGAAGGCAAACTTGCATGGATTTTTATGCGCATGCTTAAACTTTACATGGGATGAGAGCTGGAGCTGATAAAGAATGACTCACCTCGGCATGCCGTAAGCTTGGAGTGGCTTGACTTGGCAGCAGATCTTGCTCTGTCTTCTCATTTATTCAGCTAATAATCATTTGGGGCACTCAGACTGTAAAGAACACTAAAATTTCAGCCCAAGACGATCAGATGATCATTAGGTATAGAAAAGAACAACAAGACAGACACAGTGGGAAAAAAATACTTTCTCAGTTCTTACACAGTAACACACTGTACATTTAACACCTTTGACCACAATATACATTCAACATAAGTATGACGTAGAACAAAGTACAGATATTTGTGTTTGGCCAATTTATTTTGTAACAGTACTTCACAGCAATATGTCTTATACTGTTGGAAAGCCACTTTGATTCTCCTGAAATGGTGCTACATTTCTGAGGAAAATACATTTGTGGGTTGAGTAGCAGAGTTGAGTATATGGCTTGCACCCATGAAAAACTCATCAAATCCTCTCTGTCAATGCCAAGCAGCTTATTCTGCAACTGTATTGTTTATTGAATTTGGTGATTGAAGCTTAAAGAAACAAGACATATTGATAATTTCACTGTTTATGCATCTAACATTATGCACTTAACAAACTACAGTGGTAGTGTGTGTGGTCATCAGCTTGGTCACAGACTGCTAAGGGATGGCATCCCATGTTTTAACCAACATTTGTGGCAAGCCAGTCAATGTGGTTGTGTTGGTCTCTGGCACGTATAGCATGCTCAGGCTGAAACCATAAGTGTTCAGTGGGGTTGAGGTCAGGACTGCAGACAAGCTATTCCATCCTCTCCACTCAAACATTCTAAAGGTAGTCTCTGAAATAAAACTACTATGTGAGGGCAATCATTGTCATTACTAATAGCCGTTACCCTGTCGGTGCAGCAGTAAGCATAGTGTTCTGCATGTCTTCTCCACACTTTTGACCCTACAACCGAACAGCCAAACACTTGATGCTTAACATAGCATTCCCCTACATGTTTAAGTTCTAATGCACATGTTGTCAACACTCGCACAAACAGGCGTAGTGGAAGAAGAAGCTTTTTGGCTTAGGCAGAGAAAATCTGGTTAGTTTTTCAAGGGCATAACCCACATTGTCAACTGCGCTGCTCCACCAACAAATGTGTTTTCCTTACAAATGCAGCACCATTAGGGGGAAATGAACAGGCTTTCCAATTGTATAAGATTTATTGCAAAACAGCATTGTTACAAAAAAGAAACACAAATTTCCTTACTTACTCTATGATAAGTTTATTACATGGTGCATCCTAAAAAATAAACATGCGTGACAGGAGTTGATGTTGCAAAAATCCACTTTCTTTCTTCACATTTAGATCCACACCAACACAATTTTTATATACACCCGTGTACGAGGCCAGACAAGAAACAATGTGATAGCAGCTTCAGTTCAAAGCTATGACTCATTTGGACATGTTTTCTTTTTTTTAAATATGGTAGATATGATAATCACTATACATCCAAAAGGCATTCACACGTTGGTGTTGCAAACTGATTGAATCATTTGTGATGCTTGCTTAAATAAAAAGGTAGGTTTTTTTTCTCCTGTCACAGTTCCTCTTTTAAGATACTAAGTGATAAAAGATTCAGAAAGTGCCAACTGTCACAAATCATTTGACACCTTCTGACTGCACCAGACTGTCTTTTCAAAAGTAAGTATGGTTGCGATACGGCACCAAACAACCCACAGCATAAACACGCCTGTCCAGATTTAGGCCAGACATGTTGGTCGACCTGTAGGAGTGTGTAAACACCACACGTCAATCACATATGCAGACAAACATTAAGTCTGCTGGTCTCCACCATGTATGCTTTGAGCTAGGAGTGAAAGAGCCAGGGTCAGAGGTGAATGTCTGTGGGAATGCAGACGTCCTGCAGCGCTGGAACTGTCACCGCTCTGAGAAACCGGTCTGTAACATAAAATAATCACACAGTGATCAGCCTGGGACAATACTCTCGAGGAGAGAGCACAATACCCTCCACCCCAAAGCAACCGGGCCTGAAACAATACCACACAGGCTAAAACAACATCCCAGCCAGTTCTGAGTCGACTCTGGGGTTTGGGTAAGGCTCGAAGCAACAACGCTCAGCGAGCAGCACCACACAATGACTGCAGTGGGAAGTGATCCATCAGGTGTTGGCGTAGCTCAGTTCAAGCCTAAAATGTGTGAAGTCTTTCTAAGAGTCGATGAGATTTATGATTCCGAATGCATTTGTGCATATTTTAAAAGTTTGGAACACGTTTTTCCTATAAGTTTAAGGCAGGTTGGTGGTCTAAAGCTACCAGTGAAGAACTCACAAACCAATCTGATGGTACATGACCGACTGGGTTGCAAAGCAAATCTGACAAGTACTGCTATTAAATGTTCTGAATAAAAGTACACCAGCTTTCAACATGCACTTCTCCATTTTAACACTTGTCTAAAAAAGAGCAAATGCTCAGTAATATATTTGTTTGTGTATTCCAGATGGATAAGCATGGTGTTGAACCTCAGGTTGAGGCCTGGACCGCAGCCACCGGGCTATTCATGCTTTGTGACCTGATCCACAGATGCCCTTTAAATCCTGCATGCTCACTGCTATAAATCTCTCAAGTAGTGTAAACACAGACACACACGTCTAAAGGAGACCGTCCGGTACACAAATAAACACACAGGAAAATTCACATACACTTACTGGACAGACGCCCGGTGACCAGGGCGAGAGGAAAAAATTATAATCATGCAATGTATTGCAAGTGTTCAGCCCAGTTTATGGAAAATTCCTAGTAAGCAGCAACTGGAGAGAGAAGCTTAATGTGGTGCAAAAACTGGTACAGAGCGCCCTCATGTGACTGAACAGGTGAACTATGAATGCTTCCCCTGCTGGGTGATGAAACCACACAACGGCTAATTACGTTTTCATGGCGTAAAAGGCTCAGCATTAAAGTGGAGAATAAAAGGCAAGTATTGATCTCTTTTCTAAGCAATGAATCCACTAGCCGAGACATCACATAAATCATTTATGAGCTCAATCAAATTTATCCTAAACAGATGGCACTTAAGCTCATAGAAGATGTCAGAGACTCATAGACTGATGCAAGTGGGGCTATATGAAGCAACTCTTACATATCATGTCATTTTATTGGGGGCTATTTATATTGGTGTATATCTACATTTAAATAAATATGTGGCAAAACATCTTCGATGCTCCTAACAGACAATACCCTCAAAGGTTTTGACATGCAGGCTACTCAAGCAGAACACAAAGGTAAGATTTGTGAAAGTTTAAAACAAATATAACAGGTTTTAACCGGGGTCGGACTAAAATGGCAGAGTCCCCTGAATGTTTAAAGACAACCCCTCCCCAATCGCAACCAGAACATGGGAAATATTGCCCATGATACCGGATTGGCACCACTTTATTGAACAACTGCAACATTAATACACTATACATTGTGGTGCAACTCCCTGCATTATGTAAATGCATGTTGTTTTACCTCGACTCTATCAGTGCACATCTACAATTTAGATTATTCCATAAATCAATGACAAGTTAAATACTAGTTCAATTAAATAAGGTGGGTTCTGTAAAAAAAATTCATCATACTTGTTGTTGGTTATCCCTGCCATATCCGAAACTTCATCTCAAAGTTTATTTCTTAAACTGTTCACTTGGAGGCCCCAGATAAACATAGGCTCCTGGGTCCATGGTCAGAATGGCTATTGGATAATCTGGCCTTTGTCTGAGTAAATTTGGTTGTTTTGTAATTTAGCGTTCATACCCCTAAACATCTTTACATTTTGCGGCATTACAACCACAAACTTCAATGTACTTAGCTGGGAAGTAGTTCACAATTGTAAGAAGAACATTAATCAGAGAAGCAGCCAAGAGGTGCATGGTAAATTTGGAGGAGCAGCAGAGATCCACAACTTAGATAGGGGGATCTGTTTACAAGACAACTATCAGTTGTGCATCCCAAAAAAATTGCCTTTATTCTGGATAGAAAGCAATAGGAAATTTAGTTTTTAGTTCACTACAAGCCATGCATTGGATGCAGCAAATATGTGGAAGAAGGTGATCTGGTCAAATGAGACCAAATGGCCTAAATGTGTAGGACAACTAACACAGCACATCACCCTGAACAAATCATCCCTATTGTGAAACATGGCGGAGGCAGAATCATGCTGTGGGGAAGCTTTTCTTCTGCAAGGAATGGGAAGCTGTTCAGGGCGATGAGAAAATGGATGAAGCTAAATGCAGAAAAACTCGAAAGAGTAGCTTGATAAAACAGTGGTTCCAAAGGTTGGGGTCTGGATTGACAGTCTTGTTGCAAGAGAAACAGAAAATCAACTTATCTAATCTTATCCTCATAATAGGTGAAAAGCAAAGAACATGCAATCCTGTGTAAAATAATACGGAGATTTGTCACAATTTAGAAGTGATCCCAACAACCCTGGTTTAAAGTGATCCCAATGTAGAGATAACTCATACCAGGGCTAATTAAAAAATAAAACAAAATGACACTGTGTTTAACTAATGACTAACAAAACAAAATAAGTTGTGCAGTATGCTGCTGGTTACCAAAAGCTTATCCACACTGGGTCAGCTTCTGTATTGTATTTGAAAATATTAGGATTGGGCCAGACGATAGCTCTGTACTTATGGGGTGCTGGTATTTTTCCATGTCAGATTAGACTGGGTGTGTTCCACCCCCAGTCCTTTGCTTTTAAAGCTTCCCCTCATTTAAACCTAAGCGCTCTAAAAGGTCCAGATTAATAAAACAATAAAAAAAGGATCACATTATTTAAATGTTATGACGTTACAATAAATGTTTTACAGCAGTGCTCCCACTTTGATCCAACAGCACAGACAAGAGCCCCACTTTCCAGTTGGTGCAGTATGCTGCTGGTTGTACACTCAAGACATGAGGCAAGGGGGGGGGGGTGTGCAACTAGGTCACTGTAAATCCTGTTGCAACCAAAAATTCATGGTTTAAAAAAAAAACATATTTTCTTTTCTTTTGTGAGAAATAAAAAGATAATGTTCTTCTGGAAAACATTTCTTTTTTACCTATTTCTCCCAGTATCATCAGTTTTTTTATTTTAACTGAATCATTTACTGTCTGTATTGTTCTGTCACAGAAGGAGGGATGATTTGGTGTTGGCTGTGAACATAAGCATGGAATAAACAGTCGTCATGGTACCAGCAGGATGAGGAGCAATGACGGGGTCTGTTGGCTGGCACTTGGCACAGTAACTGTTAGGGTGGGGGTTCTGGCTCGCTCTCGATTATTTCTGGCCTTGCTATTCAGGAACTGAGGGGGGTGGAAAGAGAAGGAGATGGAAGTGTAAAATAGATTGTGACAAAACAAGATGAATTAATAAGGGAAGCAGAAAAAGAAGATACATATCAATCAGAGCAAGTCCAAGACAAGAACCTTTACTTTTTACGTGTGGAGAAAGGCTAAAGATTACATGTCGAGCTCCATAGCTTTGGAAAAGCTGCAGTAAAATCAGGTGAAAAGCCAACCCTAAAATCATTCAAATTATGAACATCCTAGACAGTATACAGACACGAACCCAGACAGATCTGACAACCACCCACCAAGCTCCAATCACCACACTACTCAACCTCTCAGCCCCGCTGGCAGCCAGCAGTAAATCTGCAGCTTTATTCCTCTATCATGTCCTCCATGTCTTTGGAGCATTGCACTGTACATTCACTGTGCTAAAGGTCACTGCTGCTGCTGCCCTGTTTTGACCATACAGTCTGCCTGTCCTGGGACATCCAGATACAGAATTGCACAAGTCTTCTTTTTTAATTACAGGTGCTGGTCATCGAATATCATGACAAAATTGTTATTTCAGTAATTCCATTCAAAAAGTGAAACTTGTATAATATATTCATTCATTCACTGATAAATTTCAAATGTTTATGTCTTTTAATGTTGATGAATATACAGTGCCTTGCGAAAGTACTTGGCCCCCTTGAACTTTTCAACCTCTTACCACATTTCAGGCTTCAAACATAAAGATATAAAATTCTTATTTTTTGTGAAGAATCAACAAGTGGGACACAATCGTGAAGTGGAATGAAATTTATTGGATGTGTCAAACTTTTTTAACAAATAAAAAACTGAAAAGTGGGGCGTGCAATATTATTCGCCCCCTTGCGTTAATACTTTGCATCGCCACCCTTTGCTGCAATTACAGCTGCAAGTCGCTTGGGGTATGTCTCTATCAGTTTTGCACATCGAGAGACTGAAATTCTTGCCCATTCTTCCTTGCAAAACAGCTCGAGCTCAGTGAGGTTGGATGGAGAGCGTTCGTGAACAGCCGTCTTCAGCTCTTTCCACAGATTCTTGATTGGATTGAGGTCTGGTCTTTGACTTGGCCATTCCAACACCTGGATACGTTTATTTGTGAACCATTCCTTTGTAGATTTGGCTTCATGTTTTGGATCATTGTCTTGTTGGAAGATAAATCTCCGTCCCAGTCTCAGGTCTCTTGCAGACTCCAACAGGTTGTCTTCCAGAATGGTCCTGTATTTGGCCCCATCCATCTTCCCATCAATTTTGACCATCTTCCCTGTCCCTGCTGACGAAAAGCAGGCCCAAACCATGATGCTGCCACCACTATGTTTGACAGTGGGGATGGTGTGTTCAGGGTGATGAGCTGTGTTGCTTTTACGCCAAACATATCGTTTTGCATGGTGGCCAAACAGTTCGATTTTGGTTTCATCTGACCAGAGCACCTTCTTCCACATGTTTGGTGTGTCTCCCAGGTGGCTTGTGGCAAACTTTAAACAAGACTTTTTATGGATATCTTTGAGAAATGGCTTTCTTTTTGCCACTCTTCCATAAAGGCCAGATTTGTGCAGTGTACGACTGATTGTTGTCCTATGGACAGACTCTCCCACCTCAGCTGTAGATCTCTGCAGTTCATCCAGAGTGATCATGGGCCTCTTGGCTGCATCTCTGATCAGTCTTCTCCTTGTTCGAGATGAAAGTTTAGAGGGACGGCCGGGTCTTGGTAGATTTGCAGTGGTCTGATACTCCTTCCATTTCAATATGATTGCTTGCACAGTGCTCCTTGGGATGTTTAAAGCTTGGGAAATCTTTTTGTATCCAAATCCGGCTTTAAACTTCTCCACAACAGTATCTCGGACCTGCCTGGTGAGTTCCTTGGTCTTCATGATGCTCTCTGCGCTTTGAACAGAACCCTGAGACTATCACAGAGCAGGTGCATTTATACGGAGACTTGATTACACACAGGTGGATTCTATTTATCATCATCAGTCATTTGGGACAACACTGGATCATTCAGAGATCCTCACTGAACTTCTGGAGTGAGTTTGCTGCACTGAAAGTAAAGGGGCCGAATAATATTGCACGCCCCACTTTTCAATTTTTTATTTGTTAAAAAAGTTTGACACATCCAATAAATTTCATTCCATTCCACGATTGTGTCCCACTTGTTGATTCTTCACAAAAAATTAAAATTTTAAATCTTTGTTTGAAGCCTGAAATGTGGCAAGAGGTTGACCAGTTCAAGGGGGCCAAGTACTTTCGCAAGGCACCGTATCTGACAACTAATGAAAACCCCAAATTCAGTATCTCAGAAAATTTGAATATTACTTAAGACCAATACAAAAAAATTATTTTTAGACATGTTGGCCAAATGAAAAGTATGAACATGAAAAGTATTAGCACTCAATACATAGTTGGGGCTCTTTTGCCTGGATTACTGCAGCAATGCGCCGTGGCACTGTGGTACTGCTCAGGTGTTATGAGAGACCAGGATGCTCTGATAGTGGCCTTCAGCTCTTCTGAATTGTTGGGTCTGGTGTATTGGATCTTCCTCTTCACAATACCCCATAGATTTTCTATGGGGTTAAGTCAGACGAGTTTTCTGGCCAATTAAGAACAGGGATACCATGGTCCTCAAACCAGGAACTGGTAGCTTTGGCACTGTGTGCAGGTGCCAAGTCCTGTTTGAAAATGAAATCTGCATCTCAATAAAGTTAGTCAGCAGCAGGAAGCATGAAATGCTCTAAAACTTCCTGGTAGACGGCTGTGTTGACCTTGGAGCTCAGAAAACACAGTGGACCAACACCAGCAGATGACGTGGCACCCGAACCATCACTGACTGTGGAAACTTTACACTGGACCTCAAGCAACGCAATGCAAATATTACTTTCATCAGGGAACATAACTTTGGACCACTCAGCAGTGGCCCAGTCCTTTTTGTTTTTAGCCCAGTCAAGACGCTTCTGGTGCTGTCTCTTGTTCGAGAGTGGCTCGACAGAAGGAATGCGACAGCTAAAACCCATGTCTTGCATACGTCTGTGTGGGTGGTTCTTAAAGCACTGAATCCAGCTGCAGTCCACTCTTTGTGAACCTCCCCCACATTTTTAAATGGGTTTTGTTTCACAATCCTCTCCAGGGTGCGGATATCCCTATTGCTTGTACACTTTTTTCTACCACATCTTTTCCTTCGCTTCGCCTCTCTATTAATGTGCTTGGACACAGAGCTCTGTGAACAGCCAGCCTCTTTAGCAATTACAATTTGGGTCTTGCCCTCCTTGTGCAAGGCATCAGTGGTCGTCTTTTGGACAACTGTCAAGTCAGCAGTCTTCCCCATGATTGTGTCGCCTACAGAATTAGACTGAGAGACCATTTAAAGGCCTTCGCAGGTGTTTGGAGTTAATTAGCTGATTAGAGTGTGGCACCAGGTGTCTTATATTGAACCTCTTCACAATATTCAGATTTTCTGAGATACTGAATTTGGGGTTATCATTAGTTGTCAGTTATAATCAAAATTAAAAGAAATAAACATTTGAAATATATCAGTCTGTCTCTTCCTATAAGCTACATCTGGCCTGGCTCTGTGTTTAGCTGTGAGACCTTCCTGAATTGGGGCACCGGCTGAGCTGCGGCTGCCAACAACTTAATGTTGTCCTACTACAGATGATAGGATAAAGGATAAAGGATTTAGCATCTCAGCCACTAAAAATAAACATCAAGAGTGGGCATCAAGGGTAGTAAAAGTTAATCTAACAGGCCAGAAATTTTATTGGCATGCAGATTTCACATCCATAGCACTCGACATATAATATCCTACACTATATTGCACTGAAGCAGTCCTGTGCAATTGCAATAATGCAAAAACTGATATTGGCATAACTATTGAGATTCGATTTATTGTTCAGCTCTATTTCTAAAAATAAAATGTTGTGAATTTACGGTTAGCTGTGTTAAAGAGGGCTAATGTAAATGTATAAATAAAAAAAAACATATTTCAACCTTTGGATAGGAATAAAGTTGAAGCTCAGTTTGGACTGCAATATATTTTTGGTCATTTTATTGTTGTGGATGCAGTGGTTTAGGTCTGATTAACAATCCATACAACTAAGGTGTTGTTTTTTACCTCCATAATTTTGTACTGTTGTGTCTTCAGGACTTGTCTTCCCACACTTTATATCAACCTTAAAAAAAGTAAACAGCATAATGTTTGTCTAATCACCAATGTATTATACTAAATTTTACATGATTTGATAGTAAAAAACTATATGCAAAGTAATGTAAGACTCAAAATTAATTGTCATATAGATTTGCTCTCATAATGAAGAGATGGACAAAACATGTTGAGGAAACAACTGTAGCATCTTCAAAACCATTTCATTTAAAAGTACTTCAAAGTGTCAAAGATTACTTTAAGTTTGTGCATTTATTTGTATATTTAGATTTATTTTAATGATTGAGATTAATTTTGTTGCTTGCTTTCCTCCTGGTCATTTCATAGACAAATAAAAATAGTTATACCTCCACAGCAAACAGTACGTTTTGCATCTGTGTGTTCATCAGCTCGGAGTTCACGGTTAAAAATCGCTTGCTAAACTAGCTTAAGCAGACAAATGAAGGCATTCACACTGACTGACACAAATACAGCACGCAAGCAAAGTTAAAGACAGGTACTCAGTTGATGTACAAGCAAGCAAGTCAAAAAAATCTCAATGTGATGGTAAACAGGAGCTTAAACCGTTCTCTAAACAAATGATGCACTTTACGACTGGACTCTGATCCTGCCTTCGCAGAAAAGCCATACTGCATCTGTCCACACTCCTGTCTGTCAACGCTGTCAAGGCAGGTTTGTTTGTGCAGCCTCAAAAGAAAAAAAAGGTATAACGCTGACTTTTCCAGAAATCAAAGTGCAGGAAATAAAACTGATCCACAGGTAATCAAACCTCATGCAACACAGAGTCAAAGAATTCAGTAAGGCTATAAGCCACCAAGCAACACTAATGTTAAAGGTTGTTTACTGGGTGCTGGAAGAGCAGAAACATGAAGAGCTAATTTCAGTCCTAACACCCAAGTTCAAAGGCAGGGCATGTCTTTTGAATCACTCATGACAGATGCCTAGTTTTTTATTTTCTATAAATAAGTTAGACATTTAGGAAAAAAATCATTAATTTGTGATGTAAGCTCAGAGAGCCTGGAGGTTCACATGTGTTCTGGGCTATTCTAGGAAGGGGCCAAGGCCAGCCAGCCAATCCACTTTATTGTTCACACACAGGTGTTTATTACTGGGACTGCTTAGCCATTAATACAACCTTTAATTAGTTACACATGTTTCCCCTATGTGTTGTAAAGGATGTGTAAAACCATGAATTTTAGTCTAAAATAAACAACCTCCAAACTGCACACTTACACGCTATATTCAAAGTGAGGTTATGTTTAAGTTAAATGTATTTTCACGCCAGAAACATCTGAATTTATTATACAGGTATCCCTTAAACCGTGTTTCTATCTTTTATTCATTGCAATTATCTCTTTTGTGCCCTAAAAAAAACCCAGTGAGATGTAACTCTACACCCTTGGCTCATCTTATTTACACAAACTGAATGTGCAAATCAGCGCAACCTGTATCCAGCTCTCAACTCTGCCCAGCACTCAAAACTCTTCAGCTTGAAAAGGTTAGCAAACAGCTGATGATGTGTTTGTAATGTCAATCTGTGCTCCTGAAAAGCTGCACTTGCAAATTCATGGCATCTCTTCGTCACATCACAAAATTGGTTCAATGATCTAACAGGGTACCGGTAATCTCAGGCTAAGTATACAGATCAGTTAAAAAACTGGTTTTCTTTTCTTAATTTAGACTGCCAACATAAAGGGACAATTCAGTTTTTGGGTACATTTATTTTATAATTCAAAGGGTTAATTCAAGCTCAAGTCACAGAATGGTGTCTTTAACTAGTTTTATCTTTCTTTAATAAAAACAATATGCTTTAAAATTATTATGACAACAGTATGGAGATAAATGCCAGTTAAGTTAACTGTGGAACTATGTTTTTATTTTGTTACCCTGAATCTGCATCCAACAGAAGTTAATTACCCTGAACCCTTAAACTCCTACGGGCTGTTTTCTACCTTCTGTCTTTGATAACTAAAATCTGTACATGATACACATTGGTTGTGTTGTTTTTTATTTGTTTATTGAAACATAAAAGCTGTAAAACATTACAGCATAAGTTTAGGTTAGTCTCAAAATACTACCTTCCAACTCCAAAACTAATATTTTGACTGGTGAGTTTACTCCTTATGGCTTCACATACAACCAAAACTGATAGTCTATCATGGAAAGTCTATTAAAGTTAAAGATAACATAAAACATGAACCAAAGGAGCATAAAACAAGATGTTGATGAAATTCGACCAGTCAGAACGGTTAGCATGCCCCCTCCACAAATCTCCACATCATAGGTTCAGGGTAATCTCGAAAGTAGTATGGTCCTTACCAGGGCCTATTTCTGGGGGGAATTTATACCCAGGTTATCTGTTTTCTATCCTGTGAATGCAGTAGAAACAGAACGGTGGTAAAGAATGGCCTCAGAAAATGTCCCTAGCTCCTGGAAAATGTTGGACAGCAAATGCACATCCTGTCCATTTGCTGTCCTATAACTGTCTTATAATGTAAGGTGAAAAACTTTTTTTACTCTTTCTGCTGATTTACTTAATCTCTTTATTCCTGAAAGGCTGTAGATGCGGAAGAGCGCTTTGGGAGGTGAAGAACACAAATCTGCATCACGAGAACAGTATAGTTTCTGGACAGTATCTCTTACTTTGAGTAGAGGTGAATGGTGAACTCTAACACACAACAAAGACTGGGCTAAGAGAGAGTACAGATCTTTCATTTACACTGCATTTTATTGTTAACCACATGCACTCCTGGATCAGATTAATAAGGTCCTAGTAAAGAGACCATGACATGTCACTGACAGCATCTGCCTATGCTCACCATACTTGTTAAAATGAACTGATAAGCAATTTTCACCCTTGTTCCTTTCAGTAGAGCCTCACACATTGACGGTTTATGAGAACCTGACACCTTGTTAAACACACAGAAACCCTATTTTTGCACCTGACGCTGTGAACCCTGACCTCTGTTACTCAGCAACATTACAGCAACACAGCGTTTCAAACTTTTAAGCCCCCAAAGCCACTGCAGTAATAAAGTTGTTCTTTAATGTCCTGTGGATATTGGCAAAGCACATAAAACTTATTCCTGAAAAAAGGAAATCAGGCACAACAAAATAAAGAGGGTGAGCCGTGGATGATTTACAAATTAAATATCTTTGTGGGCATACACAAGCTCTATTTGAAAATCTGACAGGGATATGTATAGCAATTCATGGTTTTCAATCTTTTTTCATGTAAATACAATCTGGGGTGAATCACTTCTTTTTTGCCCCGTTTACTCTAAACGCCCTAAAAAATCCTGCTTTCAGGATTGATAAATTGCTTAATTAATAAATACTCTGTACTACTCGTCTGTACTTTAGTCTCAGTATAAATATAGGTGTTCTTTGAAGACTTCAGAGGGTTGTTAAAGAACATTGGTTTACAAAAAAGTAAATTATTTAATTTACAAAAACATAAATGTAGTCTTGTGCTTATTACCTCATGTTTTTACTGCACCATTGCTATTTCTACAATTAAAAATACTAAAATAGTGAATTTTGTTAGATATTTTCCCCCCGTCATTAATGTAAAAAGACATTAGCTTTGTCCACAGTTGATAAAGCACGTTTTGGAGCAAGAACTAGCGGAAAATTGCTTGAAGCCTACATTTTGTGAGCTAAGTACATTACTCTCACCTAGCAGGGGGCCTTCCCGTTCTAGAGGACATTAGGAAAAAACCTGTGTCTGTGTTTTCAAAGATTTTGTCTTTAATGGTGCATCTGTTGGAATTAGAAGGACCGTCTGGGCCATGGCCCCCTCTACAGAGCATCTACAATTCATGTCAGTGTGAGAAAGGTATATGCTTTGTGTGGGTGTGTGTGTGTAGAAGGTGTATTAATACATGAAAATCAGAACAAAGCTCTAAGGGCTGCTGCCACTAGGCTTATAAATGCAGTCTTTGGCAAGCCTCGTGCCAATGCAGCTTAGCATAATTCAAAAATACCAGACAGCGTGTACTGTGGCACACCGCTAAAACCCTCAAAGCAGCTTTCTCCCCATCTCTCAGCCCTCTTCCCCTCTCCTCAGTCTTCAGAAAACACTTCCGCCCAAACAGGAATTCTGCCACAGTAGCACGGCCTCTTTCCTCTGAATAACAAACATGACCGGGCCACCTAAAGGTAGCGTTTGTTTGTTGCTGGAGGAGTCATTCATTGGAACAGAATGAAACAAACTGCACATACAAAGAAAAAAAAAATCAAATACATTTTAAGCTCTAAGCATGGGTGCTTCCATTTATCCTGGTGCACCACCAGGTTTGTAACACAGAAACCTCTGCAGAAACATTTTTAAATGAGGGAAGCAGTTTATGCAAATTCTATTGGAGCATTATTGGAGCAAAAAGTAACCAATGAAATTAATGAATGATTTGAGAAAGAGTCAGTGAAAAGTAGCTCCTTTTGTGGACTGTTTCTACAGCATAAGACCAGTTTGTATCTGCCAGTAAATGCAAGGCAGGGCAAGTTTGTTTGTATAGCACCATTCATACAAAGATAAAACCACCAAATCCACTGAATCACGAACAAAGCATCACATAAAAGCATAAACATATGAGACATAATGTGAATTTCCCCATTATTCTATTCTTAAACTAAGGAAACATTAAAATAACATTTAAGTAAACAAAAAGCAAAGAAGTGAAAAAGAATAATCTTTGACCTTTGGGGACAAGTTGCAGTAAACAGTAATGAACACTGATTGATCTGAACATTTGTGTTTTGCACACAAACACCCAGCCTGGAGCCAAGCAAGATGAATTCACACATGACTGCTGTATGACGATTAAAAAAAATTAAGATATGTATACTATGATGATAGGATAGAAACAGAGAAAGACTGTGATGGTTGTAATAAAAAAACCTCAGCATGTTAGGCAACATGCTGATGGAGGGTATTTTACTAAATACAGTTCTCAGAAAATCTCTTTTTATCTTCAGGTCAATAACCTTTATGGGTAGAACTCTCTATGAGGCAATAAACAAAATCCGAAATAGATTTATGTATATAATTTGTGGCATACCATTAATCTTGTGCAAGTTTAACCTAAACAAGAACTGGTTCTAAGTTCAAATCAAACAGGTTAAAACTAAATGATTTATTTTTTATAGTTCATCAAGTAAACATTATGAACTAAATTCACACTCCCAACATGGACAAAACATTTGTTCTCATTCATTGATTACTCTTCTAAAGAAATGACATTTTGGAGACCAGTGGTCTCTCCTTTTTGCAGATGACGTGGTCCTGCGGGTCCCCTCTACCCAAGACCTACAGCATGCACATGGACGGTTCACAGCCGTGTGCAAAACAGCCAGGATCAGCTCCTTTAAGTCCAAAGATATGGTTCTCAACCAGAAAGGGCAAGCCAGCCTTTCCGGTCCAGAACCATATCTTTGGACTTGAAGGAACTGGATTGGAGGGGAGTTCCTGCCTCATGTGGAAGAGTTCAAGAATCTCCGGGTCCTGTTCACGAGTGAGGCGAGAATGGAGCAGGAGATCGACAGACAAATCAGTATGGTATTAATGAAGCCGCTGAAGAGAGAGCTGAGCCGTTCCTACCCTAACCTATGGGCATGAACTTTGGGTCATGACAGAAGAAACAAGATACCAGATACAAGCGGAAGAAATGAGATTGCTCCGCAGGGTGGCCGGGCACTCCCTCAGAGATAGGGTGAGGAGCTCGGCCATCAGAGAGGAGTTTGGAGTAGAGCTACTGCTTCTCCACATCGAGACGAGTCAGGTGGCTCGGGCATCTGTTTTGGACTCCCCAAGGACGCCTTCCTCAGGAGGTGTTCCAGGCACGTCCCACTGGTAGGAGGCCCAGGAGACGGCACAGGACACGCTGGAGGAACTATGTCTCTCAACTGGCCTGGGAACGCTTCAGGCCTCCCCCAGAGGAGCTGGAGGAGGTGTTTCGGGAGAGGGACGTCTGGGCGTCTCTGCTGAGACTGCTGCCCCCGCGACTCGGTCCCGGATAAAGGGAAGACGACAAGTACGAGGTTTAATTCATGGTATAATGCCATGTTCAATTAGTATACAGATTATGTCATCAAATAGTGTTTGCAAGTTGGCTTTGATCAGTTTCTTTACATCTGTGCAATGCCTTCATTCTCTATGCTTAAGCTTTTTAATATGGGCAAGTTCTCAATATTACTGCCCTGATTTATCTATTTTCCTGCTTTAATTGTCAAATAGCAAAAGAAAAAAATCTGTCTGAAGTTTTTACTAAAAAGCAGCCCAGAAAAGATCTTGTTATTAACTGTGACAGCTTTTGGACAAAATCATGATTCTGTTTAAACACATGAGACGAGAAAATCAACACATTAATTAAAGACACCACCTGTTGTGTTATTTTAGCTACACTTACCTCTTCAACGGCTAGGGAGCAAAATTAGAAGAGACAGAGTGAATTAAGCTGCAGCTTCATTCCACATCATTCACTGGTTATCTCTCCCCTGCAAACTTACATTGGTCACACTCCCTGTCTGCAGCAGGCTCACTCGTGGTAACAACATAAGTAGTGATGCGGAAACTATTATGAGTATTTATTTTCATTCCAGATAAAGAATTATTGAGTGGAACAGATTTTTCGTGTTGTGGTTTCTATTAATTGAGATTGTGGTTATGTTATGGTGCACCAAAATACTTGGCACTTGAGAAGATTAGAGACTAAAAGGTATATGGTGCTTTGTTGTGCTATAGAAAACATTGACAGAACTTCAAAAAACATTTAGTCTTGCTGAGCTTTTGACTAAACCACAATGTTTGCAATGCGTATTAGGAGGTGAGGAAAGGAGGATGACAGGCGGCAGCAGCAACAATACAACAAACACTGGAGAAAAACAAAAGGTTCCCCAGCCTGTTAGATCTCTTACCTGGATATCTTGCAGAAGCTGAGCGCAGCGCTTTCTGACATCTTCAAAAGGGCACCGTCTGGAGAGCATGAGAAGGTAAACCAGGATGCCGTTCAGATCGCTGTTAGGAGGGCTTCGTGGGGCAGGGGACGAGGGGTTTGCGGCTTTTATGGGTCCGATGGCTTCCACTTTTCTCATGACCTCCTGGCAGATGAACTCCATCGCTTCAGCTCTGGAGGAGGCATCACGGCTGCACAGCCCATCCCATCTCCCCATAGACTCCTGATCCTGCATCTCCATCATTTTATGTAGAACTAATGCTTGTGGTGCCTCACAACAGACTGAAAATAAGATATTAAATTATTTTTTTATTTATTGGTTCATTATTAATAATATTATTGTAGGTCAATTACTTCAATTACTCAGTATAAACATGAAACAAAAAAAAAGGCTTCTAGATTTTTAATATGCTTCTGTTTTAATCATGTGTATCATTGAGTTAATTTTTTGTCTTTGCGATTTTTATCTGTAAAAAGGGGCAAAACAGGTGTAATAAAAATTGAACTTAGTATACTCTAACCCAGAAACTGTTTTTAATAAAAGCAGTTAGATCATGTTTAAATAGGGGGTGGTATGAGATTTTCACTGGATGATAACTTGAGTAAAAATACCACAGTAACACAATATTTACATAAACATTTAAAACAAAAATGTACAACAAGGTCTAATGTTTTTAATTGAAAAGAGAAAATATATCTCATTCTAATAAATTAACCTAACATATTAAACATTATAGCTATGCTAATGTTAGGCATCGCATTTATTTACTGTTTTAATGTCAACACCTACTCTAAAGTAAAAACACATATTAAACACATGCCCAATTTTGAACAGTTTTCAATAGCTTATTGCAGAGGGTATTAAACCATTGTGCCAGTCTGTTCTTAATAGAGTAACGCAAGTGTAACAATCTGACATTAGCTGGTTAATTAGTCCAGCTATCAGTCAATGGGTGATGCTCCTGTACTTTACACAAAATTACAGCCGTATTTTTAGCCAGCTGACTGGCAGTGCCCAGCAACAGGTCAGGGTACTGTGTTACTCTTACAACTTTTTAAACCCTTAGTGTACGTATATGTGCCTAAACATGTTAAACATTTTTGTTCTGTGTTAGTATACCATAGTATTCAAAGTTAGCATACACTGACAATTTCATACTGTCCCAAACCCCATTAATTATGCATCATAAAATCGTTTACAAGTATATGCATTTCACCATTTGGTCCATAATAAGAAATCTTGCTCATAATTCCTTAAAGGGCTAATTTAAAAGATGTGGATTACACAACAAAAACATAACTAATATGACTTATACCTGTATGTATAACAAAGACCATCCCCGGCCGTGTTGGAAATCTTTAATCAGCGTTGGCATTTTAATTAAATTTAATTTGTTTTTTATCCCATTATTTCTTTTTTTATGATAACCTGACATATCTCCTATTATTCAGGTCCATTCAGTCTGTCTGAGAGCCTCTACCGTTCGTGTCAGTGCTTTCAAGCTGACCGTTAACAGCTTATAAAGTATAACAAAAACTGCGAAGACAACTAAACCTTAACCGGGAGCCAATGATAAATAGTGTCAGTAACAAATACTCACTTTGTCCACATTCTTCTACGCTGCTTTACCGCTACTTCTCGCCTCGCCTCACACCACTGACCAAGACTCCCAGCAAAAGACGTAGCAACTTTAAGGGGAGGGGCGCTTGGTGTGGAAGTTTGATAGGCAGAGAATTTCAACCAATCAGCGCACGCATACAGCATTCTAAGGCGGTAACCTCAGCATACCACAAGGCGATTGGTTAGTAAGCAATCATTTTCTCAATTTGGAAAGTGTCTAAGGGAGTTGCAGTCTCTTCTTTCGTTACTTGTTTTGCCTGGGTCCTCTTAACGACTATATATCCCATCATACATTTCGTGAAGAACGGTTACCACCCGCCCCTACGCCCTCCCTCTTTTCTCTTGTTTATCAAAAATTACAGGCAGCTAGAAAAACTGAGGGGAAAGGAAAGAACGGACAACAAAGAACGGAAGAACAAGTTGTTTTCTGTTTAACCTCATTTGTATTTACTAGCTTGTTAACAAATAGTTAATAATACGAAACATAAACAAACAATCTGGTTTGAATTAAGATGTGGGTATGTTTTGCAATAATAATCATAATCTCCAGAAAACCAAACAATATAAATTATATAAATTAATTCATTATTCATGGCTGAACAAGCTCTTTTCTACAGCTCAGGCTATTTGGATATCCTGTTCCTTTGTTGACAGCATGACAGCTTTAATTTACTATCCAAAAACAAGCTTCTCGTTCAAAAGCTGAAGCATGGACAAAACAACACACAGGGCATTACAATTAATTATGAAACGGTACGATTATTTGCCCTTCAGTTAAATAGAAAAAGCAAAGTATCACTCAATTAAGGCCACTGGTTCCAATCGGTTCTAATAGTTCATAGTCTTGAGATCTGGCTGGAAGAAAAATATGTCATATTTACCGTCTTATGGAACTATACTGCTCGGTGTTTTACATACACCTATTAAACATTTGCTTCAAACTAATAATTTTTAACCAAATGTGTTAGAAATATTTGATAAATAAAATATGTGGAGATTTTTGCGGCGTTTCCCAGCCTCTATTACAGGTTTTCTTCCATAACGGAATAGGAACTACAGTAACCGGAGCGAGTAAATGGAGGGAAATTTAAAAAGGGCGGACTGCTCATCTGTTGTTGACTATTTGCGACAGAAAGCCGTATTTATCTTTAAGGGAGAAGGCAGAGCCTGTTATATGTATATGACCATATCAGGCGTCTGAGACATTTATTTTTATTTCGTTACAAAATGGAAACACATCATGATAAGGTAACGTTAGAAAATGACCGTTAGGTGCAAACGTGGATAGCTAGCGTTAGCTTGAATTTGTTTACTTTTACGAAGTTATCGTTAGCTCTGTGTGATTTGGTACATTTATCTCGCTAGCTCCAAAAGGTTCCAAACGAATATCATATGTGCTTTGCATTACAGTAAGAGGTTTATTTGTTTCTTTCTATAAAGTGGGTTTACAAACGTTCGCTCGCAGAGGGAAGCAAATAATGTTGCATAGTTTAGAGCAGATAGATGTTTTGAATTTTTCATAGTTATATTTTCTTACGTCTGGCAGGAAGTTAAGAAAATAGTTTGTCCTTTTTTATTGTTCTGTTTTATTGGCGAAAAACTTCACATTTAAGCAGGAAGCACAACAGGTGAATCATTCCAAAAACCGACAGTTCAGACAATCTGTCTCTTAAATGTTTTAAAACTATACTTTTATATAATTTCCAATGGCTTCACCATTTTACAAAGGGCAGCGTTATGCAAGAAAATATGACAAATCAAACGAACTCTTTAGAAAAGTGGTTCCCAAACTTCTGACGCAAACGCACATAATAATGATAATAATGACAGACTTCTTCCCTAATTATTGCTGGCCAAATTAGTCAAACTTTGCCTTTGGGCCAGTTAAACAAAAGCTTAATGAGAAAACAGTCTCATTAACCACTATATAGTTTGTAATCATTTATAGTTGCTTTTTTTTTTGAAAAATACGGTATTAGTAGTGATCTGTAAATTTAATTCAATCACCGGAGATCATCTCAAGACCCTACCTTTGTTGTTTTCAGACCCACAGTGTGGTCTTGGAGTTGTTTACAAGAAACATATCAGCCATTACAAGAACAGAAAATTAAATATTGCAGAATTTAATTGTTGAAAACTCACAGACGTCTCCAGGTCTGCTAATTTACACCCCCATTTCATACCCCATCAACTCAATCGTTGCATATCAGTTTATTTGTCTTCAGTTATGCTCTTGAATGAGTTACAGAGAAGTAATCATATCAAATCTCAGTTGAAATGTAATTATTTTCTGAATGTTTTATGTCACATACCATATTCATTAATTCTGGTTCTGATCCCAATTTGGGATAGTCAACTCCACCGATAAATAACATTATGATCCCCAATCAAACCAAAACAACTATGAGCAACCTCAGACCGATGAGATGTTATTTGTTGCAGCCACATAACCACATTTTTCTTACTATACGATAAAATCCCAGTAAACCATTGGTTGTCAAAATCGGTATAAAACTTCCACTGGCTGAACTGAGAGGATTCAAATCTCAAGTTTCCATTCTGCAACCTTTTTATTTTCTTAAGCAAGCATGAATTTATAGAAAATACAAACATTTTAATATTTCAGACTACTTTGTTTTAATGATTTCTAAAGGCTTCAAGCTTTCACAAAATAGAAATGTATTTCTAAAATTTTAAAACTGTCTCCAGGTCAATTCACCCCTTTCCAAATTCTTATTCCCATTTCACCCAAAACAGCTACAATATTGTACCCCTAAGTAAACTGTTCTGATCCTTGTGTACTTACTGCATATCTGTTGATTTTTCTTGATAATTTAGTGCTCAAATCTTAGTCTTAATCTAATGTCTTGTATTGTGTTTTATAAAGTAATTTATGTTACCCTTTATTTAAACTGACTGGGGTTCTGATCTCTGCTTGGCCCAGTCAAAATCATGGCTCCCAATTATACCAAAACAAGTCAGTGACCTCTTAGTGGTAGATTTTATTTATTGGGGCTACATGACCACATTTTCTTTATATTAGTTGGGGACAAATATATTAAATCACTGGCTCTTAAAGTGGGTGTAAATCCTTCCCAGGGATATTATGAACTGGAACAGGATCAGTATGAAAAATCTCAAGACAGACACTTTTTTATGGACCTGAAAAAGTCTGGTACAAGTCAACAATACTACGAAATGCATAATGGCAAACAATTCCTCAAATTTGCTTGCGAACATGTTCTGATTCACCCTTATTTTATTTTATAGACCACGACACTTTTTTTAAATGAGGAAAATAGCTAATGGTTCTACCTGCCTTTAGTCTCTAAATGAAGACCCTCATGTGTTCAGATTTTAGACTCCCCTTCCAAAAACAGTTACATCGGGAGCTACTACCAGCCTCCAGACAGGATTTTATCAGTATCAAAACATCAGGAGTCTCCTGCCCTTTCACCTCTCAACATGAACCAGACCACCAGCCGCCTGTCTCAGACCGCACGTAATATAGACAGCAAAGGTGTGTCACAGCTTTTTATCTTCAACTAAGAGACCGTATCTTATCTTTATGACCATTTTCTTTTAAGTTTGGGTGTGATTCTCTATAACTCCCTCTATCAGCTGTTGTAGATGCACTGAGGACCCTCCAGGAGAAAATCAGAAGGCTGGAGCTGGAGCGGAGGCTAGCAGAGAGGAGTTCTGTTCAGTTCTCTCAGGATGCTCATACGAGTCAGCATAACATGGCATCACACAGTCAGACTGAAGCCATCCTGCCTGGTACAGAACTGGACCTGAAGCTGCAGTCTGCAGAAGCTCGCTGCAGGGTTCTGGAGAAGCAGCTGGACTACATGAGGAAAATGGTCGAAAATGTCAAGAAGGAGAGAAACATTCTGATGGAAAATGAGGTAAAATGGTTATCCTCCAAAAAAACATGCAGATATGGAAAAGCTTGATCACTGAAAATATATTTGTGATTTATTTCCAAGAAACTTTAGTATGTAGTCGTACGAACCTGGAAAATGTAGTCAGGAAAAGTACGGCATTGTGATATGAAACATTTTTGGACCTCTGATCTTTCTTGTCTGTTTTATTCGACTTTAGGCATCGCTGCAGAGCCAACAGCCGAGCAGCTCAAACAACCAAAATCAGCGGGAGAAGCTGGAGAAACTTGAATCTGAGTATCTCAAATTAAGCAGAACCCAAACACTCGCAGAGGTAACCGATTTTCCCTTTTATGGTATAGTCAGCTCTGTACATTTTGGCTTTCCTTAACTAACACTGATGCTTTTCTGACAGCATTTCATTCCAAGTTTTTTGATGATCCTAACCTGCAACGTATGATGATTCTGAATCACTACATAAGTTAAAGCAGCCCATAATCTGTGGTCATAAACAACTAGAAATGGGCCAATTAATCAGAGATTGGCATATGCTAATTTTCTCTCTTTGTATGCCAGGAGCATGTACTTTAATGCAGTTTTTTAATTAGCTAAAAATCAGATAAAGGTTAGGGAAATATCCTTTGATGCACAAATGATTCTGTTGGTTTCTGAACAACTTCGACATTCAGAGGAGCTCTGGTGCATCTTTTTCTCTTTAATGTTAAATAATTATAAAAAAAATTTGAATCAGCAAGTCAGACCCAAGAGAAAACCGGAAATCAGTAACATCCAGAAAAATATAATCTTCTCTGTGCAGCATATTCAACAACATATTTTCTGGTGTTATAGACACATTTGAGTCTGACACTATTTTTAACATTAACTATTATTATATCCTGTGTTGTTGCCATAGCTAATAGGTAAATAAAATGTTTATTAGGCCTCTAAGATATGTTAGAAATGTCATTTAATTTCACATACTGGTAAAGCATACACTAATAGCCTAATGTAAACTCACTCAGTGCAGTAAACTATATTGCACACTGCATACGTCAAAGTATTCCAAACATGTTGCAGCATTTAATACTAAAATATCACTAATCTTTAATATGTCAGTTAAAGATAAAAATCCTAAAAAGCTGAGCTGTAAGTTATTTTCACTGTTTTGTGTTTGTTACTTTCAGACGAAGCTTGCCATTCTGGAGCAGAAGCTGCTGAAAGAAGAGCACGAACGTAAACTTGTGCAGGAGAAAGCAGATCAGGTCAGTCACTTTAAGGTTTTTCTACAGTTTATCTTTGTAATAAAAAACCTGATACAAATAAACCCTATTAACGTGATTTTTAAATGTTTAGTAATTTTTGCATTGAGTGGCTTTCCAAATATGGACTAGTAAAATAAAAAAGAAATATTGAGAAGGTCTGGACAGAAAATTAATAATGAAACTCAGTTTTGAGACAAACAGCAAAATACAAAGAAATTCAGCTTATTCCTTTATTAACCACTGGTTTTCTATCTGTCTGGCATATTTTGGTAGCAAAATGGATCTGAATGAGTCTGCAGACAAAATCCTCAATTTGCTCACCATTCAGAGCAGACTAGCTTGTATGAAAAATCAACTTTAATCTATGATGAGATATCAATGACGTCCATTTACAAACTTGTAAAATAAAATGATTTGGACTTAGAAGTTTGATTCAGAAGTCTGGCTTTCAGATTCAAGCTCAAGTGGTTGTTACAGGAACTGCTTTTTCCTGTACTTGTGTGTTGGCTTAAGTTTTAGTTCAAGTATGATCACGAACAACATCTGGAATGTCTCCATTGTATTATTTGTTTAATTAAACTTATCTGATTTATGTTTTTCATGGCACAGCTGCAGAGGGAGTTGAATGTAAACCTTCATTTATCTGTGCCACCTACTCAAGAAACGAGGCCGAAGAAGAAGACCAAAAAGACAAATAAGGTGCTTCTCTGCCTGCAAGTGTAATAACTCGCTGGTATGTACATTATTTGAAAGGTTTGTACACCGTAGTGTTAACATCTGACCTCTTTTTCAGAAAACCCCAAAACACCATGAGCCGGCATCAGGCAGCCCGAGGCACAGAAAGATCCCTTTTGTTATAGGAACAGTAAGTCACTTCTCATATTGTGCGTTGATTTTTTACTTTGCCTAATTTCTGTTTGCCATTACCCGTCAGTCAACAAGCCCGAGCCATTCAGTGCACGCCAACGTTCAGAGCATCCTCCACATGATGAAGCACCATCAGCCTCAGCTGTGTGAAGGAGTGAGCGCTCTGCAGAGGTCTGGCTGTGGAGTGAAGAAAAACCTTCAAAACGAATTCTCTGATGCTGATCTGAGGCCTGCCAGTCCACCTTCAGATCAGTCACTGACTTTACTGTCCGACCTGCTCCTAGCCCTGCAGGAGGAGCTCGGACAGATGAGTTTGTGAGTAACCGTTATTTTATTTTTTAGGATTTTTGGGGGAGATTTTAACCCACTTTTTTTGCAAATGTTTTTGTCAGCGAGTATCAGGACTTGGAGCGTCAGACAGAAGCAACCCGAGAGCAGGAGCAGCGTGAGGACCTGCAGAGAGAACTGGAAAGGCTCGCTGCCAAGATGGAGGAGAAGGGAGACCAGATCACCAAGCTCCGCAAGCATCAGCAGACGGTACTTTACTTAAAAAGTGCAGATCAACATGGCAGATTTGCTCTCAATACTGCTGGTTGGTTATTTACCCTTCCCCACTGCAGAATAAGAAGTCAACTTCCGTCATGGTGCTCTTTCATGATCTGTGCAATATACAAATAATACATTTTCAGTAAATACTTTCTATTCAAATGTCCAGGTAGTTGCTAAAGCCAACAAAGATCTAGAAATGTGAGTCTGGGAAAGTATGGAATTTTGAAAAGGAACATTAGTTGGAATCCTGTTTCTTTGCTCTTTTTCAGGTTTATAAACTCTCCCAGAGCCAGCGACATGTAGAGGAAGAAACAGCCAGGAAGCTGACTAGGATCAAGCCACCTGTTCCCTCACCTGTTAAAGCCAAACAGAAAGCAGGAAGACGAGGCACTGTGAGTCAGAACAACCTGCAGCTCCTCAGAGAGACCCAGACATTCAGAAACAGCCTAAAGCAAGATGACGTCTCCTGGGAAACATGAGTTTCTTTCTTTGTCCTCTTGATTCAACAGCTCAGTGGAGCACAGGGGTTTCCATGGATTTTTCTCCTCAATCAACCTGGGAGAGACTTGTAGTTGCAAATAAAGTGCATTACACAGAACTCAAATTATCATAAAATCAATAATGGCTTGGCTGAAAGGAACACTTAAAGGCTGTTTATGAATGCTGACTGAAACCAGTTTCTCGTCTCATGTAAAGATGGGTTAGATTATGTTTTAATGATCGTCATAATTTTTAATAAAGCATGTTCTAGGATATTTTGTATTAATTTGTCTATATTTTCAGTTTACACATTTAGTGTCACTTCTTTTATTCCAGTGCATCATAACAACCACCACCAGATGGCAGTCCTGCAGGACAAATCTGAAGATTTTATCGGTTTAACAAATCATGCAGTTGCATAACATAAAACAGAAATTATTCTGCACAGATTCAGTCATTCAGCTGTTTCTTTCATTCGTCAATTAAAAACTTAAATGTTCTGTGAACTGTAATGGGAGCTGAGTGGACAGCCGAGTAAGCTCTGGCCACAGATCAGATAAATTTGGATTCATTTCACTCTGTGTATTGGAGGAACAACTTCTTAACCACAAAACTTAGTTTAGCGAGCAGTTTTCTTTTCACTTCGGCTGTAAAAGTCATTACCCCTCCTGATTTTATCCTAGTCACGTGACTTTTTTTATGACACCTTTATATTCATCTAGACTGGTCAATCGCCTTTTATGGACTGAAGAACTGCATGTCCCCCTACCTCATAACATCCCCCTGATTTATCTCCTTGTTTATTGGGGTTTTAATGTGCCATCAAGTTTCCAATTTGACCCTACAAGTACTGTACAGCAAGCTCAAGGATTTCTGCAACGAGATTGTTGTGCAGCTGACGTTTACTGGTCCTGCTATTCTTCGCTTAATTAGGAGTTCACTGCATGACCAACGGAGACTAAACCTAAAACATTGTTTTCTGTGCTCCTATATTAGATTACAGAGCATGGCTGGACACAATCAGGTTAGTGGAGGCAAGGTCCCTCGTATGCAGCGGCCATGCAACTTTGATACCTTGTGACTGCACATCTGAGTTTTTTGTCTGAATGGCAGCGCTGTGCTCTGATAAAACAAAAATCTGAGGTATTTTGCCTAGTGTGATATAACAGGAGTAAATCTTGTTAAAATGGTAGAACTTTAAGGAGCTTAAAGTTGAAACATCTGTCTATTCTTTGTTTGTTTAGATGTGATAAACCTTAAACATCTCCAGTGTGTGGCAGTCAAAGGCTCACAAGAGATGTCCTTGACATGAAGAACAGATCTTCCAAATTTAAATACCAATGAGCAAATATTAAATTTTCTTCACTACCACGTGAAGAAATAAGAATAACAGAATGCAGGACAAATTGCTCCACAAGCAACACCATACAGGTCAGCTGAAGTGAGAGCATGCACATGCATCCTCTCTAGCATTTCCTTTGGAGTGATCCGTTTCTGCTACCTAAGCAGAACTTTGCTGGGAACAGAGGAAGTGTGTACCCTGTTGGGAATGTGACAGAATCAAGTTTTGAAACAAATGGTTTTCTTTGATTTCAAAGGTTTCTGTTGAATTTCATTGATTGCAAAAAAAAAAAAAAAAAATTTTGTTTCCCTGATAAAAGATTTGAACCTATTTATTCCCAGCAGATAATGGCTATACAGTGATATATTTCAAGCCTTTTTTCTGTTAACGTTGATGATCATGGCTTGCAGCAGATAAAACCCCAACATTTACTTCCCCTGAAAAGTATCTTGCATAAGGATAGTAAAAGATGATTTTTAATACATAAATGTTATGGCCATGTTAATCACGGGGAAGACTGCCGACCTTGACAGTTGTCCAGCAGTCAGTCATTAACACCCTTTAAAAGGAGGGTAAGCCGTAAAAGAAGCTGACTATTCACAGTATACTGTATCCAAGCATTTTAACTGTAAGTTTAGTGGAAGGAAAAAGTGTAATAGAAAATGTTGCAAAAGCAACAGCCGTAACTGTAAAGTGAGTTTTGGTTGAAAAAAGCCCATTAAAAAAATGCATTACTTGTCTTTAACCAATCTTGAACCAGAGAAAACGTCAGCAGTGTCTTACCATGATCAAGGAGAAAAATAACTGATTTAAAAAGCAAAGGAGGGGCCTAGTCAAAATCTGGACTTAAACCCGGTTAAGATGCAGTGGCTTGACCTTAAACAGGTTATTGATGATCAAAGCCGCTGAATTAAAACAAGTGAACCAAAACTCCTCCACAGAGATGTAAAAGTTATTGCAAACACTTAATGGCAGATTAAAGGGATGATTACTTCTCCACACAGGGCTGATGGGTTTGGGTAGCTTCCCTCGTCATAAAATCATTAGAAAACTGCATTTTGTATTTACTCAGGTTGTCTTTTTCTGCTATGCCAATTTGTGTAATGATCTGAAACATATGCTAAAAAGCAGGGAACACTTTCCACGGCACTGTGCCTTAGAATACACACAGAGTATTGCAAACTTGCTTCCTCTGCAACCAGTGAATCTGTTGGGCACATATTAAGTTACAGTAAAGACAAAGAATCAGTAGAACTTGATACGACACCTTTCATCGTCAGGGGAGCAGTAACCACAACAGCCAAGCCCTGCAAGTGTATCCTTGTCCCACTTATGCAAATTACAGGCCCCAACGAGACACACACGGGTATCAAATGAAGAATAAATGCAAAGATTTGTTCAACAATATTCAAACTTTATTGGTTTAACATTGTAAAACTAAAGGCAACACCAGAAAACAAGGCCAAAAATCAGGGGGCATCAGAGGCACAAAAAAGTGGGGTGGCACAAAGGAAGCAAAGACTGTTCAAGGGGAGGCTTTGTGGCACTGTTCAGTGTTAACATATGGCTATATATGTTTGTGTGTTAAAGTGGTGAGAGGGAAAAGTCAGAAGTCGTACCAACAAGAGCAATGGACGGGGTGGGAGGGGTGTTGAAATAGAGAACACTAGAGGTCTGTTTGTGGTTACTTTACCTGTGTGTGTGTGTGTATTTTATTACAAATAGCTGCTAAGAAGCTGTTCAGGCTACAACCGGACTCATCCAGCTGAAATATGTTATTCATATAATGTTTTTTGTCTTTAAAAGCAGCATTTAATCTTTAAGTGGTACACTGAAACTGAAAGTGGCCTCGGCATTGCCAGAACAGCTTGTCACTTTGCAACAGCTCTGTGGGCTAGATCAAAAAGATTAAGGCTGAGAGCAACGAACACACATTTACGCAGAACAGAAAACCGCTTTACAGGAGCCCGACAGTACCGAGTCCCGTTGATGTTTAGTCACTATGGCATCTCGTTTTACAACAAATGGAAATGGATGATAACTGAATAAGGCACTTTCCCTTCAAGAGGTGAGCAGACCAACACGATGGACGTCAGGCCTCCGCAGATACAAGCGGTGTTGCGACACGCCGGGGTGTCGACGTGCTGTTACAGAATGCAGCTAGAAAGCAGAGAGCGCTCAATAGCGTTTCGTTTGTGCGAATGGACTTGACACGCAGCAGAGGTGCAAACCAAAACGGTGCAGCTAGGGTGGACATTTGTTGTCTTCCTGCTCGTGACTGGAGGTTAATGCAGCAGAAACCATGCCACCTCAAAATAAGCAAGCATAACCAAACATCTGCATTCATTAATTGCTTTGCGGTCATAATCTTAATATTTAAACAAGCGTCTATCTTTTTTTGTACATGGGTTCGGCTCACAAATAAAATAAAAAAAAATAGGGTTAGACATACCAAAAACCCAGGACTTTGGCTTCATGTACAACGTTTAAGGCATTCTTCCATTAGAATATGGGCTCATCACAAATAACCAAGTGGTTTTTGAATGTGTTTAAATTACTGGTTCCATATGCAATGAGAAAAGCATCCAGCATGCAGTAACAGGGAACAAAAGCCATTCATACAAAATAATTAGAGCCCCCACAAGTTAAATGCTCTGATCAACATTTGGCTTTTCTTTCAGCAGGACAGAAACAGGACGTGGCTATTTACAGGTTGGACAAAGCTGAGAAATCCCGAAAAAAATTAAACAGTAGGTGCTAGCTAGTAGACTAGGCTTCAACACGGCCACTTTGCTGTTATTCTGCACCTTTATATTAGAAATCAATAAAATAGAGCTGAAATCCCTAATAAATACCCAGTCTACATTTAAGCCTCTTCCGAAAACTTGTGTTTGAAGATAAAGCCCAATATTTTTACAATCTCCAAGTATAAACTTCAGGTTTGAAAATCAGTCCTTTCAGCTCAGTCAGGTCTGAACCATGATGTAGCAAAGTTGAAGGCAATGCTGTTAATAAAATTATTCACTCCAAAGTCTCTAGTAGCGTAATCACCCAATCATCCTTCCGCATTTGATCTTTCTGCTGTACCTACAAACCAAACAAGGCCCCAGAAGGACAAAAAATCCTGTTTTCTTCAACGATAAAAGGCTCTTCAGTCCAGCTGGTACACCACCAATCTAAGCAATATCAGCGCCAAGATTACTTCTCACAAGGAAAAAAAATTTAAAAAGAAAAACTAAATCCTTTACTCGTTTTCACTCACACTGGACATCAAAGGCACTTCACTGTCCACATCAAGAAAGGTGCATGCCACCTCATCCTCTTCTGCACATTAAACTAATTACTATGGAAATATTCTACAATAATTCACTTTGACCCGGTTTAAATACCAAAACAGGAGAAGGGGTGCGCTCCACATGAGCCTCCGGTGAAATTTATAGATCGGGAAAAAGAAAAGATCTGGGAGATTTGTGGTTCTGAAATTAGCTCTATAGATTATTTATTGCATTGGGCTGCTCTACTTGCAGTTGGCGTTTGACATTTTTAAACATCTGGTATTGGGTGAGAGGCTTCCCAGGAGGGACCAAACAGCAGAAAACACTCAACACTCAAATAAGACTTAGTTTTGTTTTCCTAGGTTTGACATCAGATGATTAATTGCTGCTTTTATTTACATCCGATCAGCTAAGTGGAGAGAAAAAAAAAATAATCTAGCAGACTAAAAGCAATCCTCAATCATCTGTTGCCACATTTAACACCAGCTCAAGCAGTGTTTCCAAAACAGGTAAAAAAAAATAATTTAAATATTCAAGCATCAACAGGAAAGCTTCTGTGTATACATGACTAATTCTTTATCTCTCATGTGGTGCGTTTAATTGAGAAAGGCATTGGAAGAGGGGCTGTGAATAACACAAGCCCACTGTTTGCTGGAAAACGCTCCATGCAGGATGACTAATGGCACGATGGAGGTGGGGGTAGGTGCTTGGTTACGTAATCTACATGCTTGACACCTAGATGCACATCGGAGGAGATTGACTCGAGATATGCATGCTAAAATTAAATCAATCAGAGTTGCGCAGCTCTAAGCGTCATGTGACACGGAATACAAAAAAAATAAATAAAACTGTATGGAAACGCTGTTTGAGTCCACCCTGATGGGTGCGTGCTGGAGGATCTGAGTTGTTTAGGACAGGCTGGATCCTAAAGTGCAGCCACTTCAGAGGGTGTGGTAGTTACGGTCTTTGGATTTGCAGAACTTGTAGAGGAAGAAGATAACAGCCTGAAGGCCCAGGACGAGCACTATTCCACCGATGAAGCTCGTAGCATCAAACGTTGAGTTCTTGTGAGGGGCGACTGGTGTAGTACTCGGTACTTTAAGGGGAAGACAAAGAAAAAAATACAGACCAAAGGAGACTGGATATCAGGAAGTTTATAAACAGAGCGGCATTTAGAAGTGTTTTTGACCAATAGTTCTTCTCACTTTATGAAGTTTTTTATTTTATTTATTTGGCTATTTACTCATTTTGAGTACAGATCTTGAACACTGGTAAAACTCACTAACGATATTCTGATGGCCGCAGGTAACAGACTTGTCCCGGTTAGATTATTTCATACAGTCAATCACAATATTCTTCTACAGAAACTCCTAACATGCTGTGGCGATCAAGGCTAATTTAGATCACATTTGCCAGATTCTAGTGTTCCTCTTAATGATAAAACTTCCTTACACAGCAGGGTTACTTTTGGAGTATGAGAGGGTGCTGTGCATGGGCAACAATTATTCATATCCCTGGGAAACTTAAGTTTCTTTTAATTCTTCAACCTTTTAATTTTACCAACATGTTTCTTCTGACTGGAAGTAATATTAATATTTTTAAGTTGCCAGCCGTAGTCCTGACTTGAATCTGATAGAGAATCTATGGAGAGAGATAAAGATTAGGGTGATTGCAAGAAGGTCTTTAATAAATCTTCAAAACATGAAAAAAAGGTTTGATTGCTGTAATGCCAATAGGTTTTTCAGTCATTACTGAGAAGGTTAAACATTTTCTGCAATGTCATGACTGTAAAAGACTGATTGGATCCATCCTCTGCAAGCCAAAAACATATCTGGCAAGCTGGATGGATTTTCACTAGTTTTGAAGTCCAAATCTGATATAGATGTCAGTAACTGGGATGCTTAAGCTAACAGAGAGTGGTGGGGACAGAAGTATGATGGAAAAGAAAGATGAATGAAGACAAGAGTTAATTGTTACCTAAATCATCATTGCATGTTTTCCTGGCAGCATTCAGACCTTTTAATATTATATTTTCTCAGTATTGTGTATTGCACCCCATTTCCACTGACCGTGGTTCTGATCCCCCTCTTTGGGCCTGATGACTGATCAAATATGAAATGTTTACCCCTGATCGAACTAAAATAAGTGTAGGTGACCTCCTATTATTTATGGGAGTCACATAACCTCGGCTCCTCATAGCGGACTATGAGTAGATTATAGAAAATAAATCATGGGCAGGATGAAACATCCTGCTGCAGACAGATCTTTATGCGAAAAAAACACAAAATGCTTATTGGACTTTTGGACCTGTGTTACTTATTGTTTTAGTTTCCTTGGTTAAAACGTTATTAACAATACCATATTAAGTGATTAAAAATATAAATTATATTACAGAACTATCTCAGTGATCCTGAAATATTGCTCAAGACCTGTTAGAATACCATAAAAGACAAAAGAAAAGAAATTAGAAACCCTTCTGCACGCTACAGTAAGTTTAAATATTGAGGCGTCTGTTGATCTAAATGTCAGCCCTACCTGGGGTGGAGGCTGGAGTTGTAGAGGTGGAACTGTTACCACTTTGAGGTGTGGTGGGGACCAATGTTGTATTATCTGAAAGCGGGTCACAGAAAGAACAAATCCTTTACAAATATAACACTTTTCAGCTTGTAACCCCCTACAACAAACTTAATTTGGTAACTACAAAAACACAAGCGGAAAATCTGCATCACTTTATAGCTCAACCAAACAATAAATTCAACATACAAGTTGACATCAACTGAATAAAAGCTTATTGGCTGCCTCTCAGGACTCGCATATAGTTTCATTCACAGCCACAAAAGCGGTAGAGAGGAGTAAATGTGGAACTGTTGAAGAGATGAAGGTGTCGAGCATGTGCTTTACACCCCGCTCTGCTTTTAGGAGTTTCTTCTGGCTTCTACCTCTTGTTTCTCACTATAAAAGCTCCTTCATGTTCCAGCAAATTACAATTTCTAGAATAAAGCAGTGGCTTTTTTCACTTTTTAAAAGAGAATCAGCACTTTAAAGTGAGAGGGATAACATAAAGAATATTAAATTGAAGATTTTATGTAGCTTCATATTCTGCTAAATCCTTGTGTGTGTTTGCAAAGATTATAATCCAGTGAATAAAAGCTACTATCCTTTTGAATATGTCACTTATATAGGCAGTGACAGCTTCTTACTAGACTCCTGTTCTGACCACTTGTTTAATCGCTCTACTAACTTTTATACTGTCGTTTGACTGGAAAGTGAGCAGAGCCATGCAGCCCTGGCGTCAAACCCTGTAATATCTCGTGGGCTTTGCACTTCGTGCTGAGCTACACTGCTTCCTCTGATTTGAGATTTGGCTGGAACCTGGTGATAAGGATTAGGTCTACACCCACAACCCAAAAATAAAAAACAGCAGCAACCAATACCAGGCAGAAATGCCATAAGACCATGATAGGGGTCCAGCTCCATACCCAGACTCCTATCGTAAGACCACGACAGGAGTCTGGGTATGGAGCTGGACCTCAGATTCTAGCTTTTTCCTGTCAGTAAATGCATTATGCTAAACACTACCAGGGTGTTTGAAAATGAAAGGGAAGCACAAAAAGAGTGAGGTTCTTTTCAAAGAAAACTCTCGATATATATGTTCAAGACATGTATGCATGTTTATTCAGACTGCAACAGAGCGAGGGAGAGCTAAACTTTCAGCAGATACTAGAAAGGCTGAACAGAAAACAGCAAAAGTGCTCCATCAGGAAAAATGCTGCATTTATGTTGACAATTTATTTTGAAATCACATTCTTCAGAATATAAACGAGAAGACTGCTGTTTAGGAATGCTAACCGCCAATATTGAGAGGGTAAAAGCATTTTGAAATATCAACTAGCCTTTGTTTTGTTGGGGCTGTCTACACAGTGCCGCCACCAAGGGGTGGCTTCAAAGTTTTTTTTGCCGCCGCTTTGTGTGGACGGGACCTAGAGCTGGTAACCCAGGTCAAAGCTTTATCAAAACCAGCACCGGTTTATCTCCAACTTACAGCAGTTTTCTTCACAGTGAGTTTAGAAGGCTCTATTACATCCTATTTAGGCCTCTGAACGAGACCGTTAATCCCAAGTTTAAGTGCTGCTCTCCTCTCATACCTCTCAACTAGAAATGTTGCAAGTTGAAAAACAAGCAAGAGTTGCTCATTGATGTGCTGCATGACGAGGCTAAATACTACCAGCAACACTAGGTGGCATCGTACCAAACTGCATTTTATCCATTCAAAAAATGCTGCAAGATAGTCACAAAGAGGATGTTTGACAGTAAGCTCTGAGATATTGCAGTGCAAGGAAATTGTTTATCATGCAGATTTTAATTGTGTGCGTAAGGCAGCCATGTTGGATTGAGGTATGGGCTGGAGAGAAAGCTACAACTTTGAGGGGTTTTTCAGTTACCTAACACTACCTGGAACTAAGAAATTCAGACTTAAGAGTGTAAGTTACTTTCTTTGTCCCAAAATAAAACTGAGGTAGAAGCCGTTTGGACTAGAACAGATGGAAGCTGACAGAACTACATTTATACTGACGGCTCTTTAAAAAACGTAAATAAATAATTAAAAACATGCCACTTAAGGACTGATAGTGGACATTTCTCCTTTTGTGTATACCTTTTTATTGAATGCAGTAACTAAACACTCTGAGCCTCATACAATACTTCTGACAGATTATAAAAAGATGAAAACATACACCATGGACTACAAACGGGCTTTCGACAGTGGTTACCTGGAGTAGTGGTGTTAGCAGTGGTGGGGACGACAGTTGTATGAGGGGAAACGGGGGCAGCCGAGGTTGAAGGAGAACCAGCTGGATAGGGAACCAACATCAGGACACAACATACAAAGGAAAGCCAGACAAAGCAACCAAACAACTAGATTATAGACAACAGATAAGGGAAAAACACCCAAATAGCCCTGACTGATCATTAATAAACATTTTAGTAAGAGAATAATTAGACCCATCCAGAATCTGCAGAGGAAAAAAAAAAGTCTAATCATGAAGAAATTAATCTTCTGTAAAACAATAAAGGCTCTGCTGATTCTATTGGGTCTAAAATAGCATGTTAATGGCAGAAGTACCAAACTTTTGTTATGTATTTAGACCCTGTACACAGATAAACTTACCTGAACAGCTTGTGTTTATGCAGCTATGATTAGTAAGCAGGGTATGGTTGTGACAGCCGAGACTCGCTGAAAAACAAAAGGCGATTTGAGTCAGCATATTTTATTAAAACAACAGAATATCCTTATGCATATTATAAATGAGCCACCAGAGCATGTCATACATTTAAAATATAACACCAACCAAAGATCCAAGATGGAGTGATTGACATTTATAGATTTATAAAAAGCAGCACCCAGATGCACCTGATGATGATGTTATGAACACTGAATCAGCACACAGCTTGATAAGCTCTTTTTCCATCTCCCCCCCCACAGGAAGGTAAGAGCAGCTGCTCACACAGACCCACATCCCTCTTCCACATCCTGGAGAGGGAGGATGTACCCTCTCTATCCTGCCTGCCCTACCAGACTGCCTTGTCACTTTCAAGTTGGCATAAAACTTTTCTGTGCACCTTGACTGACATTTTGTTTTAGGCAAATGACTTAGAAAAGAGCTGGGATATTCCAAAAAATATATATAAAACGGTATCACCATTTTGTTTATTATAGAAATGACATAAAAATATTTTTAGGAATCCAATTACTGTGAATAACACTGAGCTATGATCATCTTTTTCATAGGTTACAGCTACTTGGCTTGCTTTTCGTCAATATAAATCCACCAGAAAAATCCAAGTGTGCATCTAACTTGTATTAAAACAAATCTAAAATTACACAGCAAAAAAAAATGTCTATGGTTTTGTTCACTAATATAAAGATAACTTAAATATTCTGCAAGCTTGCTGATTATGACAATCGAATGCAGTCTAATCCAAGTGAGCGATGTCTCTTCTTCAACTCCAGTGCAGGTCCTGAAAGTGTAGTAGCCGTCACTGATGGACGATTGCATATGTACTGCTATGGCTTCGGCGTGGTAAAACTACCTGCATGTTTTAGGTGTGCCCCTGCTCAAAAACACTTAAATCGACCAATATGATGGCCTACCAATAAGTTTTTGACCATTTGTTTCAAGAAATATGAGGCGTTTTCTAACAAGCGCAAATTTGAGTTCATAAGCGATTTATTTCACAAGCAAATAAGGCCTTTATTGACAACAGCAAACACTGTAATCATTTTCTGTTTTCTGTTACCATTCAGCATCCAAAATATGACCAGCCGGATTTAAACAGACAACATTATCTAATAGAAGTTGAATAATAAAACATTAACAGCAACAACTACAGGTGATAAACTAACAAACTGGAAATATGAATATCACTTTTTCCTGTAATACAAAAAGGAAGAAAAAGTGAGCATAATGTTTGGTTTTAGTCTTATCATTTAGGTGTATTACATAATACTGTGCAATCTAATCACTTATTAACCATGACTAAGGGGAACTTTGCCCCATCGTCAGGACTGATCCTGCCTGTTCTTCATATTTAGGGCAAACAGAGACACAGCAAAGAGGGAGTTGATACATTACACTGATTTATAACCAGTATCCACAAAAACAGAGTATTTTTATGGATTTCTGTCACTTTCCTGGGCTTGGTCATGGTAAAAAGACAATGAATCATTGTGACAGCAAGCATCTTGTGACTATGCATTCTCCTCCACACCCAGCAATTGTCCTATATACACTTAACAGCTGTTGTTCAAGTTTAACCGTGAGACAGTTGTATAAAAGCTTGGAGACTAAAATAAATTACGTAGATATCAGATGTTTTCCAGATACCAATAAAAAACATGACTTCAAAATTACTGATTTTTTAATCAAACAGAGTAAACAGGGCAGCAGTTGGGATCAAGCCTAACTTAGGAATGAAAAAAATAAAGATTGATTAAAGATTGATCATTTTTCAGGTATGAATAAAGTCTCTGCTTCTTGACAAGACTCAAATAAACTGTTGGATAGTATATAGAAGGAAGGAGTCAAAGTGAGCCACATAAACAGCACCATCAGTTGAAACCCACCCACAACAAACAGCACTGGGAAGATTTTGGGTCCAGGGTAATTAAGTTTTATACATTGATTGTCCTAACTAATCCAAGGTGAGGTTGTGAGAGGAACCGATCCAGGAGGTAAACCCAAGCAATCGTCTCCTCAGCTACACTCTCAAGCTCATTTTATTTTTTGGGGGGTGATGAACTTCTAGGAAACAAAGGTTCAGGGTAGCAAAAGGAAAACATGCTTTGGAGGCTCTTCTGTCTCTTTTGAGCCATCCGTAAGCAGTCTGGGCTGCTACTACAGGCAAGTTGTTCACCATGTGGAGGTGTGATTTAACTGAAAGAAAGTTGAACGTATGTGAGAAATGTCACAGTAACAGCCACATAATTGTCAGGATGAATGCTTGACGAAGCCATATACCGTGGGTTGTGTTGTGGCTTTAAAATTATGGTTAATATGTATGTAATGGGAAGTTTCACTATGTTTCATTAAATGTCTTGAATTATACAGAAGTGGCAGAAATATGTATGATTAACCTTCAAAAACAGTTAAATCTGGTTGCAGATAAGTCCATTACAGGTCACTTAATGCTCCTAAATTTGTTTCATATAACCTTTTGGCGATTTTATCAATCTGAATACAGGAACGCTGTAAAGAGACCTACTTCCCTCTGCTCACTGCAACGGGTGCTGCTGAAACCTGCCTACACCTCTGTTGCTTCTAATAACCTAGAGCGACCAAACATAATGACTCCCACCAGATGGCTTTCCATAAATTAAATAAAAAAAACTCCCTAGCTTTAGCATGCATGACATCTTCCACTGCTGTGCAGCAGATTATACTTTATTTAGGCACAATGATCAGTTTGTGGAGCTCATGTTGCAGGAGTCTATTGAGACTGTGTAACTTTGCTGTTGGTTTAGTTATGTGAAGCATTCAGTAGCTACTCACTCAAACGTCAGCAGCTGCCATAAAGCACAGCCCTGCCACTCTGCAGCTTTGCTTTGACAGGTTTTCGAACTAATCGCTCTGCTGCATAACATCATTTAGCAGGATTTTTGTTCAAGTGGTCAGAGAAGAAAGCTAGAAAAAAAAAAAAACGTTTTTACCAGTTTTGATTTACAGAAATAAAAAAAAAGGTACATCTCAAAACATTCCAATAGCTTTGAAAAGTTCATTTCAGCAGTAAACCCATTATACAGATTAATTACAGAGTGATATAAATCAAGCCTTAATTTCCAATAATTTTGTGATTATGGTTTAGAGCTAATTAAAATCCCAAGATTCAGTTTCTCAGAAAATTTCAAAAAATAATTTAAACTATTGAAATTATTTTTAATACAAAAATGTTGCTGAAAAGTATGTCCGTGTGCTGTTAAATATATACACTCAATACTCGTTTTGCATGAATTACTGCTTTAATACAGCGTGGCATGGAGGCAATCAGCCCCTGGCTCTGCTAAGGTGTACTGAAAGCCCAGGTTGCTTTAAGAGAGGCCTTCATTTCTCATCTTGCTCTTGACAACACTGAGGTCTTGGCCAATCAGGTACAGCAACACCATGGTCATCAAAACAGGTTTGGGCACTTTTTGCAGTGTGGCCAGGAGCAAAGTCCTGCTGGAAAATTCAATCTGCATTTCCATAAAGCTTTTCAGCAGAAGGAAGCATGAGGTGCTATGAAACGTCCCGTTAGATGGCTAAGCTGACATAGGATTTGAGAAAACACAGCGGAACAACATTAGCAGATATCATGGCACCCATATCACTATCGACTGTGAAAATGTCCCCCAAACTCTTAAAAGGTCTTAGCTTTACCATTTTCTCCAGGGTGCAGATCCCTGCTGTTTCTGCAACTCATTCTATTATATTTATTTCTTCCACTCAACTTTGCATTAATATGTTTGGAAAGCTTGTTAGCATTACCCTCCTTGTGATGGGTAAGACACATTTTCTGAGAAACTGATTTGAGTTTAATAAGCTGCAAGCCATACAAATCAAAATCATCCAAACTAACCAAATTAAACACTAAATATATCACTCTGTGTGCAATATGAGTTTTATGTTTTCAAATCTTTGAAATATTTTAACTTTTGGTTGATAATCTAATCTATTGGGATGTACATGTACATTTTCAATAAAGTGTAGAAGTATAAAAACACCTTATTTTGTTCCAGCATCTTTTATGTAATCTAATAATCTGTGTATGTTTAACCTCATGAAGGTTTTCTCCCTTTCTCCATGAGGTCAGAAGGATGTTATGTCACAGGCAGCTGCAAAAGGTAGGACCCTCTCCCACACTTTGCCAAGATGGTGACATTATTATCACCGTGCTGTACAGCCACGTGGGCCTGGGAGCGCTCAGCAGGCTCGGTCAGTCTGCACTTAAGGCACCTCGGAGCTCACATGTACACGTGTAAGTTTTAGCAGCGTTAAAGCTGGTGACAGAAGGAAAACATGCTCCTGACGCCGAGTGCTTATTTACAGAAAATCCCTAAAACCTAAAGTAAATCTGGTGATAATGTGGTGTTTACTCGCTACCCGCAGTGTGCGGTTACCCTTTATTACAGAGAAGCCATCTCAGTGGACACGGCTGACGTTCCAGCTGCCTGCTCTGTTCATTTTAAATAGGTGATCCCTTCCTGAACATGGTAGGGTTTTATTTCCAGAGAGATTATGTTGTAAACAGTCTCGGTTTTCCTTCATGCCAAGTGGGCACACGTGCTGCTTATTCTGGTCTGCAACGAGCCTTTACGAAGGACAAGGGTCACCCTTTCTGAGAGAGAATGATTTTACTTTATATAAACACAAGGAAATGTGTTAATCAAATCTTGTTTTAATTCTATGATTCCACAGACTAAATACCTAGTGAATGCACACTGATACAATTGTCTCTGGGTTTTTGTGTCTGTGGGTGGCAAGCTGCTATTTCCTTCTCTGCACAAAATGTAACTGTTAACCAGGTCAGACCTCTCCCTTTGCAAAAACAACAAAAACCTACCCATCAAGTATTGCAAGGCTCTGAAAACGAGGGGGAATGCTTGTCGTTCTACCTGTTCTGCTTAAAGAATAATGCATAATCAGAGATCCTTTCAACAGTCACAATTAAAGCAGGCGGAGGGCGCGGTGTCACGAAATCTCGATATAGTCTCTCCTGGAGAGAATCAACGGCTCACATAGGCGAGGTTGTCAAACAGGTCAGGTCTCGTGACGCTTAAAACGCCTCTGGCTGATAGATCATGGAATTTTGTTGGAACCACTTCTGACAATGTTTTAGATCTCCCATTTGAACCTTAATGGAACTGATATTCAAGACTGATTTACCAGATTCTTTTGTCTTGACCTGCAGCCAAAGCATTAATCCATTCACTGACAATCTTAAAGCAGATCTGTTATCCTATCAGCACACACTTTCCTCTGACTTCTCTCTTAATTCTTTCCTCCCTATGTTTGCCCTGCTAGGAGATATTGCCAGCATCCTGCCACACATCCCCTCGCTTCCTCTCCTGTTCGTCTTCTTCAAAATGACTAGAGGCTCCTCTTACGTCACACTGATCTTTGAAGTCTTCTAAATGACAAGTTTAGCGACACGATTCCATTATATCTCGACTTAACCACAAAAAAAACTTTCATAGAAAAAAAATAATACATCCTTCTTGAGAAAACAAGCAGCTTATCTTTTGATTTTAAAAAAATCCCCAAACTGTAGGAGGAAAAGCTTTAACCAAAAGCCGTTGGTTGACTCTGGAAACAGTTTGTCATGCATCCCTTTAACAACCACAGCAGCCAGCGGACTTCCGATAATGCTTAAAAAATGTCACCACAGCCCGTTTCCTAACTGCATTTCTATGCTGCAGAAATGGGAAATTTCTCAACTTAAGAAAACTGGTGTTTAAGGAAAACTTGCCTTACAACAAAATGATGCATATATGAATATAAAATCAAATAAAAAAAAGGAAAAGCATCTGACCTATCATTCCTTTACAATTAACTTGCGGTTCCAAAACCAGGAGTTCATACATTGGTCAATTTGACACAGAAAAATATGATGTATTACTTTCTGTAGTTTTGATGCAAAAGATCAGGATTAATATTATTAGTTCTGTTGACTTTGACCTGCATGAGACAAGTTGCACAAACGATCAGACAATCCAAGTTTTGCGACTTTAAAGTGTTTGTAATTACAGTTAAATCCAAGAGGTCAATAAATCGTCATGGCAATCCACATTAGAAATAATCTGCTCGGAAATCAACCTCGAGGTAAGCAGGACAAAATGGAAATTATGTGTGAAAATAGTGATGATTTAAAACATTGGTTAGCTAAATGAAGCCAGGTAAGTGGAAACATCTCCAACAAATTACATATTTACAGATGCACTGAGAAATTGGCTGGTGACTGGAATCAGGCGATTTTCAGCTTAGGGTTCCCTGTCCGTTAGAAAAGCTAAAAATCTGATCTTTTCCAAATCACTGAACGCACCATATCTAACAGCTCTGTTTTTTAGCTAAATTTTTCAGAGTGGAGAATATTGGAAGACTCAAAATTTGGCTATTTACATGGTGCGTTCCTTTCATACCAGTAAGTCAGGTTTTTCAGCGTTCCCAGTCAGAACAACGGCCCCTAAGGTCAGCATTCCAACTTGGAAAACCAGTGGTCTCCAAGCAACCTGACTGAACATTCAACATGGCTGCCACTCATATATAACATACATAACATAGAAAAGCTGCAGGTATAAAATATCTAATTACTGTTCGTGTCCTTGTCTGTCTCTCTCTGTCGCCATTTATCATTTCTACTGGAAACCCAAAATGCTGCCAAACAAATGATTTAAGAGCACGAGAAGCCATGCCGACCAAAACTGGCTGATGCTCGCGAGATAACAACCACCTCAATGAGAAATATCGTGATGTTTTAATATTGCGAGACTTCGAACGACAAGATCTCGTTTCACCCCTAATTTTTGGGGATGCTTTCTGTTAAACGCAGCAGAAAATGCTTTAGGAGAGCATTAAGATGTTCTGTTAAAGTCATAAAGAAACTGTTTCTTTGCCAAAACCGTTTATGGAGCCAGATGCAACTTTTTTCAGTTTTTGACATGCAAGTAACACATTTTATTGCATACCACTCACTATATCTGGTCTATGCCTCCAAAAAACCCAAAGAGACACATAACGGCACTCTGACGCGCTCTACTCAAGGTGGTACCATTCCCAGCCCTGAGCTCCAACTTCTGAGACCTCAGCAAATAACAAGAAGCCTGAATACATTACAGCAAGTTAGGGGCAGTTAGTGGCAAAAAAATGTTTAATCATACTGTTTCTATGGTTTAAAACCCTTTTATTGAGGTGCAAGAAAAAGTGCTGAGTGACTGGAGATTAGAACAGTGTGCCCCTCCCCCACCTGCTGCTCCAACGCTGCTCATTCAGCAACCTAAAAGGAAGGCAACTATACTTTCCGCTCGCTTTTAAAAAAGAAAAAAAAATAACTAAATATGTTCAATTGTAGGGCTGCAACTAACGATGATTTTGCTAATCGATCTGTCGACTATTTTATCGATTAATAATTGGGTAGCGAAAGGTGCTTAACAGGAGATTTGTTTTACAGAATTTGAACCAGGGGAAGCTAAAGCTATGCCACTTGAGGAGTTCTGGATGGAGCATATTTACAGATGAAGGTTTTTCATCTTAAATACAAAATGTATATTTTTTTGTACAATTTTGGCCTAATTACTGCTCAGAGTGGGTTGTTCTTTCAGCAAATGGCATGTTTTAGAGTCTGTATACTCTAGTTAACAATTATTGGATTAGTAAATTACGATCACTTCAATAATCGATTAATCACCATTGATCTGATTAATTGTTTCAGCCCTATTCAATTGCACAAGATGTGGACCGTTATGGTGTGAAACATACAGGGCACCACACATCACCCTTAGCAAGGTAACGTTGTAAGAAATAACTGTTAATTATACCATTTGTAAGTGTGTAAAATAAATAAGATCATATTGCTTATTAAAGTTTCTGTGTAAATACTGTGATACTATTTCAACAACGTGGAAATCACAAATAGATTTTGGAATTCAACAATCAGTCCACGATATAATGCAAATACATTTGTAGACTCTGAATTTGGTCTGAAGACTGTGGGTTTTCACTAGGAGTCTTAAGAGATTTCACCCCTTCACAGTAAAAGTCAGACCCTCCTGACCGCTGCTCTCTAAGTGTTCGATGTAATGTGCTTATCTGATAATTATCCCTGCTTCAGGCCAAAAGCCATGTAGGAGAGATCCGAGCACAGCCTCCAAGCTGCTGTAACATTAGTCATTAAGTGTCACAGGGATTAAAACAAAGCTCCTAGTTTATGAACCTGAGAACAAACTTGCTGCAAATTTTCTCCATCAACACCCAGAAAAAAAAAGCATGTTATTATCTGAATTATCGCCGACTCATATAGCAGCGTTTCCCCTACCATTATCCAATGGTGGTGCTTCCCCCCAACCCCGCCAACAGAACTGCCCACCCCCTGAAGAAAATCACGACGTAGTAAATGATTAAAGCTCAAACCTAATTATTCCTAATATAATTAATTAATAACCAATCATGGAATTAAGACTAGAATAATTTAAATGTTAATTATATTACTTTAAGACAACTAATAAATGTCTAAAATTTGTTCTGGCGGGTGAAAGATTTACAAAATTGAAGATAAGCCAGCAGTGCATCCCTAATATTTATTCTCTGAGCCTTGAACACTTAAATGTGAGTAGGCCTCCAATCAACTGCCTGATTCATTCCAGCCTTATCTTGTTTCCATAATTTACTGCCTAACGCTGGCCCTGAGCTGGCCAGCGTTGACACAACACTATGGTTTAGCTCGGGCGTTGAGAATAAGATGAGCCCTTCCTCCGCAGCCAGGAATCCAACTACCAACAAGTTCAGCTGTTTGCACAGTTCAGGGCACAAAAGCCAACCTGTGCTTCTTGGATCCACAACTGGTCACATATTTAGGAAGAGATACTTACTGGTGCAATTTAGCCACATGCAGTCATCCTTGGTAGCACATGTCTCACAATTAAAAACGGTACATCCATCTGGAAAGGAATCAGAAAAGCAATTTAGTGTTGATCATTTGTGCATGAATGACTTCTAATGTGAAACATAGGTTTTCGTCTCCATCTTTGTAGATTCAAACACACGGCCAGCTTATGATCAAGTTAAATATGTAAGCAAAAAACACAGAAGGCAGGAATTAAATATAAAATACTTGTTGGAGTTTCATAGCACCACAAAGCAGCAAATAATTTGTCAAAGAAATATTTATCCAAGTGAAGGTTTAAATAAACTGGAATAAATGCATTTAATAAAAAAATGGATACAATGTTTATATAAATATGTCAATTTATTAAAGTACTTTAGTATTTATTATTTCCTATTTGTTGTAGTGGAGTTCATCAGTGTATAATTTAAACTCTAACCGTGGCTCAAAAATTAGTCTCCTAAATCTGATTGGTTAAGCTGCACGGCCATTTACCTGCAGATCAATCACCTTCTCTAAGTGCCAATTGACTTTGATAAAAAACAATCCATGAAGAGCTGCAACACAGGATGAAATATTTATATACTAAGATAATTACATCAGTCATATCACATCTAAATATTTATTTAATGATTTATCTACTGAATTGTGGCAGTTTTGACCCTCCGTATGAAGCGTCATGATTTGTTTAACAAATCAGTAACATAAAACTGTTCTAGAGTGCCAAACTTTATATACAAACTATTATTTGCTTAAAAAAACAACAAAGCAGCAATTTCAGTGTTTGGCCCATAGACAACCACAGACAAATCCCACAATACCTAAAGTGGTCAAACCTGGATTTATATACAGATTATTTAAACCCCAATTTTTTATTTGTGGAACATTTATTATATTAATAAAAATATGATGATTTTTCCCCCCATTTTATCTAATCAACAATATGTATACTGAACTGTTGAACCTTTGAACTTGATCAACAATCTTGTTATTTTTGTGGCAAAGGAAAAAACGTTTTTCAGTATATTATTTTTTATTTTGTACCCTATATTCTCTTAGATCACTACAAATCTTACAATTCCCAGAGTGTTCAGACCTGGACTGGATTATCTTATAATACGTAATACATTTAAAAACAAAATTTGCTACTCGTTAAAATGGTTATCCTTCTGTGAGAACTAAAAAGGACAACTGTGAAGCCGTCTACAAGAAAGGACAGAGCAGACTGTACTTTTTGAAGAAGCTTAGGTCCTTCAGTGTTTGCAGCAAGATGCCGCATATCTTCTATAAGTTTGTTGTGGAGAGTGTGATCTCTTCTGCCATCATCTCCTGGGGAAGCAGCATCAGAGCCAGGGACTTAAAAAAGCTCAACAAGCTAAAAAAGAAGGCTGGTTCTGTTCTGGGGACTCCCTCTTGAACCTTTGGAGATCATTGTGCAAAGAAGGATTCTTCATAAAATGAAGAACATCATGGAGAACCCTGAGCATCCTCTTCATGAGACTGTTGTACCACAACAGAGTTTCTTCAGTCAGAGGCTTTTTCAGATCTGCTGTAAGACAGACCACTACAGGAGATCCTTCCTGCCCACAGCCATCAGCATTTAAAGCGGTTCTTTGAAGAAACCTGCTTAATATGAGCTACAACATTTAATTTTCCCTTTAGATGAATAAAAGTATTTTTTGAATTGAACTGAGTTGAATTTGCATGCCATTTGTGGCCCCTAGCCTACCATAGATACGGTTCGTTACAAATCCCAGAATACTGGCTGGTCAGACCCGGACCGGATTATACTAAAATAAAAATAGAATGTTCTAAACAAGTTCTACCTTTGAAAACTTCATCGTTCTTGTGTAATGAACAAAATCAGGTCCTTCCCAAACCCCAAAATACACCGACTAGCCAAATCTGGTGTTCTTATGTCAAACTTGCAATAATTGGAAAAACGACAATTTAATTATTTCGGGAAAGTTGAATCGATTTGGATCAGGCAAAGTGTGCTTCCTAATGAAAACTCAAAAAGGGTAAGTTTAAAGTAAGGCTGTAATATAATAACCTTTTCCGGATTCTCAAATCGCCATACCTGCTTCTGTTTTGTTTTACAATCCATGCCTGTGTTGTGAAATAATTAACCAATATCGCCCTGAACGTTACACAATACCAGTGTAATTCCAGGTCGCAGTACTTATTAACAAGCTAAAGCGTTAGCGGGTTCTGGAAGCACGTTTTCCTCTCGCCAGTGTGAATGTAAAGCTGACAAGTTGCCAGAAACCGAAGAAATAATTGTTGCAAACCACAAGAGACACCTGACGGGCACCGCAGTGAGCCGATTTGAACCGATGGTTTTAAAAGTCCGTTTTTACAGTGTGGGGGGTCCTGGTTGCCTCTAGCCCGCTAGCTGGGCTCGGTGAGGAGGTCGCAAAACTTACCTGAGTCTGCTACGGCTGCTGCGCCAATCAGCGCCAGAGCTGCGGCGAAAAACACCACCTTCACGGACATGACTGCGGCCGACGTACAGCTCAGCCTGGTTCACACAGAGGCGACTTATCTTCACGGAAACGTCGAGGATGTGAAAGCGGAATTTCACGGCTCCCTCCTGGTCTTTCTGAGGGCTGCTGTTGATGTCTGCTAGCTCGACACTTCCTACTCGACAGGTCATGTGGCGCTTCTTATGGGAGGGGTGAGAAACATCAAGCGAGTGGGCTGGAAACACGGAGCAGGCTGGTGATCGGAACCAGAAGGGGAGTTTTACCGTCATCGACTTGAGCAAAAGAAACACCGCTTTAAGCGCACATGTAACACAAAAGTCCACAGGACGATCTATCTATCTATCTATCTATATGGTCCACCTATGTACATACACACAATAATATTAGATTGACAAATTCTTTGAAAAAAAAAATTTTTATTAATTTTTTTACTTTTCTTCTTCTATTTTCCCCTTCTCGACCTTAATACCAAACGTTATATTGGCCAAACATGAACTTTCTTGCCTGGTAGTTGGACTGGGTAGTCCTACACTTAAATCCTGGTTGTTTAATACAACTTGTTGAAACCTTACATAAATTTACTGCTCTTTTTTTATTTTTTTATCTATATTTCATTAATTACTGACCCCCAGAGTGCATTAGATCAATCTTGGATTAGATTGTTCTGTAATGAAAACAGGGTTTTTAAAATATTGCTATTTCACTGTTTTGCTTTTGACCCCAGAACACCTCAGATCAGGTCCTATACAAACCCCACAATATTTAGAGAGGACAAATGTGGACTAGGTTATCCAACACTTAAAAACTCAGCCAGTCAGTCAGTCAGTCAGACTGACTGACATTTGAAAACTCTTAAAATAAAATTTGTAAAAAAAAAAAAAGACCACCTGATATCAGATTATATAGTTACCTACAATAACTTGACTAGTGAAACTTGGAATGGATTATCTTATTATAAATCCTGAACTTATCTTGAATGTGAACAAATCAAATGAGATTATTGTAGATTTAAAGGTCATTATAGGATAAGAACTAGAGGAGGAGGAGTATAAAAACCTAGATTGGAGATGCAACAGTTGCAAGAAGGACAAACCAGACTGTACTTCTTAATCCTACTGCAGGTCCTTCAGTGTTTGCAGCAAGATGCTGCATATCTCCTTTTGGTCTGTTGTGGAGAGTTCTGCCATCATCTGTTGGGGTAGCAGCGTCAGAGCCAGGGACTTAAAAAAGCTTAACAAGCAGACAAAGAAAGATGACTCTTTTCTGGGGACTCCTCTGGAAGCTCTGAAGATGATGGTGCCATGAAGGATTCTCCATAAAATGAAGAACATTATGGAGAACCCTGAGAACCCTGTCATAAAACAACAGAGTTATAAAGACCTTGCTCTTTTAATGAAGGAGCAACACATAGAAACCTTCCCATTGTCAATTTGAAATGAGGATCCACTCTCAATTATCCATTTAACATAATAAATAAAAAATTATTAAAGTCAGCAATGACAAAACTTGCAACACTGTTGGAAAACTTACTGACAAGATTTTTTTTTTTACCATTTGGAACAGCAGAAATGTTCCAAAATGCTAACCTAAATGTCCAAAGAACAGTTTGTTTCCTACATGTTAGAAGATGTTATCACAACATATCCAAGAAATTGCTGACAGTCAGGATATGATCACAGATCATCTTTGATGCAGACCCTTCCATACAGACCACAAGTTTTCTGCAGTGCACTGATTCCCAATAAATTGTATAACAAGGCATTTTATTAGACAAGTTCAAATTCATTAAAAAAATTCCAATTAAGTTTTTTTCTGAACAGGAAAGTATGTATGAATATAGAAGTGGGCTTGTCCATGCATCAAAAACACAGAAAAACACTAGGTGCAAGTCACTAATATACAGAAGCTACAGTGGTAACACTCCACAAGATGTCACTTTGCATTCATATTTGGGTCTTTCATTACAAGTTGGAGCCTCTTCTAATTTCTTCAGGACGTCTACACCTTCAACCACTTGACTAGAAGTAGAAAGAAAGAGTATAACCAGAGATAAAATATACAGTCACTTAGTGATTAGATTGCTGTCTGTTGAAACCAGTTAGGCAACACAAACCCAAAGGCAACATAGGTTTTGTCCATCCAGGGCGCCGGCTGCAAGGTGATGTAGAACTGGGATCCATTGCTGTGGGGACCGTTGTTGGCCATTCCCAAAGTGCCCCGCCTCGAGTGGGAAACAGCAAAACTTTCATCTGACAGGTGAGATGGTCACATGTTGAGGTGGATACAAACTAAATGAACCCACTAATTCCACCATGATATGTTATCTTAATTTAACTGTTTCTGTTGGTACCTTCAAAAGTTGGTCCATAGATTGACTCGCCCCCATTACCTTTATTCCCAGGAGAAATATCTGCAGAGAGTAAAATGAAAAGTTACAGTGCAGTTTGACAAAACTAGTGACATTAAAATACTAATGTCAAATTTTAATCTGATGATGCAATGAAACAGTTTATACAATCCCCCTTTGAGATTTCTTCTGTTCCTGTGTAATGTTTCAGGTCATCAAACAAATCTGAAAATCCGAAAAAGATGACCCAAGAAAACACAAAAAGCTGTTTTTAAATGGTGGTTTCATTTGTTAAGGAAAAAGCTAAAACCAAACCAGCCTGGACCAATTTTAAAATATAATCCCCCATCTATTTAAACCGTGAATTCCTGCTTGACTTGTAGAATCAAGGAATTACTTAAATAGGACCTGTCTGGCAACATGAAGTAGGCTCAGGGATCTCAAAAAGCCACACATCATGTATTAATGTTTACTGGGACCGTTACTATGACCTGACTCAGAAGCCCATTTCTCTCAGCCCCTTTTTAAAATGACAAAGGCAAGATACTATGTAATTCAAGTAAAGCAAATATGTATTGAGCTTGATAAGCCAATAAATTGCTTAAAGATAGTTAACATACTTGCCCATATGTATAGTGAGAGCAACACATTTAAATTTACAGTTAAGGGGATTGTAAGAAAGTTTAATACATTTTCACAGTGTTGAGTCTGTTATGGGTGTTATGTAAGGATATAAAAGCCATGTATTTAGACTTGTTGCCCATTTATTTGGCATGATATATGGCCAAATAACCGAACTATAATGCCACCTTATTTAAAAATGTCATAATTTAAAAATACAAAGCCCATGTTAACATTATAAACAGTGACCAGTGTCTTAGACTTCAAATGCATTCAGTGCAAAGACAAGTAAATCAGCATTATCAAATTTCCTGCAACTAAATGAACTAGCCAATTATGTATCTAGTTATACATGTTCTGAATAATCACGAGGCACTTGAAAAGTAAGAGGTGACTGGGTTGCCTCCTACAGCACCTCCACCTTGCACCCAGCCATTGGGTACAATACGATGAAAAAGAGAGCCCTTGTAGTGGAGTGGGAGGCCACTCTGCGACAGTCCTCGCTCCCCTGTGCACAGAGCCTCAAAGTTCTTTGATGTCTTTGGACACACATCTGAGAACAGCTGAGGAGAGAAGAGATAGCATGCTGTTCTATATTAATCCTTCGTTTTCTCATATTTACATTCTGAAAGGCATTTTTCTACATTAAAATCACATTTTAAAGTTCATTTTCGAACGTAACAGCATAAAATTGATCCGAAAGGTCTCACCTCAAAACATAACCTCCCAGCTGGTTCTCCTGCTACCTGGATGTCCATGAAGACAAACTTATGCTGAAAAGAAAGGATGGAGGCTTGATAACCAAAAGCAACAGCCACGGTTTTAATTCTTTAACAAGCTCTGCAGATTTACATTAGTTTCAGAGAACTTGGTGAATGCCAAATTTGCTCAAAAAATCTGTTTTTGCCACGTTGGAACTCCTTAGTAATTGAGATATTGTCTGAAATCAACACTAAACACAAGTTTTACATAAGAATAAAACGTTAAGAGCATGTTTTAATAGCAATAAAGAATGATTGTATTATAATTGTTGTATTATTTTGGGAATGAAACAGTCCATACATCCACCCATCCAAGCATGCACCCATTCACGCATCCATCCATCAATAATTAACAGTTTTACTGCATAAAGACGAGCTCACCTGGTTCCAATTTCTTTGTCGTTTTTCAGTGTATGTTGAGGAGAAAATAAGCAGTCTTAGGCTATTAACAATCCGCTTATCAAAATATCAAACTGCTCCAAAGGCAATGAGGCAATCAGCAAAGAGCTTCCAATCACTGCTTCAAAGCTTCTTATCAGTACGTTTTGCAGTCATAATACCATTAAGTTCCCTCCGGCGCTAAAAATAAACTCAGCTTGAGAAATCCTTAAAGATTTGTACAGATTGTGAAAAACAGACCATGCAAGGCATATAAAGTACTACAAGGTGACCTGCAGCAATCTGGAGTGGCAGGGCTATACGTAATAATAGTCACAGGAGGATGCTGCTTTCAAAATAATGCATAAAATAGAGAGATCAAATTTTGTAAAAACTATTATTTATAATCTATTACTTTCAAGGTACTGTGGACGGAATGATGATGAGATCAATGAATTGGAATACTGTTCATCATTTCAAAAACTAATTTTAGAATTTTACTGATATTATTTTTTATTTAGCCTTTATTTAAAGAGGAAAAACTCACCAAGATTTAAAATCAAATTTTCAAGAAAAGGAGAAGTTCTTCAAGAGAATTAAAACACAATATATAACAAAATATTGCATATTTCTGGAGGCACATTTGGCCATTCTACTTTATTTACGTGTAATTTTTGTTACTGTGGTGTCAGCTTACTCCAGTTTTCTGGAGGTGTTTGGTGGAGTACTCCTCAGCGATAGCCATATAGAAAGCCTCTGGATGAGTGAAAGAGAAATTCCACTGATTCTCAGCCCAGCTGGCGAGTTGCTTTTCATTACCGACGAGAACGCCGTTAAGATAGCATACCAGGTTGCTGGAGTACTGCCACATTTCACCACGCAGCTCCTGAAATCACAAGTTCACAACAATAGCTGTGTTGTGAATCAGCATTTTAGAATAACGATGGCGTCAAACTGCAGCGAGATCATATCTGCGTAGGAGTACAGCATCATAGCCCTCAGCTTTGTGCACACTCAGTCGTTTTATCTATAACATTATCTCTCATCACAGATTGTGGCATCAGAAAAGCAAACTATATGAATTTTTTACTATCTAAGACGTTTTCACACTAGTGTTTTTTTTTTTTTTAGAGTAATCAAAGTGCTTGAAATTGTTTTATTTGTTTTGTCAGTCAATGGGTTTGCTTCTTCATGTCTGATCAGTTGCTTATAGTTTCATATTTCATCCAAATTTTATTGAAAAAATCTGTAAATGTATTGAGACCCTGCAGAGGATAGTGAGGGGAGTTGAAAGGATCATTAGAGTTTACCTACCTTCTGTCCAGGATCTATTTCAGATTCGCTGCAGTAACATTGCATTCAAGATCCTCAGAAACGCCCCACACCCACATCAAGTTTGTGAGCTGCTCCTAATAGGTACCAGACTGCTCTTAAGATTCCACACTTTATATTGTTGCTCCTATTTAATGCTTTTATCCATTTAGTGGTTTTATTGGTTACTTTTTATTTCTGTTGAAGATCCCAAAGAAGCACTATCTCATTTTTTGTATGTTATTACCTACAAGGAACACAATTAAATAAAATAAAATAATTTACATAATTTAAATATCTCTGTACTTATTTTAAAACATTTTATAATGATCAGTATACAAGGCCTTGCAAAAGAATTCACACTCCTTGAAAATGTTCATATTTGTATTTATCACTGCTGAGTCAATGCCCACAAGTCTTTTGTAGTTTTTGTCTACCAGCTTTGCACATTTAAAGAATGAATATTTTGTTCCTGAATATCTCAAGCTCAGTCAGACTGAATGAAGAGTCAATTTCCAACTCTTCCTATGGATTTTTAATGGGCTTAAGTCTGGACTTTGACTAGGCCATATTAGGACACGAATATGCTTAGTCTTCCAGGTTTGGCTTATATTTATCATTCATCTTCCCATCAACCTCTGACCAACTGCTGTTTGTTCCCTAATGTTCTCTAACAAACCTCTGAGGCTTTTACAGAATCACAGTATTTATACTGAGATTAAATCACCCACAGGTAACTTCTTAGGGCAATTGGTTGCACTGGACTAAGGGTACTAAGGAGGTTGAAAATAAATGCATGCCACACTTTTCAGATGAGATTTGTATTTTTAGAAATTTTGAAAAACACATATAATTTTCCTTTCATTTGACAATAATTTGTTTGTGTTTGTTTGTCACAGTAAATCCCAATAAAATACATTGAAGTTTGTGGCTGTAATGTGATATGTGAAAAGGTTCAAGGGATGTGAATACTTTTTCTTTTCTGTAGGCAATAATTTACTGAATGAGTTCACCTACCTGTTTCTTGTTACATAGATATATGTGCCAGTCAAATTCAAGAAGTGGCACAATCTTTGGATCCAGAAATTCCTCAGGAAACCTTTGTCTGAGTCCCTGCAATGACAAAGGTGGAGCATTAAATTAATTATTTCATCAAAGGTGGAACATAATATATACTTTATTTTACCTCCGCTATACTTTTGGCAACATGGAAATTTGAGTCTTTAATTACGCCAACGATTTCTATTAGCCTTTTTGAGCCCATTGCTGAAATCCTCAGCGTATGACCAAACTGAGTATCCATAGCAACAGGGTTTTGCAGGCGCATGAAAATGACGTCTTCTTGTTTGAACGTATGGCTTCGATCTACTTCGTGATTATCTTCTCTTCCTCCCTGCTTTCGTTAACGTTAAAGCGTTAATAACAACGATATACTGAAGACGAAGTAATGACTCACAAATTTCATTCAATTTAGATGTCAGATATAATTTATATAAGGTGTAAAGACAGTCGTTACAGCTGAAAGGAAGCGTAACAGAGCAGACTGGAACGCAGCCTTATGACGGCGCCAGTGTTTGAATTCTTCGACTCGCCAACTTGTTTCTTGTTGTTCCGTTTCTGCCGTTTCATTTTGTAAACTTGATTCCGTTTTCCTGGTATTTAATCATGGGTGTTCACGACTTGTGGTCCATCGTTGAGCCGGTCCGTGAGTCGGTGCCGTTGTACAGTCTGAGCGGAAAGACTCTTGCAGTGGACCTGAGCTTATGGGTCTGTGAGGCTCAGCATGTCCAGGCCATGATGGGCAGAGTTACGAAGCCCCATTTGAGGTAAACATACATTGTTCTTTAAAAAAAAGCCTTTATTAGAACATTTTTTCTTGACATCAAGTCCATCGCAACGTATTTTTCATGTTGATCTCAGCTGACAGTTACGGGCTTTGATAAGCAGATTGTAAAGAGACTAATCAGTGGTGCATTTTGCTCACACTGAATGTGAAAGCACACCGGGGTAATGAATTATGGATTTAGACTTAAAAATCTCACGAAAGAAAATGTTTTAAAGCGTAGGCCTGCTGAAAGAAAACCCCCAAATGATTCTGCTTTGTGTGTGATTGTCTTGATGACATCACAAGAGGCACACTAATTGAGCCGATCAGCTGGCGTTAGAAGACACTATGACAGAAGAGAGAATATGGAAAGATTTTGACACACATCTTGCAACTTTTGAATCGCAAGGGGGGCAACTTTACAGTTTAGTGCCAGAGTTTGAGTGCAATGACACATCGAAAGGTGGTTCATGCATTAGAACAGGATGCCTCCTGGGACGAAGGTTCTCCAGGCACCTTACAGTGGCAAAACAACCTGAGGAAGACTTTATCTTGCTGGATGTACCATATATCCTCTCTGGCATAGGAATGCTTCAGGATCCCCCAGAAGGAGCTGTAGAAAGGGGTCACTGGGGTTGTCTTGTGGTTTCCCTCTCGGACCTGTGAGCCAATCGTGGATACACAGAAGACAAGGGATAATTTCCATGCATGTTCTCTGCTTGTAAAAAAAAAAAAAGTAAATGCCATATTCTCCTTGTATCATATATTTAAATTGTACTGTGATCTGACACTATAGTGACACTGCATTTAATCTTAAATAGGCATGGGTCTCTATGACATTCTCACAATATGATAACCTTGAATTACACTAATGTATCATGGTATTTACACAAGCCTAAAATGTAAACTATAACATGATCTAATTGCTTTTAATTTAAACAGAAAGGCTACAATTATTACAACTTCTGCTAAATTAATATACCAATAGTTTTCACAGTTATAATAATCTATAACATTAGTTTTCTATTATTCAGATTTCGACTCAGCAAAACTCTCAAATAAACATTTGCTAAATGTAGCATTTTGATGAGTGACACTCCTTTATTTACCACACCATGGCTGTGAGTGTTTTTTGCAATCAGAAACCTTTCTAAACAATCTTATTTGTCTTTCGTGTAAGTGAGGGAGAAATGAAACAACTGTTGCTAATTCTACTGAAGCTTACCTAAATTTTCTCTAGGCCTAGTGTCATATAGGGCTTAAACATTTTTTTGGAGCAATATAGAATAAAAAGAAATACCTTTTAAGGATGGAATTTGATTTATTGTGTATGAATTAAGTGAAAAAACAAGAAAATAACAAATGGCCATACTTTGGACAACTCTGGTCAGTTTCCTTATGCCTCATGTGATGTCATCAAAGGCATGTACATTGAAGCAGACAACTAAATATCAAACAAAACCAGATTAGGTAATTTTCTATAGATGTCAAACTAATTCAAAGGTAAGTTTGATTTATTTAACAGAAAAGTACAGGTTGTAACTTTAAAAACCAACACAGTGCTCTTTTATGTGCAGGAATTTATTTTTCCGAGTGTCGTCGCTCACACTGATGGGGGTGAAGCTCGTCTTTGTCATGGAAGGAGAAGCTCCCAAACTCAAATCAGAAACAATGAGCAAAAGGACAGAAATGAGATTCGGATTCAGAAAAGCCCATGTCTCAAAGTCAGCCACAAGTACCAGCAGAGGGCGCTTTAACGCTGTACTTCGAGAGGTTAGTTCTGCTCTTTCTGATCACTGGCTGTAAAAAGTTCTCCCAGCCTCTTGTCAACATCCTCTCTGTGTTCTGCAGTGTGCAGAGATGTTGGACTACCTGGGTGTGCCCTGGGTGACAGCTGCTGGGGAAGCAGAGGCCATGTGTGCTTACCTGGACTCAGCTGGGCTGGTTGACGGCTGCATCACCAACGATGGAGATGCATTCCTGTATGGGGCTAGGACGGTCTACAGGAACTTCAATATGAACAGCAGGGTATGTTTCCCGGATTTTGGGTAGTGCAGAATTATTTATAGGACTGAAACGGTTAAGTATATGGGAGGAAACAGGCAAAGAGATTATTTAAAAATTAATAGTTTGATAAAAAAGAAATGATTGACTTTTCAAGGCTTATGTATTACACAATATCATCAGAAATCATTCATGGGGATTTACAGTACATTGCAAAAGTATTAAGAACCCCTTAAAACGTTACAACCACAACCTGCAATTTCGTTTATTGATATTTTACAAATTGATTGATCCAAAGTTGTGTTTGACTGAGAAGTGGGTGGAAAAGTATACATGGTTTTAAATAAAATGTATACAAACAAAAGTCTGATGCATGAAGTGCATTTGCATTCAGCCTCCATGTGTCAGTACTCTGTAGAACCTTTTACTGCAATTACAGCAGCAAGTCTTTTGGGGGTGGTCTCTAACAGCTTTGCAAGTGTAGAGGCTTAAACCTCTTCTTTGCCCAGTCTTCTTTGTAAAGTAAATCTCCATCAGTTGGTGTGGAAAGCAGCAGTCTCGCCCCAATCTTTCAGTTGGATTTAGGTCTGGGCTTTAAGTAGGCCATTTTAACATATACATATGCAGTGATCTAAACCATGCTATTATAGCTCTGACTAAATGTTTAGGTTTGTTGTCCTGCTGGACGTTTAACGTCCACCCCATTCTTAAGTCTTTTGCAGCCTCAAGCAGGTTGTTCTTCCAGTATTGTCTAGTATGTAGCTCCATCCATCTTCCAGTTAACCCTGAACTGCTTGCCTGTCCTCTCTGATTTTATGTTTTTGCATTTATTAATGAGTATTAGAAAAAAAATCCAAGTGATTTACTAAAAACAACATTAACTAACAAAGACATGATTTTGTCTCTATGGTGGTTAGAAAATGCATTTATATTCATCATTTGCTGCACCACTATGGAGATGGTATCAACTATCAGTGGTGTCTAAACCTTTTTTCATGTGGGCCAAAAACTGTCAAGTCAAAAGTACTGGCAAAATAAGTTATTTTTTAAACTAAAAACACACAAATATGTATTGTGAATATTGTTTACCTGCTCAGCAATAAACTAAGCATTCAATATTTTAATTAAATCATAAAGAAGTCAGATTTTTGTTGGAAAGAAATGTGTAATTCATTGTACATCTAAATTTTAAAACGGGATTTGAACGTTTGCCTTATTAAAAAAAAGGCATCAAGTTTGCAGATGATTTTGTTGTTGATTGTTTCCTATCTTTCTTGCCTTGAATAATATTGAGTCTACTCTAGATGGTAAATTGTGTGTGGGGCTGGGTGAATGTGACTAGCATGACTAGAAAAGCGCAATAACTAAATCAAAGGTGCACACATTCATATCCACGGGCACATTTATCAGGAGGAAGTTTGAATCGAACCCACACCTTTCAGATTAGGACAATCACTTTTCCCTTGAAGTTATCATTTACACTCCTAATCCAGAGGGAACTGGTCTGTCTACTTTTGACTTTTACTTTCTCCAGGACCCTCAGGTAGATTGTTACCAAACCTCTCGAGTACAAACTGAGCTACACCTGTCAAGAGAGAATCTTGTTGGATTGGCTGTTCTCCTCGGCTGTGATTACATTCCTAAGGTAGAGAAGAGTGAATAGCTTAAAAAAAGCTACTTCAGAATGTTGTTTTTTGAATGACTTACTTTCTGTTGACTGTACATTTACATGGTTCCCTCAGGGTATACCCGGTGTTGGTAGAGAGCAGGCTCTGAGGCTTATACAGACACTGAGAGGACAATCACTTCTGCAGAGGTAGACTGCACTTCTTCACACATTCACATGACTGCTAATATGTAGGCTGCATTAAATATTTTTCTGGTCACTATAGGTTCAACCAGTGGAAGCAGGAGAGTTCAGACGTGCCAGATGTAGTTGTAAAGAAGGTTTCTCACTGTAACATATGTCGACATCCTGGTGAGCAAAACCAGAGTGGCTCTGACTCCTCTCACACGTCACTGATTTAAAGCCTTTTAATCTGCCATGTTAAAATATACACATATATGAGAGATTTCAGAATGCAAGAAGACATCTGACTGGTTCCTCTTTGGCTTTCAGGCTCAGCCAAGGCACACGAGCGTGGTGGCTGTGTGCTCTGCGACAGTCAGCGATTCTGCCAGCCTCAGGACTTCGATTATCAGTGTCCATGTGATTGGCACTGCTATGAACTGAGCCGCCAGGCCTCGTCTCTGGAGGCAAACGTCAGGAAGTATGTATTGTTTTAAAAAAGGTGGTCAAAACTGTGGAAATCAAAATGTTTATAAAAAGAACAGAACTGGCAAAGTACCAACAGGAATCATAAGGTGAACACATTCAAAGGAATAAATAAACATTTAAATACAGCAGAGCCTGGCATAAAAGGTGCCAGACTCCATAAATCCATAGGACTGCCTTTAAAATGAATTATCTTCTGATCAAATATTTTTAGGCTCAAAATATTTAAATTTGTAACTTTTTTCCAACAAAGATCCACTCCACGCCTCCCAGATAAGAGATGTGTTTAACCAAGCAGAATTGCTAACAACTACTGTCCAATTTGATTAAAACAAGTTTCTAATCAGCCATTAGTTTTCCTATTGCAAAACAGCAAAAGAACAATAAAAACAGTCGGCAAAATTAATTCGCTTCTGTAAATGTATAGTGTGCTTCCCCCAAACAAAACATTTCTCTTGAAACTTTATTTAAACTTTCTTATGACAAGGTGTCACAATTCACTACAGATTTAGGAAAACAAACGTCTTCAACCTCCTTTTCTTTTAATTTAATACGTTTTCAATGTATTTATGCCTTTCTTGCTTTTACTCATGGTCTGTTGCCTGTGACATTTCCTATTGGTGCATTGTCCAGTTTTAATTCTGTTCATCCATTGATACACAGTGTATGCATAGGGTTTTATTCATGTTCAGGACCACGTTGTGCACGAGTCCACTGAAGCATAGGAACCTGGTTTGCTAATTAGGTACTACAAAAGTTGCAAAGTTATAAAATTCATGAAAAAAGTACTTTTGAATCTAATGATCTTAAGTTTTTCTAACTTTTTCTTTTAAGAAAATCGACGACATGATGCAGTTGAGTTAGTAATGATGATTGAGAAATGATACATGATATTTCTAGTATGAAAAGTGTTTTTTATTTACCCTCCTTTATGTGGATTTGCCTAAATAAAATAAAATGAATAAAAACAGGATTTTATGAGCTAGACCAGCATGAATGTTTTCAAATATAAACCTGAAAACGTTGGCATGTTTTTGTTTTTATCCCCATTATCTCTGAAGTCTATATTCGAACTCATATTTGAATTGGCAAACCAGATACATATTAAGGTGCTAGAAGATAGAACCCCATGAGCAGCTCTATATTTTGTAAACTATGAAGCGGAACTATGAAGCGGAAAAAATAGTTAAAATATCTAACTTGTTTTTTTAGGAAAACACTGGCAAGTCAGCAGTTCCCATTCACAGAGGTATATATTTTTTTTCAGTTTTTATTCTGCTTTAAGTTACTGATATAACATCAGCTGTAATAATACTTGAACTTTTTATTCCAGATTATAAACGAGTTTCTAGTTTCCAAAGATAAACCTGTGGCACATTTCAAGAGGAGACAGCCAAATATGCTGCTGATGCAGGTAATGGGATTTTACATTGTGTGTCTGCTAATGCATTTCAGTGAGATGAACAAGAAGGTTTTTGTTTTGTTTTCTGTAGAAATTCGCCTATGAGAAGATGGAGTGGCCAAAACACTACACCAGTGAGAAAGTTTTAGTCCTGATGACATACACTGAGCTGATGAACAGAAAATACAGACGAGACGTGCCCTCTCAAATCAATCCTGTCCGGTAGTTTTATGATGTTTTTAAAGATGGAAAACTGTATTGTTGTGATGATAATGTTATAGGGGTGTGAACGGGACATTCTTTATAATTAACTGTTATTTTTCTATGAAAGAATACTGAAACCAAGGGTGAGGAACGCTGTGGCTTGCTTTGAAGTCATCTGGAGCACTCCGGGTGAGTTAAAACCCTCACTTCTTCCCTTAATAAGTGGTGCTCTGTGTTTCATTTGTCCCCTTGGTGACTTATTAGATGCTCAGGAGGTGAAGAAACGCTGGAGCTGAGTGACACGGCTGCAGCTCAAAGTTGGGGTGCAGGGTGTTTGTCACCGGGTTGTCTGTTAGTGTCTGGCTGTGAGGTGGGGTTCAGAGGTGACAGATCAGTCACAACAGCCACTAGGTGCTAAACCGGCTTCCTCTCTGAGCTGGGAATCCTGTCAAATCAAAGCAGACATCACTAACAAGCCTGTTTAACATCACTTACCTGAGAAAATCTCAATTAACTAACTCACGCTGCAGATTTATGTGTGTATAACAGAAGAACTTAATCATTTAAACACACAGTAGTGGCCAATTATGTAAATCTGTGACCAAGTGGCCAAAATGTTTAGATTCTATTTAGCTTCAAAAAGCAAATATAAGTAAATAAAGAGAGCAGTGGAGATGGTACAGGGAATACAAGTCTATCAACACTTCAAATATTTTTGGGTAATTTTTAAAACAGGACTGCTAAAATGTGTTTGACAAATCTTCTGATATGCAAAGTGACATCGAAATTTATGTCTGAGGCAGGTTTGAAAGGACATGTTTCTGCAATATTCTGATTATTTGTACACAGAAAAGTACATTGAGACCATATTCGCTTGCTTTCACCTTCCTATTTTTGTATTTTGGTTGAATTGCCAGGTTGTGTGTTTTAGGGTGAATTCTTATGTTTTTTTGTCTTTAGGTTTTTCCCATCTTCAAACTAACATTACTATTGACTAACATTCAAAATTGTACTGCAATTTAATTTCTGTTTTCAATTTTAATGTCATTCTTTGGCATTGAAATCTCTTCAAAATGTCATGCTTTATTGGTTTCCGCTTGGTGATGTACTGTAAATCTACCAATTTACATATATAGGATAGGGGGGAGAATTACTTTTTCTGTTATTTTTTTCTTAAAGCCGAGAGACTTCATTTGCTAAAAATATTCTGAAAAAATGAATAGTTTTTATGTATGGTGGGGAAAGAAATTAATAATTCAGATTTATAAAAAAATTTAAAAAGTAAAGGAGCCCTGATTCATTCACAGGAATGACCCATATTTCCTAATTTAAGTAGCCAAACATAGGGCTCATGTGTCCTAAACTAAATGTGTTACTGTTTCCTTTTTGTCTGCAGAACATTATGCGTTTCCAGAGGACCGACCCACAGAGAACCAACATGAGGTCAGGACGGTGGAGGAAGAGTCGTTCTTCCGTGTGGCTTTCCCGGAGCTAGTTGAACGCTACCTACATAGCAAAGCTCTGTTTGAAGAGAACAAAACAAAACGTAAGACAATTATTTTCACTTTAAATATTTATTACTACATTCTGTGTTCAGTACAATAGTTTTCTAATGTGTTTTTATATTCTCTCACTGTATTTTCCATAAAAAGGCTCTCCTGCTGTTAACAAGCTTCCCAGATTCCCCAGTCTGAGCTGACAAGGCTGTACAGATCAAAGCTGTTTAAAGGTTTTACATGTGTCTTTAAGGATCTCGCTTACAGGAGCTCTGACACCTGAAAATGTAGTTTGGCAGCTCAAACACTTCCCGCCAGAGGCTTTAATGCAGCTGAGAAGTGTCTGTCTACCAGGATTTACTTACTTTTTTTCGCCCCCACAGTAATCATCAATACTAATTTACATTTAACCCCATTTCAAAAGAAATTTGGCAAACAAATCTATATTGCGTTGTCTAGCCAGCCTTTTATTTTAGAGACCATATGAGGCAAATATATAAAAAAATGTTAAAGTTAAAAAGACAAATGAGGAATAAATAAAAAATCGGTAGCAGCCACAATAAATAGAGATGGGAAATATGAATAGGCACTCTATGCCAACTGGGAAATTTGTATCAACAGTATTTTAACAATGGGTGTTTGGGATTTACCTGCTATGGCTTTATTAATCAGATGTTTTCAACTATTTCTTTCTCTTAACGACTGAGAAAATGTTTGAGTCCCTTTTCTTTCTCTCTCTCTTTTTTGTGTACAGAGAAGAAAGCAAGAAGGAAAAAGGAGAAACCATCTGATATTTCTGATGGTGTCTCGGATCTCTTGGCCCAGATGACACTTCAGAAGTCCTCAGTAAAAAGGACCGCTCAGACACAAACTCTGCTTCCTTCCAGCTCACACTCTGAAAAAACAGAAGTGATCATTTTGGACACTCCAGTGAAGCAACATCTGAAAGAAAAAGAAGCCCACCAAGCCTGCAAAACTCTGCCTGGTGTTGAACCAGAAACCGCTGGGTCACCTTGTGTCTCTGCCGTTATTGACGCTTTACATCTGAGCGATATCGACTGGGACGCTTTGTCTTTCACCTCCTCGCCTTCCTCACAGGCGAGCCAGGCTGCGGAGCCCGAGCGAACTAAGACGACGGACATTGATGAAACACGAGCTGGAATCAAACAGCCAGAGCTCTGTTACACCGAGTGTCCTCTGAGAGACAGAGTCCTCATGAGGAATGCAGACAAATCTCTGGAAAACACGGCTGTGGTTTCAAAGCATCTGAACTATTTGGTCAATTTACATGAAAAACAAAGTGGAGAACCTGCCGGTGAAGGTAGCAGTGGTGGCACTATATTACCTGGTAATAAAAGGGAACCGCTCACGAACAAAACCCAATGTGTATTAAAAGAAAGCATTAAAAGCTCAAAAGAGCAACAAATTATGTCACTTGAAGCTCAAAGTAAGACAAAGAAGACAAATGCTTTGTCTTCATCCTCTGCTCTGCCACAGAGATGCCATTCTGACCCAGGACAAAGAAACAAAAAGAGCAGCAGCGTGTCGCATTCCTCCAAGAAGAGTGTGTGCACCAGCATGTGCTCATCCAGTGAGGACGGTGATGTTGAAAACCAGCAATCTGGACCTCAACGGCGAGCTAAATCAAAACAGGCAAAAAAAAGTAAGAACAGCTTAAAATCAGACTTCCCTCTGAAACCTGTTTCCAGTCAGTTTAAAGCTGCTATTCCTAAGACTTCACAACAGCTTCTGGTTTTTGGACCAAACTCACAGAGCCATGGGGAAAAGGTTGAACATGAAACAAATAGCTGTCAGGACGTCCAAACAGCTAAATTAAGTGATGATGAGATTCTCCAGGCTCCTGCTTCACCTGTTATCACGTTAGAGGGTGAGGATTTGGTGATTTGTAGTGATAGCCCCCTGCCACTGGCTGAGAGACTGAGATTAAAATTTCTGAAGTGAAGAGCACCTGTTTTTATCTTTAATTCACATCTCATTTGCTTCTAGTTGATTCCTGTAGTTTCTTAGATTTTTAATAAAAATGTAAAACTTTCTGCTTTATGAAAAGCAAAATGCTGGAGATCAGGTTAGGTTTAGCATATTGTGACCAAGTTGGAGTTTTATTTGTTGTCTAAAAATAAATTTACAAGGTTCCTTTGTAGTCTAGAATAAATCCAGCTAGAGCTTCTTTTGAACACTGAAACTAAACCATGAACCTGCCCAAACTCCCCATCTTTAACCAAACATCATTTAAAGGAATAAAAGAATTAACCAAGTCACAAGTCTTGCTCTAGTTATGTTTTATACATAAATCTAAAATCATCAACTCAAAACAGTTTTCCAATACAGTCTGGAAATGTATCAGATTTGACTTTCCAGGTCTGAATAATTGTGGAAAAAGAAAACTGAGTGTGTAAAAAATTTTTCTCCATATTTTATTCCCTGTTCTGTTGTCTAAATCCATCCATTTGTCCATGCATCATCTGATCATCCATCTGTCCATGAATGCATCCACTGTTCTTCATACTTTCCTTGCTTCCATCACTGCTTCCTTTTTTATTTTTACTTTAAAAATTGCAGTGTGAACTGTGGTAACTTCAGCCAGGACAATATATGAAATTTAGTCTTTAAAAAAATTGTAGCAACCCGGATGTAGTTTTAAGATGAACTACAGTTTTTCTTTCTGTTAAACAGAAGTGGAAGTTGTCCAGAAATTCTGAATTTTGAAAGGAGTGCAAAGAAACTTAATGTTGTTTTCTCCCAGTACTTTTCCCAGCTGAAGGAAGCAGGGACAGAGGATGCTTAACCCACTGTTTATTTTACCAGCACAGCAGTGTTGTGTCTCCTTGATCCTGAGGGGGGCTCACACCTTTTCAGACATGAAAGGTCTGGCAGAAGCTTCAGTGACAGCTGCATCCTATGCCCAAATAACATCTCAGCAAGAGTCCTTTTTGTGATTTAAACCTAATTCTCTAAGAATAAAGGTATTAGAATAAGTAAGTTGTTTTTAAGATGAACTTGCATCTTAGAGAATATTTCAGTTTTACGAAACAGCATTCTTAAAGGTAACCCTTTTAAGATTTTGAGTGTCTACACAAGGACAGTGATTGGGCCATAACTTTTGTGATTTTGACCTTTTTCCTGCTGAGCTGAAACATGGTATTTGTTTGTGTAGTGAGGACACACGCAGTGCTGGCTTGTCAGAGTGGTGTGAATGTCTCAGGTGAAACAGCAGCCTTCATTAAGACACATCACATCAAACTGACAATTGTCTCTGTGCAGACTTTAAAGAGTAATTTCCCAAAGAAGGAATCTAATTATTTTTCTTTCTATCACATTAACCGTCTGTTTGGCCTTATTCACACCACGGTGATAACGAACCACGTCCCTTCGGGAAGGTTTCATTTTGTCACTTGTGTTGTTCTTTGAACTTTTTTTTTTCTTCCCCTAAGCTGTGAACCCATAAAGGTCCGGAGATCTGCTTCTATATAAAACGCGTTTGGCAAAAAAACAAAAACACACTCACTCAATCCGCCCATCATCCGCCTCACTGAGCAGCGGTCTGGATTTCCAACATGGATCTGGAAGCTGTCACGGCTACAATCCTGTCTGATTGGAAGAGTCTTGAGAGTCCTTCTGGAGACAACCAAGAGTCCATCTGTTCGGAGTCCCCCCTGGACTCTTCGCTGTGCTCCTCGCCGGAGATCTGCTACCCCATCTCCCAGCAGGAGATCAAGGATTTATCCTTTGGCTGCACCGGGCGCAAAGTGACTCCACCAGGGCAACGGCAAAGCAAAACAAAGATGCCCGTGAAAAGGCGCATGAAGGCCAGCGAGAGGGAGAAGATGCGGATGAGAAGCCTGGCAGAGGCTCTGCACCAGCTCCGCGACTACCTTCCGCCGGACTACAGCAAGAGAGGCCAGCCCCTGACCAAGATCCAAACGCTTAAATACACCATTGAGTACATCAACAAGCTTTCAGACATCCTGAGCCGTGCGTAATGGACGCAACGTGGACCGCTTTTTACGCAACATGTCAGCTCTCATCTGGAGCCCATGCTGAACTCAGCTGCTTCGTGTTTCATCACAACAATTTGAGGTCTCTCCTATTTGACAATTGATTGGAGATTTTGATGTAAATATTGTTTGGGCACTTGGAAAGTATTTGTATATGAGGCTGCCCTTTTTTTTTGGAATTGTGATTTCAGTTTTAAATATATAGACAATTTAGTTCCTGAATGGTATGAAATGCTATTTTACCAAGCTTTGTTTTTTATTTTTTGCTGAACAAGAAACAAGAGAAACATTTTTTTTATATTATGCTGATTTCAATCCCTTCATTGTGTTTTGTTCTAATATTTAGGTTGTGCATGGATTTTCACGTTTTGTGTTTGCAAACCCATTAAATATGTTGTGTTTGTGTGAATGCCATGCAGCTTAAAGTATTTCATGAGTCACACACCAGTTTTTAAACAAACTATAATCATTTGCGTCAGGCCGCTGTCTTCATCTTTTCTTACTCGCTAATAATTTTTCTGTTCAATAAAATCATCTGTTGAATTGTGGTTCCGTTAAGCAATAAGTAATCATCTGGGCGTCATTATGAACTAAAATATGTATGTAATTCGTTCCAGTAAATCAAGATATCTTTTTCTTGTTTTCCATTTTTCTCACCATGACGTAATGAAGATCAGTTCTTGTGATCTTCATATAAATATTGTTTGAGCACTTAGAAATTATTCTTCATAAATAAGGCTTCCTTTCAGTGTTAAGACATAAGGAAAATAAAAAGAAAGCAACTTTACACGTTTTTGCTTATTTTTGCGGACCAGAAGTGAAAAATAAAACATACTTTTTTAAATCCTGGTTAAATCCCTTAACAGTTTGGTGCAAAAGATTTTTTGGTAAATATGAAGTATTTTGTGCTTCTGTGAACGACAAGGCTGTTCAAAATAGAATAGTATTTTCCTTCTGTTTTAAAATAATTTAATTCTAGATTATTCAATGAAAATATCCGTTGAACGATCCAATAATAAGAGGCAATTACTTGCATTTCAGAAAATTCCAAATGAGATGATTTGGAAGGCAGGTGACGAACAGCCAATCAAAATCCATATATACCGAAGTGGGCGGGACTGTATCCTTAATGTCTCACGCACAAAGAAATCTCAACCTAGGATGTCTGGCGAAGCCGCCATTTCAAAACGTTTAGGAATTACAGGGGCTGTGGAAATTTTCTATTCATATATTTTTTATTTTTCTACCATATTTTTATTTTGACTAGGAAAAAGGGCATTTACTTTTAATTTTTTTTTTATCTTGCCTGTTTGAACAATAGGGGTAAGTCACATCTCCTTTTTTCATCTCCCCGAAGCTGTAGAAATGGTTAGAGAAACGCCCCTTTCATGCTTAACTGGCCTTTAGTTATCCTTATTACACACCTAGTGCTTATTTTTGACTTTTAATTGGGCTGTTGTTCATAAGGTGTTTTATAAATTCGCCCAACAACGAAGCAGACCCAGACCTACTTAGTCAGGGATTTTAGCTAATTCCAGGAATTAGTCAGAGCCCTTCAACGTCTTTTTGACAGCTATACTCCAACCTTTTTTGCACAACTCGTGGTTTCATATGTTGCCACATATTATAAAGTATTGTTTAACGTGTTAGCTTCGTCTAAGTCACATTAGCTCCTGGATTTATATTACAAGCTAATACAACACCAAGTGCCAGTTAAGATAACGAAAGGAATGCTTCCATTACGTTCTGGGTTCCTGTAGCTTTGTGTCCTCTACTACCCATGGTTACCCTACTTAAAGGTTAGATTTATATGTCATGTTCTCATTGTTTGATGAACGCTGTTATTAGCCACAAATCAACCGATAAAAGCTGTGTTGAACACTTCAATCTAACATACCATGTGTGTTCCCTCATATAGACGAGAAATTCCTCTGTCTACTGTTAAAAAATACACTGTTAAATGCATCCCATAATAAATTGGAAATAACAGCATAGATTTCGGGTTTGTTTAGTCAGTCACATAACTAGGCCCACGAACTTCAGAAATTAAGTTACTTGAAAATGTAAATATCATACATTGGGTACAGTAAAAGCATATGAAGGTTCTGCAAGAGAGTTAAACATAATATCAAGCAGGAATTAATCAAAAATACTTAATAAAATGAGGTATGAAAGAAAATGGGCTGATGATCACTTGTAGTATGTAATATTGTTCTAAAATTGTAGACCTGTGGTATTTCCTGGAGGCTGAGCAGTAGGTGGGGGTTTCTATGGTAGATGATATTTAAACATTCTGGGAAAGTATGGAATTTTATTTAAGCATTTTCCAAGTCTGGATAAGAATGAAAAACAAATATGGAATATGCTTTAAAACATGTCACTGGGAGTGCAGGACTTAAAGTTTTCAGCAGTACAGACATGAAACACATGGCCAGGGCATTTCCCTATACCTGTCTGAACTCTGTGTGGCAATAGTTTTGCTGACTGACTGAAGACTTTCAAAGTGGCTCAGATACAAACATAGTTGTAGTATTTCACTCTCAATTTGTTACCTGCATCAGGTTGTTGTGGACAACCTATCTCTAAGATAAGAGGATCATCTGGTCACACTGGTCCGTTTTGGATCATGAGTCCTGTGCTTCTGCTGCTGTCTTTGCCTTGTATCGCATCATTACATCTCACTTCTTGAACTACATCTGTGCCACCACTTTCAGCTGATTAATAAAATTCTTAGAGCATGTTTTGATCGTGGATTAAAAGTATTTCTCTGACCATCATCTGGGGTCTGTATGTAGCTGTTTGATAGGAGGTTGGAGTGCTTCATGCTTTTACTGCCTTCACAGCCATAGCAACACTGTGCTGCTCACAGGCTCCTTGGTTATTGGTCAGATGTGGCTGATGATCAATATTGATTAATGTAATTGATTATCAATCGAATTGACGATATATGTATATATTATCTCTAGTATTCATAAGAGGTTGACCTTTTTTGGGTTTATTACTCCTTTTAGAGCAAGCTCTTAAAAGAAATTTAGTTTGTTTTCATGTCTTTCATTGCAAAAGGAGATATATAAGGATATAAGTATCCTACTTCTCTACTCTGGCCAGCACATGCCATTGCCAATTTACGAGCACATCCTCATTCATGCTCCAAAATAATGCAGATGATGTTTCTTGTTTTGAAAATTAAGTGACTGAGCATCATGAACGTATTTTTTGCTACATTGCAGATGCAGAAGTGTTTTGCTCATGTGCACATTTGTTTCACACATCATAAAATACAGCACTGCAAAGCTATGTAAATAATGATATTTTTTTTGTAATTAAAAAAAAGTTTAATACAATTATAACATAGAAAAGGCCATGGAATAAAGTGTTATTTAAGATCTGCTGCGTTAATTTAAAATCTGTTCTGATCGGATCTGCCAAATGCGTTGTCAAGAATATCTCAAATAAAATTGGATTAGATTCAACTTTATTGTCGTTGCACGTCACAAGTAGGGGCAACGAAATGCAAATTGCATCCAACCAGAAGTTCAGTAGCACTAATAAAATAAATATGGTATATAGATAGATGGTATATATATTGCTACAGGTAATTAGAACACTCTTAGTGAAAATGCAATGTGTACAGATTGTACAGTATTAAAAGATTGAGAATATATACATTGAATGTACAGTGGTGTAATGAATAGAGTATACAGAAATTGATACACATGTATTTATATTATATATAGTAGTGACACAAATATGAAGGTATATAAATGTGTCTGCATAAAAAAATAAGCTCTGAAATTACATGCCATCTGTCTGCATCATGCTTGATTATTATGGAAGTAAAATAGTCTCATTAGAATCAGACATTTTTTAGACTTTGAATTTATAACACTGATTTTTTATCCTGTGCAATTGCAGGTGAATTTCTGCAGGTGAATTTTTGCTGGCAAATTTTAAGTACAAAAAAAATTCACATACATAATTGCACAGGATAAAAAATTCAGTGTCATAAATTCAATATCTAAAAAATGTCTGATTCTAATGAGACTATTTTACTTCCATAGATTACCTTATAGCTGCAGGGGGCATATAGAAATTTTATGCATGAAAACCTCTTCTTTTGTTCTGGACTTTATATTTTTTACACCATGGAGCGTAAAGTGGTTTTGAATAATAGGTTTTCTATTTTATATTATTGTGGGATCCTTATCTTTATTAAATGTTTGATTTCTTAATTCGAGGAGGTTAAAATTAACATACAAGTGTACATAAATATTCTGGATAGTCTCCTTTGTAACAGTAACTGTCCTGACTGACTGTTTTCAGATGGATTCAGACCCTGAACAGAAGCCAAAAGTGTCTAAGAATGAATCCCAGAGATCTGCAGGTGACTTCAGTTCCAGGTCTGTCCTGTGGTGTCTTTTAGACTCCTGCTATATGGTAAACGGTAAACCTTTCAGGTGTCTAGAAGTACAAATGTGAATGCAATGAATGTAACTGCAATATGTATTATACATGAGCCATGCACAGCTGCGTACAGAGTATTCCCTTTTAATGTGAGCCCTTTCTACGCCCATAAATATCCAACATGCCTGATATTCAGCTAAGACTGGTTTTTGTTCTTTCTTTGATGGGAACGGCATAATACTCAAAAGACACATGTTTCACTTGTCAGTTAATATAGGAGTCTACAAGTACTACAAATCTGTGGTTTTTGGGCTATAAATGGATAATTTATGTCACTCAGTTCCTCACAAATAAAAACATTCCTTTTAAAGTAAAGCTTCTCCATGATCAAAAAGGCTGTTTTACTTTGCAATTACTCTAAGTACTAAAACTGTTTCAAAGAGACGCAAAAATAATTCCAATTAATCATTACTGCAGCATTTATTTTTACTTCTGTTGAACAACCGAAATATTATTCACCATAAAAGTAGCAATCCCAGTTATACTGACAACATCAAATAGTATTAGACAGTACTTTTTTTTTTATCCTAGATTAGCTGCTAGCATCAGTTGTTTACAAGCCTTTTTCTGTTGAAACTCGTGATCTTGATGTGACATGAATGTTTCCCTTACAATAAAAATATAACGTACATTTTAAAGTTTAGTGTAAATATGAAACATTGTTAAAGTCGAACTTGTGGAGTGGTTTCAGTTTTCACCTTACTTCCGCAGGGGGCGAGGCCTCAAAGGCCGCGGGGGACGTATGGGCCGAGGTGGGATGCGCGGTGGGCGAGGCTTGGTCAAAGGCTTTGGTCCACCAGGACGTGGGAGAGGCCGAGGGAAAGATGGAGCCATGAATGGATTCGGACCCATGAGGTATCCGCTTGGATATGTTTTTAGTGGACCTGGCGTTAATGATGTATTGTGACCCTTTTGGAAAATGTACTCTCTCAGGCTGTTAATGAAGTGTTTAATTTGTTTTGTTTCATATAGCCCATGAGAATATTAAAAGTTAATCTTTTTTTGCAGAGGAATGGGGAGGATGCGACCTTATCCAGACCTCAGAGGTCATCGTGGTAGGGTTGGTCCAATGGGTATGGGTCGGGCCGCCCCTCCTCTGCCTCCTCCTCCTCCTCCTCCTCCTCCTCCTATGCACTTTCGAGGCCCATTCCCACCCATGCCAAGGTAACGTCCTGACATTGTCATATACAGGGGTTTGACAATGAAACTGAAACACCTGTCATTGTAGTGTTGGGGGTTTTCATGGCTAAAAGTGACCAGCCTGGTAGCCATTCTTCATTGGTTGCACCTTTGCACCAGTAAGAAGCGATGTGAAGGTTCAATTAGCAGGGAAAGGGGCCACAGTTTTCCCAAAAATTTAAAATGCACAGAACATTATGGGTGACATACCGGGAGTTCAAAAGGGGAAAAAATTGGGGGTTTGGAAACGTCTTGCTGGCGCATTCTGTGACCAAGACAGCAAGTCTTTGTGATGTATCAAGAGCCACGGGTATCCAGGGTAATGTCAGCATACCCCCCAAAGAAGGACGAACCACATCCAACAGGATTAACTGTGGACGCAAGAGGGCTGTCTGAAAGGGATGTTTCTGGTGCTAACCCGGATTGTATCCAAAAAACAAAAAATTTACGGCTGCCCAAATCACGGAAAGAATTAAATGTGCACCTCAACTCTCCTGTTTTCCACCAGAACTGTCCTCGGGACCTCCCAGGGTCAATTACACCGGCCCGGGTGCTTAAAACCCAAACTTTTTGGTCACTCAATGTCAATTCCCCGTCTTTTTTTCAATGGTTTTGCAAGGAGGGGGAAAAATCTTGGCTGTGGCAATGTGAAACAATTATTGTTCTCTGATGAGTCCAGCTTTACTTTTTTCCCCCCAAACATCCAGGAGAGTTACGGTTGTGGAGAACCCCCCAAAGAAGCGACCCCCCAGACTGTTGCATGCCCAGAGTGAAGCATGGGGGGTGGATCAGTGATGGGTTTTTGAGCTGCCTTTCCCCTGGGCTTTTCCCTTTTGGGCCCGATACTTTGCCTAGATGGGCGCGTCACTGGCCAAGAACCAAACCGAACCAAATTTTTTAGGACCATGTGCATCCAATGGTTTCCCAAAACATTGTAACCCTTTAAAGGGGGCCCCCGGGTTGTATCAGGATGACAATGCACCAATACACACAGCAAAAATGGGGGAAAGATTGGGGGTTTGATGTAACAGGTAAAAGTTTAAACATCTCCCCATGGCCCTGCACAGTTCCCCGATCTAAATATTATTTGAGCCACTTTGGGGGTTTTTTTTGGAGGAGCGAGTCGGAAACGTTTTCCTCCACCAGTTTTCCTTTAGTGACATGGCCACTATCCTGCAAGCAGAATTGCTTAAAACCCCTCTGGAACCACTGCCTCATGGTAAGCCTACCCTTCCCTATCGCCCCTCTCCGTGCAGGGACTTGTATATTTTTTTTCCCCAAAAATAAATTTTGACGCGTTTTGGGGCCGCAAAAGGGGCCCCTACATCATACTAAAAAATTATGGGGTCAAAAACCCCAGGTTTTTTTTCAGTTTCTTTTGTCCCAACCCCTGTACTTTTTACATAAAAGAATTTTATATTTTACTTTTTTTGTCAGTTCACATCACCTTAAGCTTCTTTACTTGACGGGTACAAATCACAACCTTATTTTATACAATCCAAATCTGTATTATTATTTCTCTTCTAGATATTTTTGGCAATTATACAGGTGTCACAGATATGTCAGCTCTGTCTTTGCTTTGCTACTTTCTTTCAGTAGAGATTTTGGTATTTAAGTGATCTTAGGTTTGTATCAACAACATCCATGCTTGTTTGACAGATCATGCATGATTTTGCTGTTCCTTTTTCAAAGGCATGGACCCCCTCCACCCTCCCCTCTAGGTCACCCTGGTTTCAGAGGGCGCCCACCCCACCCGCGAGGCCGAGGCATGCCACCACATGGCCCTCCACGTCACTTCCTCCCCCGTGGACCAAGAGGGTAAGACTTGTTTCAGCTCTAATAATGCACTTTATCTCGTTGCTTCACTTAAATTTCCCCTTTTTTGGGTTGTCACCTTTTTTTAATCCCTTACTCTCTAAACAGACCTTTTTTCCCCCCCAACGGGGGTTTCCCAATGCAAACTGGTGCTACGGGCTTTCTAAGCCCTAGTTTTTTTTTGTTTTTTCCCTGACAAAAAATAAAGGGCCCTGGTCTAAAATTTTGGGGGCAGAAAAAACAAATGTTCCCTGCCCTTATTTTTATTTTCACCCGTCAGTTTAAGTAGGTCAATGCGCTGCGCTCACAGCTGATAACATTGTTTCTAACTAAGTTCTTTAACATGGTTAGTCTTTTAATATCTCCTTCAGGTGTTTATAATTCTTGATCTACAAGCTGTTTTTACCTCCAAGCTTCCATTGCTACTTCTGTACATGACAGATCAGCTGATTAGGACTGTGGAGCTTTCACAAACACAGCTTGTTTAATAAGTTATTATGAGTTAATAAAGTAAGGTAGTGATGTTAGGGCTTCTGTTTGCAAAGATACTGGGATAAATAATATTATTCGTGTGGTTAAATTGTCTCCATGCACTACTATCCTTCACAAAAGCACAGAACAAAACGGGAGAATCAGACATTAACTGGATATGACATCTATAATAATGGAATGACATGGCTGTGACCTGGTTCTGGGGTGGTGGAAAAGTAATATGGTTCCTTTACAGAACCATTTAAGAACTGGCTCAAGCACCAGCCGTGTTTTTCAACTGGAACCTCAGTGGTGGAAAAGCCCTGTCAGTAAAGGCTCTAAGGGTTAGGGTCTTCTTTTTCTGTTAAACTTGCTTATTTTTTTATTTATAAACTTAACTTGCTTTTTATTACCCATATTTGTTTGGAATTTGATCATGTGCTAGAACAAATGACAGCATTATGGCTTTATTATATGCCTTACTACAACAAACCTTTAGCTAGCTGTTAAATGAGTCCATAAACAGAAACATACAAATTTATTAGCATTCTGAAGCCAAGCTGTTTTAACAGTGCATGAATGATGAAACTGAAAAAACACATCTTCTGCTTCTCACATGTACACAGTTGACTGAGAATAGTTTACAGATGGCTGCTCTTACCAGAGTTTGCCCCCTATTGGCCAAAGCCTAGTATCCAATGTGTGATTTTATCCTTTTACACAGCTACCACAATGGACCGGTCTCTCCTCCGCCTCACCCCCCACCTGGCAGAGGCCAGAGATGGCCAGGCCCCCCTGGTGGCCGCCGATTTTAACACAGCCTGAACTAAAATCTATAAAATGAGTACCTGTTTATTGTAGGACTGGCCTAAAATGGAGAAGGAAAGGAATTGTCCCTCAACTATGTGTCATACAGTATTGAATATCTATAAACCACCCTGTTGCCAAGTATTATTGGTATTGTATTCCGGCAATGAGAGCAAACTTCCTTGTTCCAACTGAAGACACATAAAATGATGCATAACTTGGCAATGTGAAAGCATTAACACATTGTGTTGCTCATAAATAATGTTGGCGCTGCAGAGACTTTTGGTCTTGTTAAAAGATGTTCGTAGTTGAACTTGATGTTCATCAAGGGGAAAAAATGTTTCGTAAATGTTTTGTTAGTCTTGTCACCTGTTAGCCTTAACATTTTTCTTGATTTTTACAATAAAGACTAAAAAATGGTGACACTGTATCTTTAAAGGTGCGAGAAGAGGGGAAAAAGTACCGTCCCCTCAAGGATTAATGTTACACCTTGGACCTCCCTTGTCTTTAACAATATAGTTATGTATTATGTCGCAAAATAGTGCAACAAATATTGTTAAACACTTGCCCATTTGTCAAGTATTCGTGAATATTTAATTTTATAATATATATCTTAAATGTGCAACTATTTTAAGTAATGAATACTGCTTTATGAAGGATTCATGTTGTCTCCAGCAATCTATTGTGAAATGTCACTAAGGCATTAGAAATAAATAGTATACTGAAGAAACTTATTATATTTCAATTTTATTTATATTCACTTTAGTCAGGTAGAAGTTACTTTTTACTCTGTTCGGTTTTTTGAGGTGTTACTTCATTATTCATTGTTATTAACATAACGTTTGTGAACCTGTGAATGTGTTTTATGAAAACGTTTAAGATATGAGACAGTCGTGAAAGAAAACAAAATAAAACAAAAAATAAATAAACTCTACTTCTCATTTGTTTATTCACAAACAAGTTTGAGGCCAGTTTCATGTCAGTGCTTTGCAAAAGTCTTCATACTTCTTGAACTTTTTCCCCATTTTGTCACATTGCAACCACTTAACTTTATTGGGATTTTCTCTGGTAGCCAAACACAATGTAGTGTATATTTGCGAACTGAAAGAAAATACTTGGCTTTGGAACTTTTTCACCAATAAAAATCAGAAAAGTGTGGTTGTGCATTAGTATTCACCCCTGCCTGAGTCAACCACCTTAACCTCTACGAGCCCATCTAGAGGCTAAAATTCCCCCATCCTTTTTTTTAATTTCCCCTCCATCTTCTACTTCACAATTATGCGCTACTTTTTGTTGGAGCGACATAAAATCCTACTAATACTTCAGAGTTTATCATTGCATGACCAAATGTGAAAATGTGCAAGGTGTATGAATACTTTTGCTAGAAACCATGAGAACAATGAGTCACATTGTCAGTGTGAGCCTATGTTGATACTTTTCAAAGATTAACCTTTTAACTACTTGTATGGAAGTATTTCTATAGTCATTGGAAATTAAAATGAGCTTTTACAGAATGTAGCATTTATATTTATTTTTTCCGCACATCTGTTTATGTAGTTTAGAGCTGATATTTACTGGTTAAAAAAAAAGGAATCAAAGAAATATTGTAGAAATATCTATATATGGTAACTGGAAAGCATGAAAAAGGTTTTCCAAGAAATGTATTTGAATGCTAATTGTACTGGAGGACTTGGGACCGCTCCAAAATAAAGGCTTTGAAATGCTCATGTCTTATACCCAAAAAAATCAGTGGTAGCATGTCTAAAAGGAGGACATCATCCTGAAAGGATAAACTCTCTGAGATGACAAAGGACTGTAGAGTTTTTGCCTGTTTTAAAAAGAAATTAATAATTTCATGTACCCTGAATGTGAGCAGGGTGTTTAGATGATCTCAGCCCTGTAAATGTTAAATTATATATACAGGAATATACAAGATAGGCTCTTAAGGTTTGCATATCCATGATCCTTATGTAGCAAAGCTAATCTCTTGCATGGTTAAATTGAAATCATATGATGCATTTATTCCAAATAGTTCAAATTGTTTGCTTCGATGATCCAAACAAGGACTTTGAATCTTCCGATGAGAGCATTTTTATGCTTCAAACCACACAGATGCTGCAGAATGTTTAATTTCTGCTGCAGACCCAAGGGGGGAATCAATTCCTGGTTCAACGCTCTCCCATCATCTGTTTATCTCCATCTCTTCAGCTCTTGCAGTATTTTTTTTGCTACGTCTTCCACCTCTGCAGTCCCCTCATGTCTCTAACTGTGGTTGATTATAACAGACTGACTGTTGTTGTGTCCTGAAGGGGGGCACACAGTATACAGTTAACTTCCCTGGCCTCAGGAGCCCAGACCCTCCCTCACATCCCTCCTCTCCTTCACCAGCGGCATGACACCTGAGAAAATGCAGCACTTCAGTTGACAAGGTGAGCCTCCTCTTGTGTCTTTAATACCTCTCAGAAAAAGAGAGATTTTTTTCTTTCAGGACAGAAGGCGCAGCTACATGGGAGTTTCATCAATGGAAGGATGCTGAAGATTTGTGAATGTTTATACATTCACAAAAAGTGCCTTTTGTGAATTTAAGGGGCATGTCAGACAAGCAAAAAGGTTCTGATGGCTTTAAACGTTATAGAGCTGCACAATATATCGAATCCCAAACATCACCTCAATATCATGTTGCAATACTGCAATTTCCAAAAAACTGCTTGGATGTAATGATTGGAAGGGGCATATTGCAGGTGTCTTGCATGCAAATTCTGCATGATAGTAGGAAGTCTGGAAAATCGTATTTAACAATAGTAAATGTTTTCCCGATTTTGCACAGTCACAAAATGTACAAGGTTAACATGATCTTCAAAGTTCACTCATTTAAGAAAGCGGCATTATTTCTATGGAACAGCTCTGGTGCGGTCCAACTCGGGTGCTCAGTTACAAACTTGGTTGTCAGTTGTCACATTGCTAACTTGACAAATTAAAGGCAGGCTGTTTATAAACAACAATACTTCACTTGTGTGCCACAGAAAATAGGAACTAAAAGGTAAGAAAGCTAAATACACACCGGTCATAAATTCAGCATTTATCACCACTACTTACCTAGTTTCCAACTTTATCAATTTGTTTGCTGTAACATTTTTTGTAAGTTGCCGTGAGTTAATGTTCTGGAGTTCAGCCACTTGTATGTTACAATGTATCACAAGGTGCCCAATTCTGACAGATTACTGAGCATCCTACTAAGATAGGAAAAAAATACCAAGCCTAATCAGTATTGCTTCAATTTGACTGTAGATGGGTAGAAAAATATTTGATAAATCCCATTTTGAAAATCATCTGATCTGTATTGTACAAATAAAAAAACGGTGACCAAATTTTTCCATGTTTGTTACTAGAACTATGAAGCAAACTGTTTTCATGAAGTCACCTGATATACCACTTAAAATGTGCATGCCGTTTTATTATTGTTTTTAAAAAATGTATATTTAAAACGTTGTACTGTGATGTTTATGTGTTAAGTATTAAATAAACATAATACATAAATGTTTAGTGCAGGTCTTGTGTTGCATAATTTATAAAAGCCAACTCCATGTGAGATTTCATGCTGAACTTTACTTCGAAACAAATGTTTCTACAGGAGAACCATGTGTTTAACACAATAATAAATGAATAGAAAATATGAAGCTAAAGATCAGTAATCTGCTTTGCTTGATGATATTACAGTTTTATAGGCAGACAACTGCTTACACTTTTTCCAATTAAGAAAATGCTTTAGACGACCTATTTACTGGATTTGTCATCAATAGGGTGGTCTTTCCACATGGGTTCAAGGATATGATCTGGAATCTTCTCCATAGCTGTCTGTAAATGTGAACAGAGAGGAACAATTCAACTTTATGCATAAATTATTTACAGTCTTAATAAAAGTTGCTGGTTCTTCACTTCCTTACCTTTGTCACCTCCATAGCCACACCTTCAGGAAGATTCCTCTGGATATATTCAAGGTACACTTGTGCTGTGCAACCTGTAATATGCAGTAGCTAGGAACACAAGTTATTAAAATTACTACATTTTGTTTCTGCTAACTGCATTTTACTTTTTAACAGCTCGAGCCCCCACCTCAATACAGCGGTAGTGTGTCCTCATCTCATACTGAACCCTGTGTTTCTTGTAGATGTGCACAGACTTTAGGAGTGTCAGTCGCTCTATGTCTTTGGGAGGTTCCCAACTGGTAGAAAAGAAGAGTAACAAACATGCCATTACAGAATATAATATACTTTAATGAGCTTTTGATCTCTTGCCACTGAGACTCACACTTTGCCCATAGTGATGCCCAGCTCTTTAGCCGCCATGGTGGCGAAGAACTCATAGCTGTCCAACACAGCTCTGTCATGAGCTTTGACCAGAACAAGCACCTTCTGGAAGAGCGTGTCGGGCTCATCTGTGACAGTGATCTGCATGGAGGACAAATTCGACACTATGGTTGATATAAATGTTTCTATTTAAAAACAATGGTAAAACACCAAATAAATGCCACTTACTGTTAAAGGTGTTGAAGATAAATATGTGGCTGTGTGGAAGAAAGGGCTGGGTGTTTGTAGGAGGTGGAACCTGCACAGCACAATAATACAACTGTTACAAAAATGCGAGCCTGTTTTACCTGATTTTGACCTCAGAAATTGTATTTATATCTGCATTAAAAAGGTAAATCACAATTGTTGTTTTGGAGTTTATTAACATTAATTTAGGGTTAAATGAGCCAATAAATAATTAAATATAATTTCCAGTTAATGCTGCAGGATCAAATCTCCTTTTATCCCTTGTCTTTTTACGTAAAACTTGAGGCTTTTCATAGTAATACATCATTCTTTGTCCTTTAAAATGTGCTTTGTATTCAACAAAATAAGCTACTGTTATTACTGTTGCTTCAAAGCCAGCAGACAATAAAATAAACTTACGGAGTTTGTCTGCATTTCTTGTGACTGGAACAAGCACTTAAACGTCTCGGTCCCTGTAAACAATAAAGTGAATTTAGTATAAATCCACAGATTATGAAATGCATGTTGTTTAAGGAGCCACCAGTGACCGACATGGGGAATTTTATGACCAGTTGTCTTCATACTGTTCAATCTAACGAACAATACTGTTTTTTAATTGTTTAAACAGGATGTCTAAAATGAGAAATGTAATTGTTTACATACCAATTGTGAAATTCCACCTAATATTCTGGCTAAAGAGAAAAAATCCCGTCTGAGGGCCAAGGGTGCAGCCATGTTTTTGTAGAGGGCGGAAAAAATAGTTAATGCTTTTTCTGTACTGCCCCCTTGTGTAGCGGAGAATAAACTACATCACCTCTGACTGCATATTTTATAAACGCTAAGCGTTTTTACATGCGAGTATGCAAAAAAAAAAAAAAAAAAAATATATATATATATATATATTTATAAGCAACTATTTTACTTTACTGTAAAAAATACTGTATTCAGAACACAATTCATATAATAGGATCAAAGAAAAATATTAAAGCAACTAACATCAGTATTTAAATTCAAAATAAATAGATATTTTCGAACGTATGTGCATACATATGTTATTGAAATTTTAACCAATTTTCACACCCCGTAAAAATCATTCAAAATAACAAATTTGCTCAGCTTGTTTTAAAGAAGAGACTCAATATTCTATCTTGAATTTCTCAATGGGTGAACAACAAAAACGTTTAATCCACTCAAGCCTCAACGTCGAACAATTAAAGGTAAACAACCAAATGGAAACCTTGGTAACAATCTAACGAAGTCAAACTATGAAACAATGACAAGAATAGAAATATGAAGAGACAGGAGTGTTTACCTGCTTCCATATCAGTCACGCTGTTTCTGGGATACTCAGCAGATCAGTGACAAAAAATGAAGCCCGTCTTGTCTGACAATAAAGAGCCTTTATTTTTATCGACACGTGGAGAAAGATCAAAGGTAAACCGCTACAGTTGGTATAAATAATTCGTTCGGTCTGAGTCACGTGTGCGTCACGTGTCCCAGCTGTCGGGGCCCTGCTAGTGTACAGTAGCTCTCAGGCTGCAGGCGGAGGAAGCGGCGGCAGCAGCAGCAGCAGCAACACACCGAGCCGAGGTAAGCTCCTCTCTGCCCGCTGGTGTTTTCTGCGGCTTTGTTCACAGCGGGGCTGGGTTTATTCACATCCTCTGTTCTCTGCACCGTCTAGCTGTCGCCGTATTTGAAAGCTGTGTTTAAATATAGAATATACACCAGAGTAAACAGTTGTGTTAGCCGTAGCCGTGTTAGCGACAGTGCCAACGGCGGATGGACGGTTAAAGTCTCCGCTGATGAAGGGTCTTCGGGTTCTGCTTCAGCTAGCTGTTCGGCTAGCCATCCAGCTTTAACTGGTTGTTTTCTTTTTTACTACGCTGGCACTCCATAGTTTGGCAGCTATATTGTAGTAAATCTAGGTCAGAAAAAATAAAAATAAACCTAAATAACACAGTTATTCCCGATAGATTAATGCTGCTGCTGAGATGTTTTGGTGTTTGGAGCCAGCAGCTCAACTGGCTCGACCCAACACCCAATTCCCGGCTAGCCGCTGTTGTTAGCAGGCAGTTAATGGCTCTACTCCTGTTTTCGCATCATCTATTAAACAAAAAAAGTTACTTTAATTAAGTGTTTTATTGTCACTGATAGTGTCTTTTCCCATTGTATCACAATAACAAATCGGTACAAGAGCATCTTTTTTGCTGTTACACCGTAATATGCTTAATGCAGTCGTGGCAGGATTGTTGTAATAATTGGATTCTCTTTTATTGAACTGACTTGACATATATTTTGAATTTAATTTAGCAGCAGGGTGTCGTTTTATTTTTTTAATGATCTAAGTGTCTGCTGTTATATTGGTTATTGATCGTTCAGACACTATTTTTGTCTCAGTGCTTTTCATTCCGGCAGCTTTAATGCAAGTTTAAACGTCTATCAACCAAACTCTAGTTGCGTAGAACCTGTTTTTACAACTTCATGCAACTCAAGCTGCTTTTGGAAAATAAAAGCAGATCTCCCCTTCTTTAGCTACGCCAGTGAATCAGACATTTTTTTCCCCCTGATCGGTAGATAAAATACTGAAAAATCTTATCCCCCCCTATTGAAGAAAAATGTGTATAAACATTAAATAAAATAAGACACAAATAAAAACAATAAAATTATTAATGTTAGATATGCCATTGTTTTTCCTATTGCGTCAAAACTGAGAATTTCCTCCTTTTTGTGTACAAAGCATAGGCTAAAAGCATGTAGTCTTTTTTTATGTTTTTGTATAATAAAAATTAGATTAAGGTTAAAAATAAGGTCTTATGCATAAATGGGGATAATCTTGTAATTCCATATTTGTTTTTAAATGCAAAACTGCTGCCTCGGTTGAAGAATCCGCAGCACAGTCTTTTATAAAATGTTTTATATTACAGTCTTCAAAAAAATAAAGAAATAAATCAAAATTGTCAGACCTCAAAGAAAAACAGAAATCGGTATTGGTCAGAAAAAAAAAAACAGTGCATCTCCACCACTGATTCTACTCAAAACCGAACAAACAGTAAGCACAGTAATAAATGTGGCAAAATAAGCTAGTTGACTGTCAGAAAGACAGTTTAATCTGTCAATGTAAACCAGACATGAGCATAATTCTTATGGATGAGATGCTACTGTCTTTCCTCCCCTATTTCTCCCTCTATGCTTTAAAGGAACACTGAAGAATGACAAGTAAAATTAAGCTAAAAAATACATAAAATGAAAGTCAATGATAAAAAAAAGATTACATTTATAAAAGTGGCACCGATCTTCCATAGGGAGTTACAGTTTTCTTTGAAAGTCTGACCTGCCAATTCCAAGTTTGACCAGTGTTGTCACAATACTAAAATTACAAACTCAAAACCGATACTAAGAAAAATACTTGATACCATTTTTTTTGATACTGCTGCAAATTTTTTTTGAACATACAGGTTTTTTTCTAGTTAGGAGCAAAAATATTGATTACAATATGACAATTTCTTTTTAGCTTCCTTAATTAGGGGAAATTTAATTACGATAGGACTATTTAGCCCTTATTTAAAAACGCAAAGCCCTGTTTGGTAAAACAGTAGACAAGAAAACACTTTGTATAAGTGTTAATGTCCTTTATGGAAGTGTGTTCCTTTGATTCAGTCGTGCAATTGTTTCATTATAATGGTTTATCTTCAGCGTGTCATTCTGTGCTTCCTTTTACCCTGTCAATTTGATGTTGACACAAATAAATGTTACTACTGAGGGCCAAATAAAGGACCATTCTATACTAAAATAAATTGCGTTTCAAAACAAACATGGATCTGGCGCATATTAAACATATTTTTAGAGTGTAAACAATGGTCCATGCAAATGTTTTCAGCAGCAGTCCTGTATAATTTCTGTCTTTCTGTTAATTTTGCATCATATTTTCTTTAGTGATAAATTGCAGCAGCAGGGTAGTTATCCATGATTTTCTACATGGCCTTCAATGACTTTACAACTGAAAAGATGATTAATGGAGGGAGTGTACTGGATTATTTCATTGCTTCACTATTTAGTAGCCGACTGAGCGGCCAGTTGATTTCCATTTTTCCTGCCTACTGCAGTAGAGTGGTCAGAACGGAGCGTTGCGTGGTCAGAACGGAGCGTTGCGTGGTCAGAACGGAGCGTTGCGTGGTCAGAACGGAGCGTTGCGTGGTCAGAACGGAGCGTTGCGTGGTCAGAACGGAGCGTTGCGTGGTCAGAACGGAGCGTTGCGTGGTCAGAACGGAGCGTTGCGTGGTTCGGAACTGCGCACCTTGGAAGCAAATCTCGACAGGGGAGCACAGACCGACAGCACACGATCATTGGGCTGACCGTGTTCATGAAGCTAATATTTAAACAGATAGTGCTACCTTATGTCATCTGGGAGGTTTACTTCTTCACTGTTGCAGATACAGGAGTTTTACTGGCCTTTTTAATTTGCTCTTAATTATCAATGTCCCATCATTAGCGTTTCTTTCCTGACAATCTGCCTCATAAGGAAAGTGGTTTCAAACAACGTTTTTGTGTTTGGCTTGTCGGCTAAAGAGGAGCACATATGTTTTTTCGTGGTGTACTCGCCATGTTAGAGTTTAAAACTTCTAATGTTTTGGTCGGGGAGGCTTCAGGGAGCAGAGGAGCTGAGTTTTCTCTGTTATTGCAGCGCTGCTGCTGGAAGAAGTGCGACAATTTGGGCAAATTCGAACGGGTCAGTTTACATCGATTTTGGTACTAATGAGTTTCTTCGCATAAAGGATTTTCTATTTTATTTTTTTTTAGTTCACACAACACAAAAGAGAGCACACGTTGTGGAGGTTCTTTGGCAGAAAACCTATATCATATATATTGTTGTATTTTTTTTTTATATATTATTGTTTTTCAAATCAGCTGAGTGAGATATCTGTCTGATTAATTTTAGCATCTCTGTAGAATATATTGTAAGTATCTATGAGTATTTAGTTCAACAATCATTTGTAAAAATAAATTGAAAGGATACAGTTTCTACATATGAATACGTTTTTGTGTTTAAAAGCAGAAAATTGCTTAAAGAGTGCATAAAAGTTAAGGTTATTAAATTAAAATTATACCTGAATTTAAAATAAAAGAAAACGTAAAAGTCGAGTAAGGAAATAAGACAATATGTTATTTTAAATCCTATATTTAAAAGATTTCTGTTCAGTTTGCTGTGACACTCAGCTTTTTTAGGGTGGACCATTATAGAAAATGGAGGCTTTGCTGTAAGTTTTAGTTCTCGCTTTTGGATTTTTAAAAAACCGGCAACCAGAAGACCTCAGGGTGCTGGAGGGTTGGCAGTACAATAAAATGGATGTTAAATGAAATGGACTACGTCAATAGGACGCCTAATTATAATATCAAATTCAAATGAAGCGGAAGAAGCTTAAATGATGAATTGTTTTTCTAAAATAGACAGTTCTCTAATTAAACACTCTTCTGCTGCGCAGCATAGTCCTTGAACTATTTTAGGTTGGTGCATTAATATTTCAATTAGTGGCTGTGGGCGGCAGGTTAGGGTTTTTAGTGTTTTTACATGCGTGGTTTTATTTTTGTTTTGTCTGATCGTTTCTGCGTGATAACATTTGTTGTTCTGTGTCACCCAGCAGCCCTCTCTAGAATCCCTGAGGCAGCTTGAGCAAGCAGACAGGCTGACGTGATGAGGTTCCCAGGAGAAGCTGAACCCCTGCGGGCTGACAGCTGATAGAGAGGAGTCCCTTCTCCTCCTCTCACACACGCAGTCAGGAACAAATGAGGAGGACCATGAACATCTAAAGCTGACCGATTTGAAGAAAAAGGTCACTCGGACTAACTGGAACCACTGCCTGGTTAAAAGCGCGTGTTGCTTGTTTCTGGGTGTAGAAGATGCGCCTTGTTTTTGATGTCTCTTTTTGCTCCACTCCTGACATGTGGCGTTTGCTACATTGAATGTCTAAGTATTTTTTCACATCACTGTCTTTTGTTGCCTTGTCCCTGAACCTGCTTCAGCCAGGCAGCTTGCTGTTCAAATACATCACAATGACTTGAGTGCCTTTTGTTTTTACAACCCAGTTGGCTAAATTACACAATTAATTCAGCAATGCTAACGTCCACAGTTTTGTGATCCTGTTTTTGCTTTTGGAGAATTTTGATTAATCACCTTAAATCACTGTTGCAGAACGCCAAAGGAAAGCATAGGTACTATGCACTGTTGTTGCTGCCGCAGATCCTATACAAAACCATTAACCTCACAGGAAGAAAGGCACTCATAACAGTACTCAAACCCAGACAAAGATCCCCTCCCTGGGTAGTCCTTTTTTTATTTAAGGGGTGAAGAAAGCTGCAGGGATGTTTGCTGCTGTGGAGCATGGCCCGGTGCTCTGTAGCGACTCCAACATCCTGTGTCTTTCCTGGAAGGGCCGAGTGCCCAAGAGCGAGAAGGAGAAACCGGTGTGCAGAAAGCGGTACTATGAGGAGGGCTGGCTCGCTACTGGGAACAGCCGGGGGGTTGTTGGGGTCACGTTCACATCCAGCCACTGCAGACGGGACCGGGCCACCCCGCAGAGGGTAAACTTCAACCTCAGAGGACACAACAGTGAGGTAAGTAAGAAGTGATTAAATATGTAGATCTGTCTGTCAGGCTCTCTCAGTTCAGCTAAGCAGTTTTGACTCTTACATCCTACATCATAGTGCGACTTAAAAGCTGCAACTATTAAAGTTTTCTGGGACAGTTGCATGCTTCCTACACAGTCTTAAAAAGTATAGAAATTGATTTTATAATTGACCAAGTCTACATAAGTAAGGACAAATGAAAATTAATGTGGAAAAAAGAAATGAGTTTTCAGACTTCATATCTTATTCCAATATCTAAAAGAAAAAAATCTGGATTTCTGGAGAATAAAGGGCATTTCACATTGATTCATATATAGATCATGACTTTATTTTTGGTTTGCCACATCACAATGTGGGGGTTTTGTCAAACAAACTGATAATTTTCATTTTTTAAGCTACTAACAGATGTTATGGACACTCATTCAAAAATAAAAAAAAGTTAATTTTGTAGTTTATTGTTTTTTTATTCTAGATCCATTAACTTCTGGGTTTTAAACTGGACCCAAGGCTTTAAACTAGGTCCGGTATAGATGCCAAACATTGTAGGAACCCTGTAGTTCTGAAGTTTTTTTCTCTGACCTGCTGACACATATCCAGACTAATTCCTATTTTGCTCTAAGAACTAAAATTAACAGTATTCAACATAGTTTGTTATCCAATTTCTGGTTAAATTGAAAAAATTGACTGTTCATAACGAAACATCTACCACATAAATAGCTTTTACAGCAACAGGTCACAGAGTTTCTCTCTGTAACTGTACTATCCTCCTGCTAAATAGACAAGAGGTACAAATCTTTGTAAAGCCAGTTTTTCTCCTTGCATGTTGTCCTCTGTGGTGAAGCCAAAAACCTTATCATAGGGTATATTTTTTTGTTTTTCTACAGTGGCGTTCAATATAATGTTGCTTAATCATTCGTTGACCTTCATCATAACTACACAGTGTAATTTAATAAGCTTTTTTTTGGCTTTGACGTCATTACGTATTAAAATCAAGTGCAGTGTTGATATTATACCTTTGTATTCACGTATTATTTCAGAGTTCACATTTTAAGCTGCTTTTAACATATTTTGTTCGCAGTTAGAGCACTTAGCATGATTAGCTTCAGTGTGTATTTTTCAACTTCAATCTAGGATTGACGTTTTCTCCACTGCCTGTAAACATTTTCTCATCCAATATGTTCAGATGGAGGTTAAAAGCACAAAATGATGAAACTGAAACAATTTTTCAGTAATCTGTTTGGCCTTGTTATCCCCCAAGGTCCGTCTTGCTTTGAAACTCAGACAGAATAACGTTGCGTTCAGTTTTTCTCAGAAGTCGGAGCGTGTTCAAATTGGAAAAACAGTGGAATGGCTAATTTTGTGCTGCCAACCAGGCAGGTGAAAATTCGATGCTACGTCGCCAAATGTTTACTTCTTCCATGTGTGGAGCTTTTATTTATACTTTATGCAGATCTTTTAAAAAAATGATTATATCTCCCATTGATTCCTGGTTTTTTTTCAACACAGTTTTTATCTACCATTGTTTAGTTTTAATGGAGCATTTGTGTTTTTTTTAACCGCAGCAGCCAGTCATAGTGTGTGGGTGTGTAATCATTTCATAGATTTTTTATTTTTTTGGTTATGGTTCGAGGCAAGACTTCTCCCTGACTCATGCTTGTACAGTCTTGCATCAGATCTCCCAGCTGCTCCCAGTCAAAACATTGCTGTGCTCCAGTCTCCGCGTGGTTAAACTCTCCAAAGTTTCCCACTACCGGTGCATCGAGGCCACTGAGCCTGATCAAAAACATGAAATGATTAAATCCCGAGTCTAATATCTCCTGCGTGTGGGAACCTATTGTTGCCGTCAGCGTACAATGGAGCTGGCATCAGAGAGACTGCATGCAGGTTGCAGTTTCTCGTTCTGTGGGTGTAGCTGCTGGTCAGATGGAGCGTGGTGCTGTGTCAGCGTTTCATGAGGCAGCTGAGGGGAGAGTGGCTGAATCCCAACACGAAGTGACTGAGGCGCAGCCAAAATGTCATTTAACTCGGCCCACTTGAACTCGGTCCAAACACTAATTCAGTTGGGCTGAAAGGTTCCTTCTGTTGTTTTTCTGTAATTATTGTGACTGAGAGCAAATCAAGTGTAATTTACTCAGATTATTCTTCATTTATTTCTGCTGAATTTGATAGATGTGTACACGGAAGACGATCATGGTTTTTGTCAGAAGAGAGGGTTTAATTGCTACTGACTTTAATTGTTTGTTCTGTATTTTACTTCATATACCTGACAATAAGCACTATTGGGATAAATAGGTTCTATTTTTAAATAGGTCTTATCAAATTTGGAGAAAAATGCCCATTCTTCCTTTTCTCTCGTCCCAGAAACAGCAAAGCGGAAGCCATAAATATCCTATTTTGTATCAAGTGATAAATAAAAGCTTTGAAAAATGTAAAATCCATCTCTCTCGCCATAAGTTTGGTCTTCTTACAGTGGTAGAAGTCAATTGTGATTAATCTCTTTGCTTAGCAGTGTAATTTTCAATTTTTCCCACTTTTGTCTTCAGAAGTTGCTAATGCAGCATAAAGCGCTGTTTTGTCCCACTGCAGTCCTGTGCTTTCGGTGTCAGCTTCATCATTGATGTGTCCTTTTACCTAAAAATCCCAGACAAATGCACTATTAACCTGCCCCAACGGAAAGAATTATCTGCCAAGATCACTGCCAGAAGCCACCAGTTTGCCCTTCATTCCAGTGGATGTTTAGACCTGCAGGTTTTGTAGAAAAAGCATGCTTCTAATAGGTTGTCAGTGGATCATTTAAAAAAAAGGTAAAAGTCAGGGTTTCAAGCACATTTAATTATTTTTAGGAAACAGAGTAACCAGGTCTTACAATATTCCATTGTAGTCTGCGCGCCTTGGTGTGTATTATGTAAGGACCAAGGTGTGATGTTGATGTTGTCACAGAGCCGAGTTCAAGAGTAAGTGTGAAGCGTGGATGTTGAGAACGCTGCCGTCTCTCGCTGGTGGTTCTATAAGTCGTTACATTGTGTGTTATGGTAGAGTTTCATTGCTAGCAGATGAATGGAATTGACAACGAGCTTTTCCTCATGGGTGGAAGTTTCATGTTCAGGCTTTTTCAGTCAGATAGTTGAATTTGTTAAGCTGCAAGACAAATATTCTCCCAGATATTTAGAAAGGTATTTATACTGCTTTTTCTTGCATACAGGAAAAGAACGATAATCTCTTCATTGTCTGCACTTGGTATAAAATGCCGGACAAAGTATATTCACAAAACACCAGAAGCTGCCTGATGTGTTAAAGGATTGATTTTAAGACTTTATTGCTGTTTTTAAGACTCTAAATGCTCCAGCTCCTCTCTGTATAATGGGTAGCTTTTACATTATTTAGTTCCAGCCAGAATGCAGAGAAAAAGAAACGAGAAGCTCTCAGATGCTCTAAGATTAAGAAGGCATTTTAAAACCACTCACAGGGGAGTTATTGGTGGTTTCTTACCTAAAGGCAGGAGTCCCTGAAGGCATGATCCAGACTTTTCTCTCTAACAAAGAGAGATAAGTATCTTAGGCCCCTAATCCAACAGAGACATGTGAGCTCAGGGAATAAACTTGTGTTTACAATTTTACAGGTTTCGATTTTGTCTCGCAGTGCAGCTTTGCCTTTGGTGGCCTACATGTTAATTCACATTGTGAATTTTGTTTAATCACGTTGTGTAGTGTAACTGTTTATGTTTAGACTTCTGTCCATTCTTCTTCTAACGCTGCAGTTTGATTAATAGTTAAAAATGGTTATTATTTCTTTAATGAAGGAACCCAGCCTGCTTCCCATTCTGTTTCACTTTTTGTTCAACCCATGCATGTTTGTCATGCATGCAAACTTATTTTCTTGTAATGTCGCGAGGATAAATCAGTCTTTACGTCTTGCAGGGGTTCTGTGCAAGAATCCACAATGTACAGTTCTTGTAAAATGACTGGAAACATTTGTTAAGCATTACAGGGTCTTGATTTTCTGTTATGATGACTACCCTCTCTTCATCCGTGTTCCTATGAGCATTGTCGTCTGCCCTCTTGATCTGACCTCTTGACTCCAGACGTCCTGTTCAGGCTTGAATCCTACTTGATGCTGAACTGCATTAAAATGATCTCACCAAATGTGCTTAGTGGAAACGGCAGTACTGTGGTAATCCATCCTTGGCGAGAACATGTTGCATAACTCCCGGGACTCAGCTGCAACCTCAGGTTCTCTTCGTGCTTCCTCCAAATTTACCAAGAGAGATGGCGTGGCCTCCACACTGCAAGCAGAGACTCGGAAACAGCTACACGGCTCACCGTTAAATAGGGTTTATTACATACAAGGCAGACTCATAAACATCTCAGGTTGTAACCCTCCCCCTCCAAAGGTCCTGTCCCGTTGCCGTTCTGTCACATCACAAATCATTCCACCCGGCTTTGCTCATTCAGACTTCCTTGGTTTTGAATCAGCACAGTACAGGGCTTTTATTTAATTAACTCTAGTGTCTGATTTAACATCTTGTCAAAGCAGGGTCAGAGGGGCAGGAGGCTGTGAAGGAAGAGCGGACATTCAGTTACTGTAGCTATGACCTGCAAAAGTAAAATATCAGCAGCTCTTATGGATGTGTGGTCAATATTTTTATTTATTTTTCAGAGCTATTATTTTTAGATTTTACCGGGATTACGATGTTACAAACATGGCAATAAGAAGGTGACAGCTGTCTTGAACTAGTTCTTTTATTTGTGTAAATATTTCCACAGCTTATTTTGAAATGAACACAGAACCTCAGGATGACAAATGTTTAGAGGTTATTGGAGTTGCACTTTTCTGTTTAGGTGTCCTTAGAGTTCTGCTAACTTCAATGCAAAATGAAGTTATCCAATCATACATTACTTTGTTAAGTTTCAAGGCTCGGCTCAACTTCTAGTTCATAAAACTAGTCAATTAGAGTCATAAGGTGCCCAGGTTTTTCATCTTTAGACAGAACCCATTCATGAAAATGGACACAGCATTAAGACTTGTGAGTACTTTATATAGTACTTAGATGGTATCTAGGTATTCATGAACATAAATGTCATCAGAGTGTGCATAAAGCTTTATGTACACGTTCAGGTCACAGTGTATTGTGGGAGCACAGAGTGGCCCACTGACTTGATGCTGTATTCATGTGTATATATTTGTTATGTTGCCGCTCTTGGAAAGCGATCCTTAAATCGAGCAACATGGCTGCGGCCACTACAGGTTTCAGGAGAATCATGTTTAAAAACAAGCCTTTGTCATGTTTTAGTAGTAGGTTGTGTGTTTGCCTGTGACTATTTTGCCCTTTCTGTAATCTCTGCGTCTCTTCATGACGTCTGATCTCTCTGATCGTTGCATTACAGCCAGGTGGGATGCTTCACCATCTTACAGTAATCTCTACGCTAAGCTAAATTTACAACCATTCCCAGTTTATTGTCACCTCTGTGGAAGTTCAAGTACACGTGATGTACGGCACGGGCATGTGTGAACCTAATGTTGATTTATTTAGTCTTTTTATACTTATGAATGGGAGAAGGATGTTGGAACATTCAGATCCCTGTGTAATATGAAGCTTTCATCCGAGTTTCATCTACTTTCTTGCTAATTGTCTGACTTGATTGATTAGTTTTGATGTTAAAACTTAATTGGTCCAGAGCCTACACTCAATACCATCATGTTCACAGCTCCAAAACGAAACATCAGCACTTGATTGAGTTTTTTACTCTTTTTTTTTTTTTTTTGCACTGGAGAAAGTGGTCTACATATAAAATTCCTGAAGCTCACAGTCTCATTATAACCTTCCCTTATATGTGTTTAAGTACACCCTTTAAATGGCAAAGATTTTATTTTTTTTAACCATACATGTTTTTTATTTATTTATGCAATTATTGGTTGAAAAAAAAGTAAAAGGAAATGACTAGAAATATTAAAGGATTATCACACAGAAAATACCATCACCATAAACAGAACTTTTAAGGTATTCTTCTGATTTGTTTTGGGATGCTTCCCAGAGGAATATTCGGATCAGCATGCTGTCTTTGGCATGTTTATGGATAAACTGTGTGACGCTAAACACAAGGCAGGTGATTTCATCTCCTGTTCCCCACCAGGCATGGGTTGGAGGACGGACGCCTCTAAAACATGCTGGACACTGGCTTTTGTAGATGGTGGTAGGACGCCTTTATACTAGGGGGGAGATGGTGCTTTTTGTGTTTGGGTTTATCCAACTTTCAGTGCTTGATCTAGCATAGTCACACTTATCTGAGTGCCTAAGACAAACTAAAACCTTGGCCTGTGTTGTGTATTTGAGCGTGTAAAGCCCACGTGCTTCACTCAGGGAAAGCAGAGCTGCTCTTTTCTTAGGATTACTCCTTTGGGAATAGGCTGAGTCACCGTGCACAAGACGAGAGAGAGACTGGGGGAGCATAGAGCAACGTAATGAGAGCGGTGACAATGTCAGAGAAGCTGGTCATTAACAGTTTAATCTGTGCTGATCTCTGGCAGTGTTTAATACAGTCCTCCTTTGCATCGCACACCTGAGGGCTATGATAATGTGTTTAATCACCCAGAGGAAAAACACAACAAACTCACACATGATTGAGTTACTGCTGTCAGACTTTACATTTTACAACATTACTGTGTTTCTTAACAGAATATCGTCTGAAATATATAAAATCTTATTGTCTGTAAAATCTAGGATATTAGCAGCTCCTTAGGGACTTTCTCCAAATGAGGTTAACCTACTTTTTCTATTTCCATCTAACATGATGCTAAATTTAGACCATTAAATAGTGTGAAAATCAATATGACATTTATGCTTTTTTTAGGCTTCAACTGATGCCTATTTGGAGCGAATTTCACACGTATCGGTGTCTTGATCAAAGCCACTTTGTTGTTCATTTATCTGTTGTAGGTAAGAGGTTACGAAGCTCCTGTCAGGAAAAGAAAATCATTTCCATATCAGTCTAAAAATTGTGTGTTTATAGGTGGTATTGGTGCGGTGGAACGAGCCTTTCCAGAAACTGGCCACATGCGACACAGACGGAGGAATTTTCGTTTGGATTCAGTATGAGGGCCGCTGGTCTGTGGAGCTCGTCAATGACCGTGGAGCTCAGGTAAGAGGCAGGAAGTCAACAGGAAGCGTGTCCGATATCTGTGCATTTCTGCTGGTTATAAGGTGCTACAGTGATACTGTAGAGAAACAAATATATCTGGAAAAGTGGAAGAGACGGTTTCTTTAGTGCCCCTCGCATACTGGCATACAAGATGTGTAAAAAAGCCATAGAAAAGAAAAATAACCTTTGAGATGAACTCCAGGTGTGTCTGATATGAGACGAAAAAATCTAAAGATGAATATGTGAAAAAGCACCTCATGCCAACTGTTGGGTATGGTGGAGAATGTGTGATGCTGTGGGGCTTTCTTTCTTCTTGTTTTCCTGTGTGAGGTTATGCACCTGCAATAAAATATTCATTTATTTTACTAAAACTAATACATTTTATTTAAAAGTGTCTTTCATAACACTCAAGGTCACTGTACAAGACAAGTTAAAAGCGGCAAACAAAGGACAATAAACCAAAAAAAGCAACTTAACATAATTTGAACATTACAGGGAATATGCAGATTTAATAAGGCAATTTTGAGGTGGATTTTAAACTAAGAAAGGGAGTCAGTATTACGGATATCGGGTGGCAGCTGCTTCCAGGCGAATGGAGGAGGAAAACGTGAGGGAGTGGGAGGGCGTGTTAATTCAGAGGAGCTGGGACTGGTAAAGTGGGGCAAGGTTGTGGGAGGCCTTGAATGTAATGAGGAGTAGTTTAAATTGAATTCTGGTTTTGATGGGGAGCCAGTGTAGCTGTTGCAATATGGTGGAAGGAGGGGGTTTGGGGGATGATGCGGGCAGCAGAGTTCTGAACCATTTGAAGTCTATCGAGGGATTTTTGTGGAAGACCATAGAGGAGAGAATTACAATAATCAAGACGGGAGGTGGCCAGGCTATGAATGAGGACAGAAGTGGAGTGGGGGCTGAGGGAGGGACAGAGGTGGTTTATGGAGCGAAGGTGGAAATAAGCAGACCGGATAATATTATTAATATGAGCATGAAAGGAGAGTGCTGTTGTGGATGACACCTAGACTCCCTACCTGAACGGAGGGGGAGATTGAAGAATTGTCGAAGGTCAGAGAAAAGTTAATGGTTTTAGAGAGGGTGGAATTGGTACCAGTTAAGATAATTTCAGTTTTATCTGAATTAGGTTTAAGAAAATGTGTTCTAAATCAGGAGTTGATAACAGAGAGGCAAGAGGAGAGATGGGATGGGGGTAGTGTGGCGGGTGGTTTGCAGGACAGGAACAGCTGGGTGTCATCTGCGTAGCAGTGAAACTGGATGTTGAAGTGGCAGAAGATGGAACCAAGAGGAAGGACATAAATAATAAAAAAAGAAGCGGCCGCAGGACCCAGTGTGCCAATAATTGTAGAGGGTGCTGTAAAAACTATTTAAAGTATAATAAGAAATACTTATGAAATAGTTTAAACAACAGTTTCTCTTTTACAAGGTCTGGATGGAGGGACTTTTTTGTACTTTAAAGAAATCCATTCAGTATTAACAATATTGCATATTAGATTTTAAAGGACTGCGCGCCATGCTGTGTTATATTTTACCATGTCATTTGGACACCATTGTAATTTAATATTTAAAATGCAATTTGCAAGCAGTTAACAGATGTTTTGCTTCTGTTTTTTATGTTACAAAATGTTTTATACATTTCATATAAAACCTGATAAATTGCTGTTTTTGCTAAACAAGTTACAGTTTAGTAAATAAAAAAAAGGTTTACTGCTAGCCTATCGTATAGCTAGTTGAAAGCACTTTTAATCTATTGCTAATCTACACACCTCGTAGCTAAATTTTACATTTATAACTTTTACTGATATGTGATGATCGTTGTAGGTGAGCGACTTCACCTGGTCGCATGATGGCACGCAGGCTCTCATCTCGTACCGTGACGGCTTTGTCCTGGTGGGCTCCGTCAGCGGACAGAGACATTGGTCGTCTGAGATCAACCTGGAAAGCCAGATAACCTGTGGAATCTGGACTCCTGATGACCAGCAGGTAACTTACACACCCTACAGACAAGTCGATTAGGTTTCCTATTTTTCCTATCTCTCATTTAGCCCTGGGTGACTTGTCTACCCTTTTAATTATCTTTTGGATATCTATTGATCACTTTGGATGTTTTTGTTTCTGGTTCTTTTGAATGAAATTTCAGAACATAATAAAAAAATCATTTTTCTGGTGACTACATTCAGTTCTTGAAAAGTTATTTGTTATTTTTGCTTTCTTGCCACACTTAAATGTTTCAGATCTTCCAACATATTTTAATGTCAAACAGAGATGTGTTTATTAAAGGGGATAATAGCAATCTGAAGCAACCTGGCTCTGTGTGGAAAAAGTAATTACCCCCTTCACCTAATAATTGGTTTTGCTAACCCTGGCAGCCCCATCTGCCATGAAGTCTTTGCTATAACTGGCAGCGAGTTTTTAACGTCACAGTGGAGGAAATTTGGTCCACTTTTATTTACAGAAATGTTTTAATTTAGCCACAGGGGTGGCTAAACGACCTGTTTAAATTCATCCCGCCGCATCTCAATCTGATTTAATCTGGACCAAAACTTTCATCAGTCATTGGTCATTGGAGGTGATGTTAGGATGATTGTCCCGCTGCAGTATGCTTGATCTTGAGGTCACAAATGGATGGTCGGAGAGTCTCCTTTAGGATTTTCTGCTGGAATGTAGAATTCATGGTCCCATTAAATATGGCAAGTGGTACAGCAATACAGCAGCCCCAGAGCATCACACTATTATCATCATGTTTGACTGTGTGTATGATGTTTATTTATATATTTTTTTTACTCAAATACTGTGTTGCTTTCCTACCCGACATCAAGGTGTTTTTTAGGAATTGTAAGATGTTATTTTTGGTCAGCTGTGGCTTTTGCCTTGGAACTCTTCTAAGGATGCCTCTCGTGTCCAGCTTCTTTCTTCATAAACACTGACCTTAACTGAGGCAATTGAGGTCTGCAGTGCTTAAGTTGTTCTGGAGTTATTTTGTGACCTTCAGGATGAGTTGCCAGATAGCCTAATCATTCCTGGGAAAGTTCACCACTGTTCTATGTTTTTTTTTTTGTTCACCGCTGTCCCAAAGTCTTACAAATGGCTTTGTGACCTTTTTAGGCGAATAAATATAAATTATTTTTGTTTCTCATCCGTTTTTGAATTGCTTTAGATCAGGGGACGATGGGTTGCTTTTGAGATAATTTGGCCTACTTCATGTTTTCAGACCGGTTCTGTTTATGGGATTCTTGATTCAACATGAATGGCAGGAATCAGACCTGTGTGTGTGTTTTTTTTGTTTTTTTTTTGTTTTTTTTCCCACCTGCTCATCCAAACAGATGGACCGTACCAGAGTCCAGTTCCTGGAGCGGATTATGCCGGTTTGAACCTATCACAGACCCTGAAACGAACCAGAAAACCGTACCCTGGCACGGTTATAACCGCCAGTCTCGGCACGGTTTCTCAGGACCCTGGAGCGGTTCGCTTGCAGTGTGAAAGCTTGCTAGCCCAGCGTTCCAAAAGCAGGAAGAGAGGATGTAACGTAAGAGCAGCGCATTGGATTAGAAGAAAAAGAGAAAAAAAGAGTAAAAGCGCAAATCCAAAGATGAAAACGTTTAAATATGTTTTGTGGGGCTATGTGGAGCAGTGAAGAGGTGTGGGCGCAAAGCTTCCTTTTAACCAATGAAGTAGCAACAGAAACCCAAATGAAACGGACCGCCTTCTTCGTGCTTTTCTTTCTTCTTGATCAGGACCACACTGCCCCCGTTTGCAACTACCTGACGTAGTTTGGCCCGGTCTAAAAAGGTTTGTGTGAAAGCCAACCCGGGCCAACTGAAGGTGTGAATTTTCTCACTTTTACCGATCCCTGGATCGATCGCTGGACAGAACCAGCAGTGTGAATGCGCCAGAAAGAAAATTTCTTGCCACTATTCTCCCTGGGGGAAGATCTGCTCCCCCTGCTAGAGCCACAGAGAATGAAAACTTTTCTTCGAACTGTTACCATAAATGGTTCAAATGTAGCCTGTTTTGCATTGAGGGACAGCAAATATGTTCAGCAGATTTAGACATTATCAGGTAGGTTCACAGGGTCTGTTTAGGGAGCTGCAGAGGGAACTTGAACCACTCTAGCAGCTGTAGATGTGAGTAAAAGAGGAAATCCTGTTGCTTCCTATCTGATTGTATGCCATCTAAATATAGTTTGAAATAAAGCAGGTTACTCAGCTGCTACAAGGAAAATCTGACTCAAATTCAAAAGGATTTTTATTTTACCTCAGCACTATACCATCCTTATTACTAGATGGTAAAATTTTGACTTTCATTCACAAGACTGAACTTTTACCTTTGGTATCTAGACAGCTGAGTGTTTTAGAGATTTTTTTGTAAAAGGCTGCAACGTTTGTTTCCTTTTGAGCATGTTTGTGTTTAATGACTGACTTTACCCACCTTTATTTTTTTCCTAAAACCTAGTTGTTTTGTAGTAGGTAAAAGTTGACTCTTTCCTCACTCCTTTGCTTCCTTTTTTTCTTTAATATTTTTCACAGTACTGGTCGTTGTTGTCTCCCCAGGTGTTGTTCGGTACAGCAGATGGACAGGTCATAGTCATGGACTGCCATGGGCGTATGTTGGCCCATATACTGCTGCATGAGTCGGATGGCATTGTCAGCATGTCGTGGAACTACCCCAGCTTCCTGGTGGAGGACAGCAGTGAGAGTGACACAGACTCAGATGATTACACTCCACCCAAAGGTATTCTCCTCATACCTTTATCTGAACAGAAAACTGAAGCTCCTCACCTTCAACCTTAACTCGTTCGAAAGGATGAAATGTTTTTTTTTACCAAGTCACAAATCTTTCTCTGTTTATGTTTTATGCATAAATCTAAAGTCACATCCTAAAAACAGGGAACCAATGCAGTGTGGAAGAGTATCAGGTTTGGCTTCAGTATATTGAACGTCTGGATGAAAAAACAAAGTAGAGTGTGGGAAAACTGTTGGGTTCCAAGTTATATTATCTGTCCTGGTGTTCCATCCATCCATCCATCCATCCATCCATTCATCCATCCCTCCACTCACAATTACGCCTCCTCACTTTCTTACACGCTTACCTATGTGCTTGCGTACTTACACGCTTATTTTTCCTCTTACTCATTCATGCAAATTTGGTCTTTTAAGCCTGAAACAATAGATATATCTGCATTAAATTCATAAAACACAAAGTATTCTTACAGATTGACAGAGCTTTGCTAATTTGAGCCTAAAAAGCATGAAATTTGAACATTAAGGTTACAGAATGTTACATGAAGCACTTCGTCATCTCACCAAATAATAATAATAAAGATATTTTGTTCCATATCCCGCTTGCAATATCTGGCAGTCATCTCAGTCTTTTTTTATTATTATCAAATAAGGAACTTGGAAGAAATTAGGTCAGTTTGAAGTTTTGATCAAATCGTATGACCAAAGGGCTGGATTAACATTTTGGTATAAAAAGTTGTGCAGTTAATTACCTTATTTTTCTGTCCATGAAGTAGACCTTAGTGACTAAACCTGCATGTCTCGCTGTTTTAACATGGGTGTTAAAACCTGCAGTCCGTTTTAGATTATGCGGTTTATTGAAGTCTGAACAATAAGACATAAACACTCACTTACAAACAGGAATAAAATAAAAAAACATTTGTGCTTTTATTATGTTGTTCAACATAAATTATACGCTTTATTTTAATTGGTGCCCGTTTTGTTATTTGTCTCCTTTTATCCTCACCCTAATTACTCCCAGCTGCCAATGTTGTTTTGTGCAGGGCCTGTCCTCCTTCCACTTTAGTCTTCCCCTCTCTTTAGCACAGACCATGTGGTAAAGCTGAAAAGTGCTTACCTCATCAGAAATGCTGGTTATGCTCTAACTCACTAATTAAACCATTCAATAGGAATTTATTGGCTCACATAGAAGTTATCTGTCAAATTGACAACTGGACCGAGACACCATTCTACATCTTTCTGCTTCTGCCAAATGTCTTTGTCATAATACACATTAATGACCCATTAATACTGCGCTACACTGCATGTAAAAGTGCATTTTCTGTCCAGTTGAGTGAATTTGTCCCTTTTCTTTATACCATCAGCAGTTCTACCAGTATTAAGCACCATAAGCATGCTTTTAAAAATCTCTTACCTTTTGCCTAACAGCCATTTGTTGTCCTTTATATCCTCTCAGTGCACAGCCAGAAACCACTTCTGACAGTTAGCTTCACCTCTGGAGACATCAGCCTTATGAATAGTTACGATGACCTCTCACCCACGCTGATCCGAACCGGTCTGAAAGGTGTGTCGGTGCTCTTAGAGTTACATTAATGCTTTCCTACCTTTTTTATTTTTTGTTGTCACTCTCTATGTCTAAGTGACTGTCTAGCCATTATCTAAAGTGTCTTTAAGTTCATGTTTAAAAGATTTGACGCTTATTTTCTTTTCTCTTATGCTGCAGATGTTGTGGTCCAGTGGTGCTCTCAGGGGGACCTTCTGGCGGTGGCAGGGATGGACAGAGCAGTCCTCCTCTCCCCTGACACTGCCTCTTCTCCACCCACCAAGAACGCCATTGTCAAGTTCTACAATGTTCAAGGAGATCACATCTACACACTAGACACACCAGCACAGGTGAGGACTTGTGAAATGGAAGCTGAATTCAGAAGAAGCCACCGCTGCTGGTTTGGTGCATCTAGGGTAACATGTTCTGCTCTGATTAACATTAAATGTCATAACTGCTTTTAAGATGTGTTTAGTCTTATTTTGTTTAATCTTTCTGTTCATAAGCAGTTTCGAGCTTGGTAGTCTTTCTTTCTGTTACCTGAATGTCATAAAGGGTGTCCCTCAAGGCTCTGTATTAAGTCCAAAGCTTCTACAGAGTTGCGTTCGACACTCTGCAGTCACATTTTTTCCACCCCAAACCATTACTAAACACTTGAAAACCAATAAAAATGAAACCTCCCGGCTATGGTATTTACACCAGCACCTCTGGTGAATTTGTGTCTTCTCATAAATATATTTCTTAATTGATGAAAATCTTTCCGATATTGAACATCTTCTAAAAAAGTCTTTTTAAACTGACGTTCTTTTATTTACCACACCATGTTTGCTTATATAGCACTTCATAAAACAATGGGAACATGATGGTGCAGCAGATAAATAAATCTTATTTTTAAGATGAAAAAGCTGTATATTACAAATTAAAGTGACATTTCATCATAGTGATATTATTAATATAAAGGTTCCTGTTGGATGATGTTTATCTAGGAGTACTGAGATGTAAACCTCTTACCCCAGCACTTCACTTTATACTTTCTGACCTCTGTTGTTTACACACAGACTGTTGCACCAGTATATTTTAATTTATAAATCAATAACTGGCTTACTACCCCTGTTTCTAGCTTCCTATACAGCACTTTAAGAATCCACTCGCTGACTTTTATTAGGTGTTCCTTCAATGAGGAATTTCATTGAGATTTACTTGGGTAAGTAGAGGTAAAATAGAAAAAATTATTTCTGATTTTAACTTATTCTAATATAAACACAATTTTGGCTTCCAATAAAACCTGAGAAATAACAAAATAATCCTGGATTTAAATTTGAAAGTAACTTTCTAGAATCCTCTATGAGAACATTTACAACTGTGAAGTATAAATCACAACAGGTTTGGAAAAATGAGTCACTTCCAGTTTTTACTTTCTGAGATTTAATGTTTTTTTTACATTTTTACAAAAGTCAAACCCAGATATTAATATACTGTGAAACTGAATTTAGTGTTGAGCCTCCCATGAACATTTAACTACATCCTCAATGTACACTCTTTATGGTTGTAATTTGGTAATTATAGTTGTTTCATGCATTCATTGCCGGTAACGAAACCAGAGAACAGAAACTGCTGACTTAGATCTTAGACCCAAGTTATTACAGTTTTAAAATGGCCCACATTAATTTCTTCACTATTTAGTGCTTTTTGTTGCTCGTTGGTTTGCTACAAACGTCTATTGTGCTGCATAGGAAAACACCAGCACTTGTTTCCATTTATTGCCAGCTCCTAACATACATTTGCTGTTTTGTTTGAATTTACCTGAGCTACACCCTGACAAATATACATTGTGTAGGAAGAACTTTTAGCCGGAAGAATAAAGAGTTTGAACTTTGTCCCCTTCTTCTCCGTCACCCTGCAGCGCCCCATCACTACACTCTGTTGGGGTCACAGGGACTCGCGTCTGTTTTTGGCATCGGGTCCGGCGCTCTACGTCGTTCGAGTGGATCACCGGGTTGCCACGCTGCAGCTTTTCTGCCAGCAGGTCATTGCCACAGCAGTAAAGGAGGAAAAAGATGTCACCAAGCTCACCATGCCTTCTCGGCTCTGTACTTACGTCACTGCTGCTTTCGCCCCCACCATCAAGGTAACACAGGGCAGAGGATCCAATTAGCTCAGTGACAGAACAGCCAACGGCTGAAACAAAGTTAAATTGATGGTTATTATTGATGAACTCAACAACACACAGTGTTGTGGTATTGACTAATACAACAAACTTCATATTTCCAGCCGCCCATCCCGGATCCCAACAACATGCGGGATTTTGTGAGCTACCCAACATCCGGGAACGAGCGACTGCACTGTACCATGAAGCGTACAGAGGATAACCCGGAGGTGGGAGGGCCATGCTATACACTGTACCTGGAGTACTTGGGCGGTCTGGTGCCCATCCTGAAAGGTCGACGGATAAGCAAGCTGCGCCCTGAGTTTGTCATTATGGACCCTAAAACAGATGGTAAAACAGGTGGGCCTACATTTATTTTGTATCAGAACTCCTGGTATACTGATAAAAAAATAATTGATAATTGTGCTACCTGGATTTATCGCAGAAACAATTCTAGCATCTTCCAGACATTTTACAAAGTAGCTCTCATTTTGCACGGATAGGGCGAGAGGTTTTTCTGTTGTGCCAGTATAGCCCCAACAGATTCAAAGAGAGCCGTTCTGAGAGCTGTACATTTACTAAACTGTGAGATCTGATATTTTGTTTCGTCAGATGAGATATACAGCAACAGTCTGATATCAGCCATGATAGACAGCTGTAACTGCTCAGACTCCAGTGATATTGAGCTCAACGATGACTGGGTCGGCAAGAAATCTCCAAAGATATCCAGAGGAAGCAAATCTCCTAAACTTCCCAGGTAACTCAATAAGATACCCGACCTGCATGTAGGAAGAAGCAGCCATTATAAAAAAAGGTTTTTTTTTCCAATTATTATTTATTTCCAAGTGCCTTTACACAGCTTACATGTAGCACTTTTAAGGATTTTGCAGAAAACCACAAGGGGTGGTCAGATTTGTTTTTCATATTTTACCAATAGATTTAAACACTCTGAGAAGTCAACAGAAAATAAGGAACTTTTCTTTACTTAGGGTTCTTATACAGTCCTTAAAAGTCTGGAGTCGTGTAGATTAAGATTTTTTTGCCTTTTCTAACTGTTGATAAGTGTGGAAAAATAAAAATTAATTATTCTATATTCTGAAAGATAAAAATCTTAATTTCTGGGGAAAATGACAGGCTGTTTACACAGATTTATTTTCAAATGAAAACCTTTATTTTTACTTTTCCACAACACAACTTGTGTTTTCGTCCAACTCATTAATCTTTTCGGTTTTTGAGTTACTTGCAGACATACTCGCATTCACTCAATTAACAATAAAGGACCATTATACTTTTTGGCTTCTAGATCCTTTTATTTCTTTCGAATTTCAAGGTTCTTGAACTGGTTTAGGTTTAGTATTGAAATTCCCGTTTTTGGAATTTTTGTGAAATGAACGTAAAACTGATCACAAACTGGAATTAAAAGGCTAAAGATTATCCAGTCAAGATTTTACTAAAAATTATAGATTTTAATGGTTTCAAGTTTGCTTAGATGCCCAAATAACAGTGAACAGTGAAATAATGCTTTTACTACAGTGCTGAACCAGAAGCTAACTTCAGCACTGTTTCATTTCCTGATTTGTAAAACCAAAACAAAAACATAAAACACAACCAACATAAATCTTTTTGTAATCAAATGGCAATATTGTCATAAAAACCGCTGGGAAAATCTGGAAAACATGGAATTTTGAAAAGGAAATAGTGTAGGTTTAACAAATCTGCACTTTTCCATGAAAGGTGCAGCTGCTATTAAATGATTTACTACACCATATCAAAAATTAAAAAGTGCCCAAATTTTAAGAGCATTTGATGAGGCAACATTTGGCTCTAAAATACTAGTTAATAGCTTTTCTGTCCCTGCTGTAGAAAAGCATCCAGAGATTATGATGCTGGTGCCACCATACTTCATGGTGGGGCTGCTGGCTTCAGGGTGATGTGCAGTGTGCTAGTTTTCTGCTACATGTAGCAGAAAACTAGCACACTGCACATGGTCTCATCTAACCAGAGCATCTTCTTCCGCATGTTTGCTGTACCAGTGATGCTTTCAAAGCTTGGGATAATATTTTTTAATTCTAGCAAAATACATAGAGATTTGTGGCTATAATGTTATAAAATGTGTGAAAGCTCAAGGGATATAAATACTTTTGCAACGCATTACATGATAATTTACCACTTAATGAAAACTTTCAGTGGAATGTTCTGTGTTTTTTGTTGTCACTGCATGCCTAAACTTTCCTTTTTATTTGCTACCTTCTCTGTAGAGACTTAGTTTGTCCCTTTACCAACAGGATAAATATAGACCCCAGAAAATCTCCCAAGCTGTCCCGTGCAACGCAAGAGATCTCTAGGTCGCCACGTTTACCTATAAGAAAACCCTCGATTGGTTCACCGAGTCTGTCGCGGAGGGAATTTCCTCTGGATGACATCAATCAGGTAACTGTAACATCATTTTTGGCATTAAACATTAAAGTGCTCGATAAGGCAGCTAGTTATGGTGCATGTTGTCATATCTGGTTTCTTTTTTTAACTGTTTTTTTTTTTCCATGTCTTGTAGCAAAATTACCTCGCTCAGGTCACATCCAATATTTGGGGAACAAAGTTTAAGATAGTGGGATTGGCAGCATTTTTACCAACCAATCTTGGTGCAGGTAACTTTTCAACAACCTCTAAATTAACTGTTAGTAGCTGCTTTCTTTCTTTCTGCTTCTCATTTCACCATCTTCTTCTTTCTTAGTTATCTATAAGACCAGCCTCCTCCATCTGCAACCCAGACAGATGACCATCTACCTGCCAGAGGTGCGCAAGATCTCCATGGACTACATCAACCTGCCTGTTTTCAGCCCAAATGTTTTCAGTGAGGATGAAGATGACCTTCCTGTCACAGGCCCTGCTGGAGGCACTGATGACAACCCCCCCTGTACTGTAAACATCCCCATTGCCCCCATTCATAGCCCCGCCCAGGCCATGTCCCCTGCCCAAAGCATTGGTCTGGTTCAATCTCTATTAGCTAATCAGAACGTTCAGCTGGATGTGCTTAGTAATCCAACAGCTGCCCCAGCTGGAGCGTCTGCCAGCGGTTCAGACCAAAGCCAGGATGCCATCTTGACAGCCCAGTACACTGTACCCACCAGGTATTCCAGTCCGGGTCAGGTCATTTTTGGGGGGCTTGAAGTGGGTCGGCTAATGGTTGGACCTCCACCACCTCATCATCCATCTCAACAACAACAAAGTCAGCAGCAGCAGCAACAGCTTCTACAGCATCAACAACAAATTCAGCACCACCAACAGCAACAGCTGCAGCAGCAACAGATACTCCAGCAGCATCACCTACAGCAGCAACAGCACATTCAACAGCAGCTCCAGCAGCAGCTTCAGCAGCACATACAGATGCAGCAGCAGCAACAACTGCAACAACAGCACCAACAACAAATACAGATGCAGCAACAGCAGCAGATGCATCATCATCTGCAGTCTCAACAACAGCACCAACACCATCTTCAACAGCAGCTTCAGATTCAAATCCCTGCCCCTTCCATGTCATCAGGGCAACCTTCGGGAACGGCCCTGCACCAGCTGCAGCCGGGGGCCCTGCAGATACAAATCCCCCACCAACCTGCGGATTTAGTAGCTGACAGAACAGTGGGCGGGGAGCGGGAGCACGAGCACCTGCTAAAAATCAAAACCACCCGGTCAACTCCGCAGCTGGCTGATGGTGATAGTGTTGTGTTCAGTGCTCCTTTGGAGCTCAGCAAAATGAACCCGCCACCCCCTTACCCCGGGACTGTGGCTGCAGCTGTTGCTGCTGCTGCTGCTGCTTCACCATCAGCTTCCAATGCAGCTTCCAGCTGCTCGTCTGGAACAGAAGGGGGTACTGGTGGAACTCCTCCCCCTAGTGAGCTCTGTGTGAAGAAGGGAGACTTCAAACTTTATCCTCCAGGTCAGCAGCAAGCACAGTACCCCACACCTCTGGGCTATGAGAGGATAACAACATTTGACAGCAGTGGAAATGTGGAAGAAGTATGTCGTCCTCGAACACGCCTCGTCTGCAACCAGAATGTCTACACACTCCAGGGACCTGGCAACTCTGCTACGCTCAGGGTCACTTCCTCTTCATCCTCATCTGCAGCTGAAACGAAAATCCAGCTGCCCTACACCTCTGCTACACTTAACAGACTCACTGCACCTCGCTATTCCATACCAAGCGGAGACCCCCCTCCTTACCCTGATTCGGCCAATCAGAACAGTGCTGCGGGGAGGAACCCGAATCAGAGGCTTGACAGCACTCTGATCCACGCAACCCTCAGGAGGAACAGCCGAGAGGCTGCACTTAAAGTCTCTCAGATGCTGGAACCACCAAGACCACTGCCTCCTAAGGCTAAAAATAATGCACTAGCAGCCTCCTTCCAGCAGAGGGTACCAACAGCCTTATACACGTGCAGTCAGTGCAGCAGTGGATCAAATGTTGGCGGTACTGCACCAGGGAGCGCTAATGGGATAGCAGGGGGAACAATTATCAGACAAGATTTCCCTCCAGGGAACGGAGCTCCACACAGCACAGTTATAGTTCACTCCAACAGCGCGGCCGCTCTTGCCTCCCAGTCTTCATATAATCTGTTGAGTTCACTTGAGGGATCTGGGAGTGCAGGTGGGGGAGGAGGAAATAGAGACAGGACTGAGTATGTTAACTCAGCATTTACTGAAGATGAAACGCTGAACCAGTCACTGAGGCATCTGGCATTACGAGGAAATGATGCATCAGGGCTTGTTGTGAAACGCCCACCTCCCTATCAATGGGATCCAGCTGGCACAGAGGAGGTGTGGATTCCTCAAGAAAGGACAGCAAATGCCCCCCCTGGACTACACAAACCTCCCCCCCTTGTTCTTAGCCCGTCTCAGCTCTTGGATGTTACCAGACTGCCTTTTGTTCTTCCTCCAAAGTCTCCCACCAGCCCCAGTGCTGCATCATTCCAGGCTTCTGCAGCAGCTACAGGCTACCAAATCTCTCTCCAGTACCCCCCAGCGACAGCCTATACTGGAGCTCAGCTCCAACCCATCCCAGGGTCACCACGCCCCTGCGCTTCCCCAAAGGAGGTGGTGGCGCCTGTGGCCCTTTCACAGCAGGATGCAACCCTTGTCTTATCGCCAGGCTATTCTCCAAACATAGCCAACCTAGCCTGCTGTCCCCTTCCGCCCATGTATCCCGGAGGAAGTTCTTGTGCTGGAATCCCCATCCCGCCCATTGCCCTTCACACACCTTGGGGCACTTATAATTCTTGTCCGCCTATGCCCAGTCCTGCAGTGCCACTACCACCCAAAGCCTCCCACCTATTGGCAGACAAAAATGTTCTCTCACTTCCTCCTCCACCTCCACCACCCCCTCCACCACCACCAGCAGAACTGCAGAGCCATGGGTCATTACAGGAGACAATGACAGAGGCAGGGGAAGGATATCAGGAGGTGCTTTCTTTGACTGAGAGCCCTGTTCCACAGCGGTCTGAGATGTTCAGCAAGAAGAACCGCAAGCGGATGGACGGTCGGGCTGAAGAGTCTAATGTGTCTCAGTTAGCTGAAGGCAGCAAATCGAAGAAGGAGGGCAGGGCTCTGGGTGATTTGAACTCGCTTATCTCCAGCCCGCGGCTGGGAGGAAGAGACAAGAAGAAACCGAAGGGACAGAAGGAACAGCAAATGAAGGCTAAGAAGCTGAGTAAGGCCACTGCCAATAGTGAGTTCCAGGACAGTTCAGAAAGTGAGCCTGAGCTTTTTATCAGCGGTGATGAGCTCCTCAATCAGTGCCAGAGCAGTAAGAAGGGCTGGAAGACTAAAAGGAACATGAGAGCTGCCAGTGAGCTGGATGAGATCAAGTGTCGGAAAGCCAATGAGAAGGAAGACAGAGGACTGGGCAGCCAGGGGTTTGTGTATGTGATGGCCAACAAGCAGCCTCTGTGGAATGAAGCCACACAAGTCTACCAGCTGGATTTTGGAGGCCGGGTCACCCAGGAGTCAGCCAAGAACTTTCAAATTGAACTGGAGGGCCGGCAGGTGAGTTAGGTTCAGCTCTGCTCACTTGATGTTGACGTGTGTTCAAAAGGAAAGTAATAGGGCTGCTCGATTATGGTAAAAAAAAATCCTAATCAGGATTTTTTTGGTCAATATTGAAATCCTAATTATCACAATTACTCAGTGGATCTGTACATCTAGAACAAAGGAACTTTGGAGCCTACAAGATTAAAATCAATTTCAATTGTTTTTTTCATTTACATTTTTACAATGTAGCCAATTTTTACCATGTTAATTAGTTTTCTTTTCACTGAGATTAAAATGAATAAAATTGTGATTGTATTAAGATTGAAAAGATTTATTGCGATTAACTTGCACTTTTTTATGCTTCTCCGTCATCCTGATGACACCCAGTTCTCTCCCTGAGCTTTAGCATCTTTGTCACTTAGATCTATGTCAGGCGTGGACATAAGACAGTAAAAGCCCATCTAGGTGACCAAATATATAATCAGAACTCATAGGAAAATTGCTATCTGCCAAAATACTTTAATAATAATAATTTTTTGTCTATTACAATAGTTTTATTTTTTGGTGTCAAAATTGAAATGCTAATTTGAATAATTTCATAACCTCTGTAAATTTGTCTGTGCAAATGTTAATGTGTGTTTTAACTTCCTAGGTCATGCAGTTTGGCAGGATTGATGGTAACGCCTACATCCTGGACTTTCAGTACCCCTTCTCTGCAGTTCAGGCATTCGCAGTGGCTTTAGCCAATGTTACTCAACGCCTCAAATGAAGTGTCCCCACCCAACTCACCCTGAGTCATACCTTGATTTTAAATGCAACCTGCTGAAGGAGCACAGTTGTTTGGTTTGGAGATTTATAAACTCTTACGTCGGATTTTTGGAGAAAAAGACTGAAATCTGAAACTGTGGCCAATAGATGGAAATGCAATCACACTGCACTACACAATGCTGCCACTAGACATGGTGCAATAGGCATTGACTGCGTTCGTTTTGAACGCCATTAGATCTGTTCTGTTTTGCGTTCGGTGGCACCCTCTAAGCACGTAGGGCCAAAGAGCTGAGCTTGGGTTATCATCATGCAAAAAAATGCTGCTTTGGGTAGAAGACTTTTTTTTCATAGAGACAGATTGTCAAGGTGCAGTTAAAAACGCAGCAGTAAAACTTGAAAACTACACTCTGGAGGTTAAATTACTTTTTCCAGAGCGCACAGGTACTACTGGGCACTGAAATCCATTGCTGTACAAAACTTTAGTGAAACAGTTACTACTTTATTAAACTGCTTTTGCTTATAGTTTATTAAATGAGGTTACATAGTGGAGGTTAGGTTTTTGTTCTATACCATTCCTGTTGTTTCTATCTCAGTCTGTTTTGGCTGGAATTTAGGCTGATATATGCATCATTTAGGAGCACTACTAAAGTTATGACTTTTCACTGTTTCTGGGAGGAAAACGAACATTGGTCTTTATCAAATCTGCGTTTGAAGGATGAAAAAAAGTCACCCTGCGACACGTAATAATTTATATGTACATTTTGTTTCTCTTTCCAGATAATGATTTTTTTAAGAAAATATTGTTACTGTTGAAGATATACGACCCTCATACTTTTTCATCCCAGTTTTTCTTACCGGCTTTATTTGGGGAGGCTGAATTTAAATATTGCTGTACACTCGGAGTATTCAGGTGGGAGCGGTTTACAGAATAGCTTTGGCTGACATATCCTATACTTCGATATCTACATATGGTGACACTGGCAAAAACGTCGCCAAGGCCTCGACTGAACAACTTAACCTCTGGCATGAAGTGATAATGTCACCTGATGTCACTTCTGTGAAGTGAGTACGTATTTGGGGACAGTCCTTGCTCTTTAGGACCACACTAAAACATCTAAGCATGGTACAGGAAATATTTTTGTATATTTCACCTATGCCATTTCATACTCTTCTCAGAAGGCATGTAAATATGTTGGAGGTGTAAATGTCGTAAAGAGACTTGGCTCTGACAAGTTTACACCTCGGCTCCACTGTGTTTTAATTTTAGGTGTGGAGCAAAGCTGTAACACCGTAAAATAACTGTAAAGCTAAATCATCATAGTCTAATAAGACTACATTAAAGAATGAAAATCTATCCATCTCTTAAGCTGACTGCGAACTGAGAGACGAGTAAAGCTGTTTAAACATTAGCAAGGATCATGGGCAGAGCTAAAGTGCAAAGGACATATATGCATTAACTTCTGCTTAAGTACAACATCAGCTAAAATCACCACAAACGTTTAGGCGCAATAAAACAGGGAAGATGCTGTGGGGCTAAACTCAAATTTGTACCAAAATATTTACTCAATTCTACAAGAGATGTAGTCCAAAGGGGACCAACTCTGTTTTGATCGTTGAATTGGTGATATTACATTTATTAGTGTGATCCTTCCTGATCTCAAAAAAGATGCATGTGGGTCGTTGGTTGTAGAAATAGGGACTGACTGAAGATATTTGAAATCCTATGAAAAGAATAAAAAAACTAAGCATGTCATGACAAAACCTTTTTTTTGTGTGTTAGCTGTGCAATATTTTGTAGGAAAAGATTATGTTTCTGTTGCTTTCAACCACGTTTTGATACCGTTCCTTTAGTTCAGTTTCTGAGATTGCTGGTCTGTGCATTTTATTTATGAGATTATTTTCTGAAAGGATGAAAACATATCTATACATACTGTATATTGTGGAGTTTTCCAAACATTTTTTTTGGTGTGTTGATAAGTTTGAAACGAGTGTAGCCCAAGTTGTGGGGTTGGGGACAAGAACAGGCACCCTAATTTTAAGTTTGCTCCAGATGAAAAAAGACGTGAATGAGTAGGTGCCCGGTTCAATGTAGTTGGTAGACTAGTTTAAGTGTCAAGTCGAGGTGTGTTTGTGTTCAGCCGTGCAGTCTACCAATCCCATCAGTGTTAAATCTATTATATTTAAATGTGTCATGGCTTGTACACATTCAAACACACATTCTTCACTGAGTTGATGTTCAGCATTACGTATGAACTTGGTTAATGATTCACTTTAAACCAATGATGAACTGTTGTAGATATTGTAGGATTGGACTTTTCTTTAGAAAAGATCTGTGCTTTTTTGCCTGACAAAAACACTTGAAAGAGTCTGACTATGGTTAATGAACGTTAAAAGTGGATGGATAGTAAGGCATGCCTTGTAAATTATTTTATAATTGTATATGTCACTCATCTTTTTAATAAAAATGTCATTGTTTGAGAAAACACCAAGTCTTGTTTCTTTAAATACAATTTATTTATAGGTGAAGTCCAGTATGGTGTAGTTCAGACAAACTCTTTGTATCAAAAACATATTTTGAAAGCAGTGATTTTTTTTTTTTTATTTCTCTAAAGTCCAGAGTATCAGTGTTTATTTATTTAGTGCTAATTTATGAATAGTTTGCAAAATTTGACATTTACTAAAGCATATTATTGAAGAATTTAAATACTCAACCTAATAGCAAATTGATATTAACGAACCAGTTATCAAAAATCCACCTTGTGTTAAATTGCAGATATAGATAGATAGATATTTAACTATT